>CM077600.1:34939991-35392491 GCA_039654915.1 Aquilaria yunnanensis | reverse complement strand
AAATATTGCACCCTTTATACTTTAAAGAATTTTTACTGGTTTTCACTTATCCTATATATTTTCCAACGGTTTTAGCCGTTGGAAATGATATTTATAAAACATATTTTTTATGTCCTAATTTTTCCAACGGCTAAGCCGTTGGAAAATGTTTCCTCTAGCCTCCAACGGTTGTGGCAGTTGGAACTTTCCAACGGTTAGACCGTTGGAAATTTAGGCCATTGGAAAATTAAGGTTTTTTAGTAGTGCAACTCAAGCATTTCTTTAGCCTTAAAAGGGCTAGAAGTGGCAGTAGATTCTCTTGAAGTCTCGGGTTGCTCAGGATTTGTAGAAGGTGAAGTTGTCCCTTGTATCGAAACTTGAGTAGCAGATTCTCTTTGTGTTTGATGTGTGGATCCTTGAGGGGTGGAAGTTCTAGTCTTAAGATGATGTTCTGAAGCTTGAGATGGAGGTGACATTTCACTCAACATGTTTCCATATGAATAAATATATACATATTCTACAAATTCAATTTTTGAATAGATGAACACAAGGTGGATTTCTACAAATTCAATTCTTGAACAGATGAACAAATTCAATTCTTGAACAGATGAATAAATAGATACATATTCTACAAATTTAATTCTTGAACAGATGAACAAAAGACAAAATCATTTGGTCAATAATCCTTGGTTCGGTGGATTTCTTCCGAGCACTGATCACCAATAATATTTATGTGATTACTCCAAATATCCTTAGCAATTAATGTACATATGCGGTTTATTGACAAATGAGAGTAGCTAATTAACAAGTAACTAAATTTGTATATGCGTACTAGTATATAATTTACACCCTCCGTAAACAATTGATAATCCTATGTAATAATTGGGTTTGAGTCCCAGTAAACAACTATGATCACAAACTAACAAAATAACAAACTATAATCACAGATAATCCAATAAGCTCGTGCTTCTAATTGTATCGCTTGGCGAATTTTGAAATCAAACTAACGAAATCAACAGAGAAAAATTCAGACACCTAGACCTGTGAAGAGACAATTAGACTTGGAATGACTCACCGTCGCACGAATCGCACCGCTGTCATCAGTCGTCACTCAGGCCCAATGTCAACAGACGTGTCACTCAAATTCACCGTCGCTCAAACCAGCAATCGACTCCGCAAGTCCGTCACTCAGATCCACTGTCGTTGTGTCGCTGAGAATGGATGACGCACCGATTCGAGGATGCGATTATGCGAAGGCTGCAATTGATACGCCGTGAGTCCGTGAGTCATGATTGGAATTGAGACGGCGATGCCGTGAGTTCGTGATTGGCGAGAGTCGCGATTGGCGAGACCTTCAATTTGGACGGCTGAATACTGAAGTGAAGGCGAGGTTTAAGGGAATGGGGGATTCGGGATAGATGCTGAAGCCTGAAGGACAAAAGTCACAAAACAGGTTTGGTCTCAGACTCTTAGGCTCTCAGACGGCTGATGGAGAGAAGAAAGGCTGAGAGAGGTGACAGGGTCGGGTTACTCGGGTAAGTATTGTTATTACTTTTAAGGCAATATAGGTATTTTAATGTTTGGTGGGTATCACGGGTAGACGGAGCGGATTTGGCCGTGATGGATACTCTCTACCCACTACCCGCCTGTACGCGTGAGACGAGTAGAAATTGATGCCCATGTCCACTCCCGTCGCAGGCATTTTTGCCCATTTACCCATCCGTCACGGCCGGTTATCCATGGGTGATGGATTTTACCCACCCGACTGTCATCTCTAGAAAAGTCTCTCCAGCTTTAGAATCAGTACCTTAGTTCTCCTAGTTATTGAAAAAATTTTGTTTGCTCTTGCCCATGGTATTGATACCTCGACTTATTTTCACCTTTGTATGGCAATGGGTCGGTTTTCTGTATACGTATAGTCGTTAGATGTATATCACTAACTATGATATAGATATATAGGATTATTTAGAGTAGCCAATCTATATAACAAGATTTGATAACTAATATCCCACAAAACGTATCATTACCAAATCCTTAGGTAGCTAGCCACTTCTCGTTCAATAGAGAAACAAGAAATAGGCAATCCAAGAGATGAAAAAAATATGTCACACTTTGTTTACTGTCTTACTATAGTATTAAAGGACCACTCTAAGATGCTATAAAAATTAAGGGACCAAGTGCATCATCTCCTGGAAATTTCTAGGTCAATTTCGGTCTAATAGAGAATATATTATTTGGTTGATTTGCAGCATGACACTACTAAAAAATGGAGATTTACCAACTAGCCGTTGGTAAATACCAACGAGCACGACCATTGGTATATTTATTCCAATGTGCACGTTTTGGTAAAGAAAAAAAATGTATTGTACATTTTTTTCCAACGGACTAACCGTTGGTAAATACCAATGGGCTTGACTGTTGGTCAAATGTCCAACGTGCACACATTGGTGGACTTGGACTTGGAAATGGGTCTGATTTAGTGAGCTTTTTTACCAACGGCTTAACCGTTGGTAATAATGTAATTAAACCTTAGCCTTTTTCCAACGGTCATAGCCGTTGGTAAATACCAATGGGCTTGACCGTTGGTTAATTTCCAACGTCCAGGTGTTGGTGGACCAGAGGTGTCAAAATGCGCCTTAAGTGTGGGAAATCCAAAGAAATAACTATAACCCTATACCTATGGCAATTGCTAAATGCCTACGTGCAAAAAGAAGGTGAAACAACTTTTAATTGTGGAAATTTATATCTGTCGGAATAATTGAAAAAAAAAAGTTGGACATGAATAAGAAAAAACTACAATAAAAGAATATTACACCAATATTTAGCTATACTTATGTTAATTCTATGATCATATGGCATTTCAACTACCAACCGGTATATATATATGCCAATTTACGACGTATGCATCTCAATATCAATATATATCAAGGTAAATAAGTATAATAGCTGTATTGAATTTATGAAGCAACCCCGTGCTTCGGGTTCTTGTAAATTCTAGGCAGCCATCAACCATCAATTTGTCTCCTGCTTGAGGAGGTTGGCTAGGGCAAGTTCGACTTGCACAAAAACATCATCTTTTGCAACATTTCCGTTGATCTGAATCAAAGAAAAATAATTCATCAAATTTACAATTTAGAATTGCACACTTGAAAATAAGTGGTAATGTTGATATGATGATAATGTGTTTGTTTGTGAGAAAGAGAGAGCATGTATGTCACAAGCCTTGACTATGACATCTTGATATGCAGAAAGAACAGACTCCAGATTCTCGTGATACGTTTGCAGCCGCAACTTGACCTGCGGGAGGGACAATTATTTAATTAGGGACTAAGGAATTGATCGAGTACGAAGAAAATCATAAACTGAAGTGAAGACTGATATGGTGAGGGAAGAAACCAGGAATAAGCAAGAGGAAACCAATATTATAAATGGTGGTTTAGAGCAAATGCTGATCGAGAATTAATACCTTTTCTTCAGTATCATCAAACCGTTGGGTAAGTCTGGAAGCAATTTCTTCAGTCTCTGGGGGCGAATACTTGAGGTGGTATATCTTCCCAGTGACAGGATCTAACCTGCGTCCAACCACTCGCTCAACAAGGATCTCTTCAGAGACCTGCAAAATTCACGAGATCGTGTCTAATGAATCGTTGAGAAAACCATATAACTAGCTCCTTAATTTGTCCCAGCTAAGGCAAGCAAATAATAAGATGTAACGCAATGGACACAAAAGTCGAGCTCCATGCCACTTTCATCACGTAAACATAAATTCATAACCAGCCAAGTATGGAAAGCTCCTTGCAATAATGAGTTGAAGTTCTGTATAGAATAGCAATATCAGCTCGGCTTACATCCAACAAAATGAAAATATCCGGCCTGAAGCCAAATCCCTCAAGAGCTGTTGCTTGAGATGAGCTCCTAGGATAGCCATCCAACAGCCAACCCTTTTCTTGGGAATCTGGTTGCAACAAACGCTCTTTTACCATCTACATATTCAAAGCCAAAGAATCATCCTGGTAGAAATAATATTTGATCTCACCAAACTGACGGAAAAGAGTCCTACCATTTCAACTATTTCGTCTGGCACCAACAGGCCTTTCTCCATGAATTCTTTTGCTCGCTTTCCATTTTCACTTCCTGCAGCAACTTCTGCCCGGAGTAAGTCTCCAGCAGCGATGTGCACCAAACCGTACTGCATTTGCAAGGTTCATTTAACAGTCTGTTAGTGCTTCTCTTACAAAATTCTTGCATCAAAATGAGTGACATACAATGCCATAAAAGGCAAACTGAAACCAACACAGAATGTGTGTGTGTGTGTACAAACAGGAAGTGTTTGCTATCCAGATTGTGTCCTATTTCCGAGTACCCAACCATCAGCAGCATATACGAAAGCAATCAGTGCCATCTTTTCATCTTTCCTGCTCTGCATATCAATCAGCCGAAAAGAGTATAAAGGCATTGGAACTTCGATATATTGACATGCAGCGTCTAGTGGATGAGTTCATAGAGTGGCTTGAGCAGGCGAAATCAAAGAATAAATCCTGAAAATAGGTCTCACATGAACCCTAACTTCCGGAGGCCATAACTTTTGTTACAGTTGTTAGAATGACTATTATAATATATTGTTTTGAAGAGAATTTTGTGCTCTACAGGTATTATAGAGCTTTGTTCTCCATGACTATACATTATTCGGGTCAAAATTCTATCATTTTAAAGGGTATTTGGGCCTCTAAAATTTCTATCGATTTTGTTTCTTAGTTATTCTTGGTTTCCTTAATTGTTTTGGTTTAGAATTTTTTTTGTAAGCCTATAAATAGGCCTCTTTTCATTATTATGAAATAACCTATCAATAATATTGAAGTATCTTAGAGCTTTTGGTTTTCTCTATTAGTGGATTTTCGTTCTTTCTTATTGATTAAGCATGTTGCTTCGTCAATCTTTGTTTCTCGCTGCGTCCCATATAGATTGGCATAACAAGCCCTACATTTAGTTTTCCAGGAAAATTAGGATGGCAACATCTATCTGATGCATCAATGTATGAGACAAACTGGAACATGATTTGCATCTCTGTTACAACCATTTTCCCTGTAAATATCATAATTGATGACCCATTTCACATCGAAACAAGTTTCAATATTGTCCCTCGTATGAAATTAAACATCAGCAAATCCACCAAGAAACAAGATGTTTCTATTCACAAATTCCATTTTACAAACTTGTGTCCGCTTTTGTTATTTATTGATAAGTAAAGTAAAATTAACCTACCAACAAAGCATGAAGTGCGCAGGGAACATGTACAAATGAGAGAGCGGAGAAACCAGCCTTGGCATGAAATTAAGGCACTAGAAAGGAATTTAACATGGCCAGGACTGGAGTGCTTACTTTTTGGGTTATGAGCTCACACTGCGTTCCTTTGCCGGAAGCAGGAGCTCCTGAAATCATCACCTTCAATGGCTCTGAACGTGACATTTTGAACAGGAAATAGCAACATAGACAACCGGGAAACGAACGACTAGAGTTAGGTGATGGAAAAAACTAAAAAAGAAGGTAAAGAGCGAAACCTGGAGGAGGAGCTCAGCTCTCGAGAGGAGGACCTTCCTGGAACGACGGAGACGCGAGTTGAAAGCGTAATTCTTGCGAGCGAAACAAAAGGCAGACGACGATTTTTCGTTGGCCTGGATACCACTTTTGCCCCTAAACTTTGCTAACTAGAAGTACCTATTATTCCTTGAACTATACCTCTGTCAAACTTTGCAACTTGGGTTGGGACACTAGTTTTTTTTTTTTGTCCATTTTAGTTCATAGTTGATTGAAACGAAATAGAAATAAAGGAGGAAGGACGCAAAATGCATTTTGCATTGAATTCAATAACCAATGGAAAAGAAGACAAGTTAGTTGTATCTATGGCCCCTAATATTTAATTATTATTCTATTTTGGACCCTAATCTTGATTTATTGCATAGAAAGTCCCTACCTCGTTTAATTGATCTATTTTGAACATTCTATTAACTTAGAATGTTAAGTTGGACAGAACAAAGTGAAAAATTAATTTTAACCCTTGAAAATTTTATTTTTTGTCATTGAAACCTTAAAACTTTCACATCTAACAATTAAACCATCATCCCCACAACCTGCCACATTACGTCCCCTTCTTGCCACCATTTTTCATGAAAGTTACCAATGGATGGCTCAATTTTGTAGTGTTAAGGTCGGAGAACAATTGTCCTATGGTTTGAGGGCTCAATTTTGCATTGTTTTGTTGACTTTTCAATTCGAAAAAAATTTGGGTTTTTGAATTTGTTCATGAACACTTTGATTTTGAAATAAAATGTTGTGTGCGCAAAATTGATGAAAAGAAATGATTTCTTTGTATATAGCGATCTTCAGGAGTAAAACCCCTTTTATTTTGTTTTCATTTGACAGTGTTTGCATTGCCAAAAGCATTGCAATGAAATTGTGACTATCACAATTTGGAGAAGGGACATTGAGCTAGAATGGCGTCAGTTGGCCATAGGGACGGCGTCGTTGAGGTCACCTATCCACGAGCAGCCTTGCTGGCCTAGTCGACGACAGCAGAAGGCCCTGGCAGGGGCTGTTGCTACTAGTGGTGCTTTGTACTCCTATTGTAGCATGACATGAAGAAAGGAAACAGATAGAGAGAGAGAGAGATGTGTCACAATGAACAATTTCATAAATGGAGATTTGATTCGAACAAAAAATTGAACCAATCCAACCGAAATTGAGTCCTCAAATAATAGGGCTATTGTTCTCTGGCCTTAATACTACAAAACCGAGTCATCCATTGGTGACTTTTACAAATAGTGGTGGCCAGAAAGGGATGTGAGTGTAGTAGGTTGTGGGGACGGTAGTTCGAGTATTAGATGTGAAAGTTTCAAAGGTTTTTATGGTAAAAATGAAATTGTCAGGGGTTAAAACTTATTTTTTTACTTTTTTTCCATCTAACTTAATGCCTCAAGCTAACGAAAGGTCTAAAACAGAACACTTAAATGAGATTAAGGACTTTCTATGTGAGAAATCGAAGTTAGGGTCCAAAATAAAATAATTAATTAATGATTAGGGGTCACGAATGCAATTAACCCAAAAGAAGATAGATTTGGTCCTTGACCTCCAGCACCTTAACTTTGCCCATATGGTAATCACACCCTTGTCAAGGTTGAGCCTAATGGGAGGCTTGGTGCCAGCAATGAAGGCTAGTGACAGTGCTGACTTGTCTGGGGTAGTGGGTGACAGGCTGATTTCCATTTATTGGCCCAAGTGCAATCAAGAGGGGGGTGAATTGGTTGAGTTCCAAAAATAAAACACAAAAGAATTCTTGAACCCCCAAACTTAAATTTAATTTAAGGAACAATGATTACCTCTATTTTAATCAGAAAATGACTACTACAATCCACCTAGAATTTGCTTTGAAAGCTACCTTTGAAGTAGTTTTAAAAACAAACAAGTTCAACCAAAATAAGTTACATAAAACACCCAACAAAGCTCAAGTATATAGATAGAAAGAGAAGGAGAAGCTTGGACAAGAGAATTTTTATTGAGGTTCAAACTCTCCTCTTAAGAGCCTACTTCTTTCCTCAAATTCACCACTTGAGAGTTTTCTTCTCCATTATAAAACACAAGGATATACAATAGCCTACAAGGGCACACAACCCTTTGGTAGTTTCTTCTACCTTCACCTCTCACTAGTGTGGCAACGTCAGGTTTTCTGGAGTCGCCACCAATCGGTTTCACCTAGGTCGATTGGTCACCTAAAATATGGTCTGCGAGAGTTCGGGGATCGGGAGTACGGTTACGTTAAAACAACTTTGTTAAAACGCCCAAAAATTGGCACCTTAATTGATTTTAATTTTGTTTTACTTTGCTTTTAAAACTTTTCAGTTAATTTAGATATTTTACCTGAATTAGTCGAAAATGTGGATTTTTGGTAATTAAGTAGGATAAAATTTGATACTTCCGAACCATGGACTCTGCCGAGTCATTTGGACACGGAAGATTTTTGATTCCGAACCATGGACTCTGCCGAGTCATTTGGACACGGAATTTGGTGAAATTTTAAACAATTTTATCCATATTGTAAAAATATGGATTTTTATCTTTTTATTTAATTTATTTATTTTAAAAAAATTGATATTTTCCAAACCGTAGATCCTGCCGGATCATCCGGATATGGAAATTGATTTACTTAATCGTAATTATTTAATTCCTGAAATTAATTTTTTAAAAGGTAATGATTTTTAATACTAACTAAAAATTTGTCTTTATATTTTTACTTCTTTTTTTTTTCTTTCTTTTCTTTTCTTTTTTTTTTTTATCTTTTATCTTATTTTTCTTATCTTATTTTTTTTTTTATTTCTTTTTTTTATCTTTCTTTTATTTCTTTTTTTTATCTTTCTTTTATTTTTATCTGATTTTTTTCTTAATTCATAAAAGAATTCAAAAGCAATTAATTTTTTTATTTAATAAGAAGTTAATTTAAAGGAATCAAAGAGTTTAAAAAAAATAAAATAAAAAAAATCTTTGATCATGGTACGGGGCGTTGTTACTCAGCCAGACCCTCTTCACCAGGTGAAGCAGCTCAAAAGCGGGCACGAGACAGTTTCCAGCCAATATACCATGAACTAATTTTTTATAAAAATAATTATTTAATACCAGAATTTTATTTATTTACCAAAGAAAACAAAAGAGTTGAAAATAAAATCTTAATTCTCATGTATTTGATTTTTTATTTAAAAGATTAACCAAAATTAATTATTCAATAAAATAATAAAGAAAAGATTTATATAAAGAAAGTCTTGATATTTATACATATTTATTTTTTAAGCTTATTTTTTTTGATTTGATAAAAGATGAACCAAGAAAGTAATTATTTAATCAAGGTTTTTGTTTATTTAATGAAGAAAACTAAAGATTTATATGTATATTTTAAAAATAAAAGTGAAGCCTTAATATTTTATTTAATAAAAGGTGAATCAAAAAGTAAACAAAACTTTATTTATTTAATGATGAAACCGGAAATTTATATATATATTTCAAAAATAAAATAAAAATCTTAATATTTGTTTGTTTTATTTTTGATAAAAAAATTAAGCAAAAATGATTATTTAATAAGGAAAATAAAGGTAAAGTTTTGATATTTATATAATTTATTTTGAAAAAAGATTAAAGAAATCAAAGATTTATATGTATAAAAAGTTTTTGATATTTATATGATTTTTTTTATGTTCTTTTTGTTTGCTAAAAGATTTTTATTATTACCTTTATTTGAAATCATTTGAATAAAATTTTATTTAATAAAGGAAACAAAAACAAAAAAAAAAAATGTTATATCTTTTTTTTATTATTTTGAAAGAAATAAGTAAAATATTAGCCCAAGAAAATTTTTACTCCTTTATTCTTTTTATTAATAAAGAAACCAAAAAAATTATATTTTATTATTTTGCTGGATAAAGAGATAAATAAAAAATATTAGTCCAAAGTTTTTTTTTTTATTTTTTTTATAATAAAGGAAAATTTATTTATATACTTTATTTAAAAAATATTTTCCAAGCCATGGATCCTGGCGGATCATTTGGACATGGAATTTAATTTCTTTTTTATATTTCATTATTAATTATTAATTAGAAAAAAACATCACTTTTAAAGATGTATTTAAAAAAAAAATTTGTATTTATTTATTTATTTATTTCATTATGTTTGTTTATAAAAAAAATAATTTTTATTAGCCTTTAGGAAATTATTCACATAAAATTCCTTTTTTTTTATCTTTTAGTTAAAAAAAAAAAAAATAAAGTGGGGCTTTTTGGCCATCCACTTTAATAACACAATAATAAAAGTTAGCACAATTAATATAGTTAGTTGTTAATAACAATAAAAAAAGTTAGTAAAGTTAGATTAACAATTAACAACAATAATAAAAATTAGCCAAGTTTAATTAAGTCAATTAATTAACAACAATAATAAAAGTTAGCCAAGTTTAATTAAGTTGATTAATTAACAACAATAAATAAAAGTTAGCCAAGTTTAATTAAGTTAATTAATTAACAACAATAATAAAAAGAAATTAGTCAAGTTAATTAAATTAATTAATTAACAACAATAATAAAAAGTTAGTCAAGTTAATTAATTAATTAACAACAATAATAAAATTTAGCCAAATTAATTAATTGTTAATTAACCAAGTTGATTAAATTAATTAACAATAATAAAAGTTAGTAATAATGCAAAAATTAAAAGGTTAGTAACAATAATAATGTTAAAAGTTAGTTGTTAGTAAGTTAGTTAACAAGTTAATAATAACAAAAAAAAAGGGTTAGTAACAATAACAATAATAAACAAATAAATACACAAGTAAAAAAATAAAGTTAGTAATTAATTCTGAAAAAAAAACAAAAATAAAAAGATTAGTGACCAAAATGAAAAGAATTGAAAAGATGAAGTATTAAAGTAGAATTTTACCTAAAGGTTGAAATTTTTGAATTTGCTGGGTACAGGCGCGACGCGAGCGCGAGGGGGAAAAGGGGCTGGCGGCCGGCGGCGGCTGGGCCAGGGGCAGGGGGGACGACGGGGGTGGCGCGGCGGCACGGGCACGGGGCGGCGAGCGACGGCACGGCGGAAACAGCGGCCGGCGAGGGTAGGTTGACGCGGCGAGGGCGGCGCGGCGAGGCGGTATGGTGGCAGGACGGCGACGGGCGAGGCGGCACGGCGGCGGGACGGCAACGGGCGAGGCAGCACGGCGGCAGGAGGAGAAAGAGAGAGAAAACGAGAGGAGAGAGAGAGAGAACAACGAAGGAGATCAAACGAAAGAGATGGTCAAATCGTAGAAAAATAAAATTTTGAGACTTTCTGGCAGAAGTAGGAGAGGCTAGGGAATAAGGCTGTAATTTTCTCTATTTTTAAAACGGAGCTCTGAACTTTTTTCTCTGATTTTCTGTGTTCAGAACTGAATTTGGGGGGGTATTTATAGAAGGAGCTTAGCTGAACTGTAGACGGATAAATTAATAAAAAATATCAAACTTATCTTTTAAATTGGTAAAATGACAGTTTCAGTCCTTTACGTTACTCCAGCTCTGGATAAGCTCAGAAGCTTCTGATTTTGACAATTTTAACGTTTTCTGTCAATTTGGGCCAGAAACGTCCGTTTAGGCCCAAAATTGACGCGAAAAATTACCCAAAGCTCCTGAAACTTTCAGAATTTGTCAATTTTGTCCGAAACTTCTCAATTTTGTCATTTTTACCTCAAACTTTTAATTTTTTTGTCATTTTTTCCTGAAATTTTATTTTTATTTCAAACACATACATATTCACACATATATTATTTTAAATCAAATCTTCTCAAAATAAAAATATATTTTAAACTAATTCACATAATTAAAATTTTTTAGCAATAATAATAATAATAATGATAATTTTTTTAATTAGTTTTTTTTTTTTTAAAAATTTTTTAAAAAAAACCCGGACGAAATTGGGTGTCAACAACTAGTTTTGCCAAAGGCTAACTAGAAACCCTTCTAACTCCCTTTCCCTTATAAGGAAATCACTCAACTACTTAAGGCAAGCTCAACAATTTATGGTTACAAGGCAAAAACTAAGAAAACACTCAATGCTAGATAAGCCAATGACAACACAAGCACAAGTTCTTGGCAATTTTTCTAGTTCAAGCTCTTTGATGAAAAATTCTTTCTTCTAGTTGCCAAGAGTATCTTAGTGTAAATATACTCTTTATGAAGCTATTAGACCGTTGGAACCCTGCTGGAGACGCCTGAAAAGGTTCCTTAAAAACTTGTGACCGTTTGCTCTGTTTTTCATGCAAAAAGGCCGAGTTTCTAAATTTCGCGTTAAGTTTCAAGTTTAACGGGTTAAACTCCATTTCTCCCTTTAACGGTCAAATTCAGCTGGGGACAAGTCATTTAATGCGCTGCAGGGTTGTACAAGTGTCGTCTTTTGATTTATCCGAGTTCTATTTGAATTCTTGGTTGAAAACGCGCCATTTGAAGCATTCAAACGGAAGCCTTCAGGCTTCGACTTAACAAGTTAAAACCAACTTTTAACGTGTAACTGATGTTTTTCGAAAACTCACAAGAGACTCAAACTTCAGATTAAACCAGTTTAACGTATTAAAGTATAAACTTGAGAGCAAGTTAAACTTAAGTAAAAGAAATACCTGTTAAATTGTGATTTTAATGGATTAGACTTAAAACAACTCAAAAACACTTGTCATTTGGAAATCAAACTTGATTCAAATATTAACCTAAGTTAATAACCTACTAGTTTCTTTTCAAAGGCAATTTTTCTCAATACTCTTAAAACATATTTTTTTGAGATAACACTTGACACATTTGGAAATTAAGCATAAGTTCAATTAACTTTGTTTTGACCAAAGAAGTGAGATTAAAGATATTAACACAAACCACTTGTCATCATCAAAATTAAAGTTTTCTTTGGAACAAATCCAACACCGTTGAATGGAGGTGCTGAGATGTGGGAGGAAGAAGAGATTAACCTTGCGGCAGCGATGGACAATCGGCCTCCGTCATCCATTGTTCTTATCGATCTCAACTGGTAAAGACAACTGTAGTGCAGAAAGAAAAAGAGCAGTGGTTGGAGAGTGCTGGCTCGTCTTGTTGATACAACAAGATCGTATGGGCATGAGAACAAAAAGGTGGAGCGCTATGGGAGGAGATATGTGGATCAACGTCGGGGTTTAGGGAGATGGACCTGCAGTTTGCTTTTCCAAATATCTGAAAGCGATTCAAGCGGTGGGACCGGCACCAGGCTATTGTCTACTTGTCTTGGGAAGCGACATCTGGCTCGAGGAGCAGCGATGGCGGGTAGCCAAAGGTGGTTTTGAGTGTCGGGCTTGATGGCAGTGTAGACAGGAGCGAAGGTGGCAGTGCTGGAAGCTTGGGTAGCTGTGGGCCTGTGGCTAGGTTCAGAAATAAGCCAGGGACCAAAGTTGTATGTCATCCTTTTAATTTGCTGAAAAGATGAAGGTTCCAAAATTAACATTTAGCCCTTTCTCCTTCTATTTCTCTTCCGTTTCCTGGTTTCCATCATTTCTGAACCAAAATCCCACTTTTTGAAATGGAAAGGCCAAACTATACAAGAAGCCCCAAACTCGGACAACTAGGACATTTTCTCCTTTAAACTTGAACTAAGGGCAACTCAATTTCTGACCTTGGCAAAGTAGGTCAATCAATCCCTTTGACCGGCACATATTGTCACCTGATCTTTAAATCATTAACTCCATTTACCCTCTATTGCCCCCTTGCTTGAAACCTCCTCCATGTTGGGCTCCCTCACACTGCTCAAAAACCTCCTCCATGATTTGGCATTTCGTCCCCCCTGAACTTGTGTAGGACATTGATTCTTCTTCCACTACACCAAGGAACAGTCAGTCGCTCACATCCACTACCTTCTCGACATCATTGTCTCCACCACCTTATTCGGCCCTAGTAAACCAGCACCAAAATCTAATCCCAAAAACTTCTACCAGAACAAAGGTGTTCCTTTTGAGATCTCTACTAGCCATGAACATGATTCCTCTGAAGCTGGGTCAAAGTCAAAGGATAAATCTGACCCGATCTCTATGTCTCCACCATCATGGCTTGAGCAATTTCTCCGGGCAACCTCACCATTAGGGATGTCAATTTGAACCCTACCCTGTGGATACCCGATCTTACCCTACCCAATGGGTAGGATTTTTTTTTCCAATTAAACGGATTCGGGGCGGATCTGGATTTTTTTTGTAATAGAACCCGTTGGGTACGGGTAGGATGCGGGTTTAGCTAACAACCCGCCCTTAATCCGCCCCGCTATGTGCGCGTGCGCGTGGGTGTGTGTGTGTGTGTGTGTGTGTGTGTGTGTGTGCGTGGGGGTGCGCCCGCGCGCGCGCATGTGTGTGTGTGTTAAAAAATAATTAAAATATTATATCCATTAAAAGTTAAAACCATTCCCAGTTTAATCGCAATTTGCATTTTATTTATATTTGACTAGTTGGTGTCAATGAGGATCGTATTACTACAATTAATTGTTATTTGAACATAGTTATTTATTGTTTTTTGTTTTGTATGAACATATTTATTATTGTTGTGTGAGAAGTTTATCGTAGTTTACATGTTAAATTTCTCTTAATCTCATATATATTTCTCTTAATCTCATATGTAATAATTTGGCAGGTTTGCGGGTCGAGAATCCGCATCTTACCCACCAATACAAGGGTAGGATATGGGTTTAAAAAACCCTACCCGATGCGGGTTGTGGGTAGGATTCGGGTTATATGGATTGTATCATGGGGCGGGTTCTAGAGTGGCACAACCTTACCCGAACCCTACCCGCTGACATCTCTAGTTGTGTGAGAAGTTTATCGTAGTTTACATGTTAAATTTCTCTTAATCTTATGTATATTTCTCTTAATCTCATATGTAATAATTTGGCAAGTTTGTGGGTCGAGAACCCACATCCTACCCACCAATACAATGGTAGGATACGGGTTTAAAAAACCTTACCCGATGCGGGTTGTGGGTAGGATTCGGGTTGTATGGATTGTATCATGGAGCGGGTTCTAGAATGGCATAACCCTACCCGAACCCTACCCGCTGACATCTCTACTCACCATCTTCTCCCACATGTTCGAATCACTGTTGATTACCCTATGGCCCATCCCAGATATTGATGCCTAGCCTTGTCTTGGCTTGAATATAGTAGTCGTCAACCTTGTGCCACTTTGATGACACAAGTAACAAGTTCATAGGGGTTTATGGATGTTTTTGGCTACCTTACATAGTGGTTCTAGAATAAGAAACTCTTAGAACCTTGAAAATGTTGATAAGGTGACCTTGGTTTGGGGACTAAAGATTAGGGTGTCAAAGAGAACAATAAGAAACTTTAGTGGCTTTGATGCACTTATTCCTTTTTTAAATGGATGGAAGTTAGATTACATTGTTGCCCGTGCCAGTCAAAGGGGCTGACTGGACCATTTTCCCAAGTTCAAGGGCTAAGCTTGAGTTACCCCAAGTTTAAGTTCAAGGGGGAAAGTGTCCTAGTTAGCCAAGTTCAAAGGTTTTAAGTGTACTTTGGCCAAATGGAAATTATACCCCCTGAGTGTGGTGACTCACATCCATTAACTAAGGGGCTACAATATCCCATCTTGTCAAGTTTGAGAGGCAAGTAGGGTGTAAACGAAAAGAGCATTCGGTAAACCATTTAACAAGAGTTCATTTATATTCATTTATTTAATTAAATGAAGAAACATTAACAGACTTTTTTGTTCGATTAGCTAAATAAACAAACACAAACAAGGTCCTGTTCGTTTATATATGTTCATAAATAGTTCTGTTATTGTTTTTTATATTTATTTATTTATTGTTTGTTTATGTCGTTTGTTTGTTTATTTATATATTAGTTGTACATTTATTATTATACATATTTTATATATATCATATATTTTTATTAGTATCCACCTACTTCGTAAACATATAATTATACCCCAATCTCCTCAAAATTAATCTATTATCTTTGTTTCTTCATGCCTAATCGATCATTACTCTCACAGTGTAAACTTGCTGCAATACCAAGCCAAGTCTCATACCCTAACCCACAATCTCTTCCACCATCGCCTATTTCCCCTTCAGCCATTGCTAGATTTACTTCGATTCAAATTGGTGGCAGTCATCAACTTTAATTGTTTGTGTACGTTTTCACATTTGTTTAGTAATAAACAAATAAACCTGAACAGAGAAGTTATATTTATTTATTGTTTGTGTGTTATGTTCGTATTCATTAAAAGTTAAACAAACAAATATGAATATAAATAAACAAACAAGAATATGGCTTGTCTGTATTCATTTGATTTGTTTAAAACCCTAAAAGCAAATTGTTCAGAGTTAAAGTTTAACGGGCGAAAGGAAATTTAAGCCATTTTTCACGAGCAGACCTAGCTACTAATATAGCAAATTCAAGCATGATCCCTAGCCTTTTATTTTGTCAATTTTCACAGGTAACCTTTTAACTGTCATCTTTCCAACATTTTGAAAATGTTTTGTACAGTCCTCCATTAAATAAAATCTATTAACTCGAAATAATAGTTCATCAACTTTACAAATACTTAATTAAACTTTATGGGGTTGTCTTTTAACTAAATTTCACCCGTGCAATAATTTATTTACATTAATGGACTTTCTTTTTCCTTTTTGAATTGGGTTTCTTCTGCCATGGCGACTTCCATCTAAGGTTAGTGGTTTCCATACATCCAATAGAGGATAAGTATGGAACGTTTTGAAACGGTTTGAGACTAATACTGAAGAAAATCGTACAAAGATTTAAAACCAAAAGAAAATAACATGTTGAAAATGAAAGGCCAAAAAGCACTTTAGTACCTAAAACTTTGTTGACTCTGTCATTTTAGGGCGTGGACTATGACTTGGATCAGCCCAGTCCTTGAACTATGTAAGGTATGACATTTTGGTCCTTTGACCTCACGTTCGTCCATTGATTGACCGATAAACAAAATAACTTCATTATCAGAACCTAACTTCTTGATTTCTCTTTTTTGAGCCATAGACTTTAGCATAAACCATCCAAGCCCTTATCCTGGACTTGTCTCCCTCCCTATCCTCCGCGCTTTCTGTTGTCTGCCACTCTCTCCTCACAAACCTCCAGCAACCTTGTGGCAGTGCGAACTCTGCCATGCAAGGCCTTACCTCACGAACCGGCTCCCCAGCAACAATCCAATCCCCAATTTGGCCACCTTAACAGCATTATCGACCACTCGCTTCGCACCTCAAATCAGTATCGCTGCCAGCCACTAGCCCCATGGCACACCAACATTGCCCTAAACCAGCACCCCACTAGTTTCATCACCCCCACACTCACCAACATCCTCATCGCCCATGTCTCCCACCCCGGAACAGATCGCCTGCTAGCTTGCATACTGCAATCACCGAGTTCAGATCAACAGCAAGATTTGAGGAATCACTGGTCTCGTGAGCTCAATCTTCCAGTCAACCCATGTAATCCTCAAGAGTCTGATTGGCCTGAATTTTAGATCCTTAATGACTGACGAACAGCAAATGAAGCAAAAAAAAAAAAAACCCAAACAAGAAAATGCTCAACCTTGCTGGAATGGAGCCTAAAATTTGTAATCTCCTCCCAACTCTGGTTCTAGGTTCTAAGTTTGCGCTATCATCCATTTTGGCATCACCAGTTCATCACCATTGTCTATGCTCGCCTGAGCTGCAGCACCAGTTGTGAGGACAAGGAATAGGAAAGCAGAGAGGGTGAGAACGAGTTCGTCAAGGCCGTGCTGGGTGCTAGTGGTTATGGATTTGGATGTGGCCAAGTTATGGTTGTAATTGATGTATTTGATGGCTGTGAAGGAAAATGAGAGACCCTGGGATAGATGGACGCTGTGAACGACTGGGGAAGCGTTGAAGCAGTAGAGGCGAGAACTTAGAGTATGAAGGGTGTTTGAGCTTAGTTGACACTAAGTTCCTAAGGATTGGTGTTCTTGTAATTTAGGGCATAAAGATTTAAATTCCTACAAACAGGTGATTTAACTGTTACAAACTCCTCCACGAAGTTAGTTGCACGTGGCCGAGTTAGTGAGTCAAAGGACCAAAGTGTCCTACTTTACACAGTTCAAGGACTTGGCTGATCCGAGTCCTAGTTCATGCCCTAAAATGATCGAGTCAACAAAGTTTGAGGTATTAAAATGCATTTTCGCCCAATCAAAATGATGTAACAATTAAAGATTGGGGACCCCGTAAAATTTATCCTTACTAAATACTACTCACAATTAAAATCAAGTACCTTTGGATCCAACTGCAAACATCTACAGGGATCGGCCCTGAGTGTGTAATCAACAGACCAAAAAATTCCAAGTAATCTAAGGTAGAGCACAGCACATCACAGTGAGAGAGAAGATGTATACATCAAAAGATTTCAAAGAGAATCAGAAAGATGTTCTAGGAATACAAACATCACCCAAGATAAAACATCTATTCCGGTCTGTCTAAGAAGCACAATCCAGACACCATGTTCTCTTGTTTTTAGTTTTTGCTGAAGCAAATTCAAGTACGGGCGACACTAGTTTCCATTCCCCACAGCATGAGAACCTAGAGCTAGCCGATTGTATTACACTGTACACAGCCTGGTCATCCATCAACAGAGTACACAACACCTATATCAGCTTAACTGCGATGAGCCCAAGTCATGCACATGCAGTAAAGTGGAAGGCCCCATCTAAGAAACTGATGCAGTACGCAACATCCAACGGCATGCCGCTCACCAAACAACAAGCATCATCCAATTCAACCTGCAAGTAGGATCTTTTCCAATGAGAAAGATATGGTCCTGCTCCTGTACCATGACAGCAGCAAACTTTTGTTCTTATTCTTTGTTCTTATTCCATAGCAACTTGTTCCACCAACTGACATGTGATTCTTGGATTCACTAAGCAACACATGTCTCAGCATCCAGTGTTTGCAGTCGCTCTAACAGGTTTGTCTAATGACCTTTCCACGTCACAACAAAACATTTGGATAAATTTTCCCATCTCAAAACCGCATGCAAACAGGAGATGTGATTGCAGCACCAGTCAAGTAACAATGAGGTCACACAATGGCGGCCAGCTTCAACTGATGAAATGTGCATTCTTTCCCATCCTGTAGAGTAAGCAAGAATTCCAGCCAACCAATACTAAAAGACTAAAACTTCAAAGCTTATCATCGATCACAAAAAATCTCCAACTAAGACAAAATTTACTACTTAAGACATAACGGCATACCATTCTAACAAACGTCTAAGAAATACAACAAAATGAGGGAAATGTGAAGAGAAGGTTTCACTAAAATGCACAAGAACAATTAAAATATTCCATATACTATATAAAGTGGCTGCACACAAACAATCTGTGCATTCTAGGTGGATAAAGTTCATTAACAATTTTGCTCATGGATCTTACCATACAAAATCAGTCTTCAACTAAAGAGAAAAAGTTAAATTGAGGGCTTAAACTCTTATCTGGTGGAATTAAGGTCCCTAGCTATTTAAACTGGATTGATGACAAATATAAAAATATTTACAGATATTGGTAATGCAGTGTGTAGTAACATATCTTAACAATTGGACGTTTTTTAATTTCTGTTGTAAAATAAGTTCACTGCAATGCAAACAATCCTTTGTCCTACTTATCTTTCCCATTTGTAGCTTATCCTCTTGTTGTATCTTATTCCATTGCCTCATAAAATACATGAATTGCTGATACTATGAATAAATTTTTTGGTATTTCACAAATTCTTTGCAATATGAAATGTGTATTATAAGCATAATGATAATTCCATGGTCATCTTACAGAGAATGAAGGCACATATTTAAACTACCCAATTGACCCAGTTTAGATGATTAACGCCCTTAACTGCCAGCATGTAAAAGTTCAAGTTCCAGTTCGAATAGTTAGACCCTTAAACGAAACAAAATTTCAAGTCCTTAGTTGACTTAACTACAAAGTTGAGGCTCTTTCTTCTATTTTTACCCATCTAATTAACTCAACCAAGAAATGCTTACCACATTTAAACATTTAAGAACCTCCAGGTGATTTTTGAATCCATACTTGTTTCTGCAAGTGTGATTTGACATTTTCAGTCCAGATGTGAAAGGACGCAGAATAGTGAAAGCAGACTTAATTTGCTTACCTGGGACACAACAGAACCAGAGGGAACTCTTCTCCTGGAGAACTTCCCCTCACCAACAATAGAGGAACCATTGTTTTTCACCACCTGGTAATGAGTAAAATGCCTTTGCAAACCTGGATGGACTCAACGTTTAGAGATTTAGAAATAAGCATGCAAGCAAATGCTATTCAGTACTATAGAGTTAAATGAACAACTGAACAGCAGAGGAGGAAAAACTAACTGTTCTCCACAGAAGACATAGACTTCTTTGGATACAAATGTGTGTCATTCTTCATCTCTGCTGGGTTAAAAGAAGTCGGATGTTCTTGAGTAGCTTGTGTGATAATGGAGTGACGAAGAGACAAGACACCATGATCTGGTCTTCCCCTATTTTTCAGGCCTTTTCCTCGCTTCTCACAGGCTGAGACAAACCCCTTAATGTCTTTCCTTATGTGCTTATCATCCTTTCTTGAATCATTGTAAGAAGTCAAGGATGATGGTTCACTGTTTGATGAGTGAAATTTTTCATCAGATTGCAGACATGTCCCTCCTTTCTCATCGACATTATCCAAAGTTTTGGTTTCCGATTTCAGCGGTTGATATGCTTTTAGTGCCTGGCTTTGGTGTGCTTCATTGCTCAAAAGTATACCTCTTATCAATTTTTGGCCAACCTCCTGCCTTTGACTTTGCCTTGGAGCACCTGGAGCAGGTGAACTTCCAGAAGGGTTTCCGTCAAGTAGCTGAGAAGTGGCATTAGCATACAAGAATTATAACAAATTAGCCACTGAATGCAAATAAGGTTTTGTGCCTACAAAATTCTAGAAAGTATATTTAACATGTGAACTAGGGAGATTTATGAGCGAAAAGAGATGCCTACTTGTGGAATTTCTTGTTCCCTTGATCTCAAAAGCAAGACCTTTTTCTTTCCCAAGTTAGTAGTCAAAGTGATTCCTGGAAGAGAAAGATAAACAGGAACTGCTTCAATAATTTAAAGCTTAAGAGAAAGGGGAAAAAAATTTAACGATCAAATGAGGAACTTAATGCGGGAGAAATGCAAACAGGCCTTTCTGTGGTTGGCTGTGATAACTTCAAACTTACTTCAGTAGTGTCACGCTCGTTCTGGTGGCCTCACTCGTTTATCTATTTTCTTATTAGAAAATTCCAAATCAATACATCATGTCAGTATAAGGTTAACTTTGGTGAATGGTGACAAGGTGCTCTTTGGTCACACTAAGCCTTTAGCATAGATTACTTGCTAAAGTTGTCATCGGTAAATGGCACTTTCATTGCCCGGGTCTCCAAGACAAATCCAAGTGCCTGCCTAAGTGAAGCAAGGCATTTTAAATATTTTCTAAATGCATCCATCTTGCTGGTGGAGCCCAAGGCTGCTAGACACCAAGCACACCTCCCTACAGCTACACACCCAGGCAAGAACATTATGTGCTTTTAACTGTAATGCTACTCACTGCACACAGAACTTGAGCTCTCAGTCCATTATTCCTTCTTCCTTTGTTATTTACTATAATTGCTGTTGATACATCTAACTATATGGCACGGATTAGGATAAAAGTGAGCTGGTTACATACTTTGTGTATTGACCATGCTTGTGAGATGACACTAAGAAATAGGCTGTAATTCTCTAAATCCTAGAAATAATAGCTTTAGGATTTGAAGAAATGAGCAAGGCCAAAAAAGGTATACGATTTAGTTAATTGAGATAGATTGGTCAGTCTGATGGCACATGTAAGAGAAAATCACCCTTTTCATGCTCTGCAATCTCTCTTCCACTTGAACTGGCAGGCTGGTTGTCTTGCCCAGAGACTACGTTGCCAGAAGACTTATCCTTCTGACGTTGCTTTTTACTACTGCCCTTCAAGATATACTGCCAAGACCCAAAAGCAAGAGTAAGAAAAGCGTCAATATACAGTCAACTCCCTCCAACAGACTTCTAAGGACCTTACATATTCAAATGGCTAAGAAATCCAAACATTATAAACCGTTAGAATAGATGCTGTAAACCAGGCTAATTTTTTTTTAAAAAAAAAATGCCATAAAGTGGATAAAGGTTCAGATCAAACATACAAGCAAGTTTTCAATTTTTTTCCTTTTATTTCTTTGTCAAGGAGCAGCAATAAAACTGCACTCAAGTTTCTCACCTTTTCTCACTAGCCACCATCTTCTCAATCTAGGCTCATGAATAGTTGAAAACCAGACTAAAGAAGAAAACATTATCCTTAAAAACTCATTCGGAAGTTACAAAACCAGTGGGCATATAAGGCAAGAAAGAACAGATTTGCTTTTGTTCTGTGTTCGAGATATATTATCACAAAACTTCTTATACTGAAAAGCAACATACACAAGATAAAATAGATTTGTCCCCCTCAAATTTTTATTTCCTATAATCAGTTTTGAAAAAGAACAGAATTGCCTTCATCAGCCATCTTGATGAAAAAGAATAACCAAACAACTATTTGTGACAATAAAATACAGCCATATAATAAGGCACTGGAATTAGCAAACAATCACTTTCATAAAAAGAATCAACAGGTTTAGAACTATGCACATACACTATTGACCATAGAAATATCAATCTCATTCCAGATTACACACCTTTTGCTTCTCTGGCCTAAATTTGGTAGCATTAGAAACAAGCTTCCTGCCAGAAGCTGCAACTCTCCTGCTAAGCTTCCGAGCACATAAGGATCCCTGTAGAAATCACCAAAAAGACTGAGGCATGACTTGGGAGAAAAATCATACTTTGCTATGTTAGTAAGTCCATAAATGTATCCAACACCCATATAATTGCAATTTCACAGATGGGGCTACCTCACATGTAAGCAGGACAACAAGACAAGTACACTCTTCTTTTTTTCTTTTTTCTTCTTTTTTCCTCTTTTTTTCCCATAGCCATACACATCAGTAAGGCTGCAAATTTATTCGTCACTCATAGTTGGAAGAATTGGTAACACAAGTAAATGGTGAGGGAGCCAATATTCCAGAATGCAATATTGTCAACAAATGGTTGCCAATGGAAGGTTGCAAACCATGATAATCTCCCTCTATACCAAAAATGAAAAAAGAAAATGAAAATAAAACTCAAAATTCGATGCACAGAAGGCTCCATCTCCATCATTCTCTTATTATCTAACAGACTTGCTCAGAAGGTCCAGTAAAGGGTACCTGGCTTCCATTTTCAGCAGCTCGCTTTTGACGTACAAACTCCATTAAAGGTGTAACAATAGGATTTTCAAACACAGAACCTACCAGAAAAGAAATTGAGTGTATAAAAAATGAGTTTAGCAAGAACAGTATGTGCTTCTGCATTTTAAAAGTGATTTGTTTACTAGTTGAGACATGATTGCAGACCAGATTGTTCTGCTTCGTTTATTTCCATCTTAACTTCTGCTATAGGAAGATTCTCTGGTGGTTTCGCAATAACCTTGAGGAACTCCAGATACTCAGGATCTAGTTTCATAAAATACAAATAATTTCAGACATTGAAAAGAAAAAGAAAAAAAAGGGGGGAAAAAAAAGATCATAGCAGCAAAGTAATGACCATGGTGCAAGTTATGAGAATAAACCTTTGTAAATAGTCCCTTCACGTCCATCCTTCTTAGCAGATGGCTTTGGAATGCGTTGAGAAGGAGCATATTCAACAATCACCTTAAATTGGGAACCTAAAACACATACCAAAAAGGTCAGGAAAACACGTAATAGAATCTTAACGGATGAATTATTTTTTTGCTTTTGATGAATTAAGTTTGACATAAATTCACAAAGAAGCACTATGAAAAATCCAACGAGAAAAGTAACAAAATGGTGCTAAAAATACCCTTCTCATTAACAAATACATGTCCATTAAAGAACCCAGCAAACTCAAACGCATCTTCTGGCCTCTTGAAATCTATGTAAGCCCGTGAATACTTCTGACGTTTCTGGCTGCAAGAACCATTTCCATTAGTTAAAAAGGATGATACAAGCTCAAAACCTTTGCTTCACGGAATGTATACCAAGAAATAAACCCATCAAGCAGCAATGCACCAGCTCATGATATGGTCCACCAGTTTCCTATCCTAGAGTTCTAGCAACAAAAGTAGACATTTTTGAAGGACAAATTCAGCTTTCCAGATAACCGAAGTGAAAATACCAAATCTTATATTAAACATAAGAATTCGGTATCAGCCATATCTTCCCACAGCAAATCAAGAAAGAAATTTGAAGAAATTACTATAAGAGATAGGAAAAGAGAAAAATGAAACCTGGTCTTTCCTGGGCGGAAAGAGAACCAACTGTAACGACCGGAGAAGAGATGTTGAATTTGAGGGAGAAGATGGTCTTCGGAGAGAGAGGGAGGCAATTGCCTGATTACAACTTTGGTTCTCTGAAGAGGGTCCTTCATTATACGTCAAGCATCCCAATTCCTTGGAAATTCAAGCGCTGCAGAGACTCTGGAACCTGCAATTTAGATGGTAGTATTCGTATCGTTAGATTTCTTGTTCGTGTGGGAAATGTCAAAGTATAAAGTCTCGATCTAGAAAGATCGCGCAATACCTGATTGCGGGAAAAAACTCATTTTTTAATCCTAAAATTTCACTTTCTTATTGCAGTAGTGAAACTTTTTCTCATTTCCTGGAGAAGGTGAAAATTTGCGATAATTTTTATTTAATAAAGTAATTTTGCTAGTAATATTTTTTTGTTCTGAATTTGCTAAAGATATCATCTACAGGGACAAATTTTACCACCTGCTATTAAAATTGTTTATGTATCAAATTCAAAAAAAAGAAAAAAAAGAAAAATGACGTTTCAATTTCAAATTTTCTTCACCTAATACCCTAACTATTAAATTTTTAAATCTATCATTTTTATCATCATTTTAAATATATCCATCACTCTAACAACCCACTGTACCCTATGTTTGTCTCCACCTATTTTGCAAGGATGTCACTTCTACTATTCTACATATCTTCACAACGATCCTTAAAACAAACTCTAAACAAATGAGGTTCAATTGATGTAGGAAGAACTAAATACAAAGGTGCTATAGTTTTAAAATAAAGAACATATGACAATGGCAGCAAACAGTTGCAACAATATGAAAGTTGAAACAAAGAAGGCTTAAAAATTGGGGTGTGTGGTTAAATATAAGATTTTGATTCATTTGGTTGTTATGAAAATGTTAGGGTAGTTAAGGGTTAGAAAACTTTTAGAAACTAATTTAAGAGTTGTGTCATAAAATATTTTCAAAAACAAAAATATTTCTATCATTTAATAATCAATGACAAAATTGATCCATTGAGCAAATATTGGTCTCAATTTCACACTTCATTTTTTTAATAAGTCCTAAAACCTTGCAACCACGTAGACAATTAATATTAAAACATTTCACTTTTCTAAATAAGTTTTAAAACTTTGCAATTGCATAAACAATTAATTGAAAAACTAATCATTTTTATGAAACCAACTTTTTCACTTGTAATTTAGAACCCAATTTATTTTAGCTTAAGTCAACTAGATCTAAATAAATTATTTTTATTTTTATATTTTTTTTGTCCAAAAACAACTTTATTTGAAAGATATATTATTTAAATGTAATACATTTGAAAGTAAATTTTCATAATGTTATTAAATTTTATGAATTTTCATATTTTTAGGCACTAAAAAATACAAATTTATACAAATTTAATAAATTTATAAAAATTATTTTTTTAATGGATTATTATACCTACTTGATATTGACTTTTAAATAAAACTGGTTCTAGGTAAAAAAAATGTAAAAAATAAAAATAATTTATTTTAGATTAAATTATAATGAATTGGCTCTTAAACTATTTAATAACTATCTTTTATAAATTCAGACTATTAATATTTTTTTGACAGTTAATATATCATTTAATTATTAGTTTTCTCTGTAAATCTTATTTCTGTTCACTAACTGTCATTCAGTAAATATAAGACTAACTGTTAATACTTTAACAAAGTTTTATGATTAGTTTATAAAAGTTAAATGTTTTTAAGATTCAAACGTAAAAGTATGACAAGTTTTAAGACTAAAATGGCCTTTGTCTCTTGCAATTTGCAAAAAGGGCAAATATGCCATTAGCTTTATGCTAAAGGGACAAATAAGCCACTGGTATTATTTTTGTTAGCAAATCATTTTTTTTTTACATTCCTAATTCGGACAAATACGCCATTGTTGCTAAGAAACTGTCGGGCTAGGGTCAGTTCATTGGATCATAATGGGTCACAGTTTTCTCCTTCCTTCCTCTTCAGCCAAGAACAATGGCGGACCTAGATGTTGTTGGCTTGACATGACGAGGTGTGAGGTGGCTTTAGGCGCTATGATAACGTGCGGAATCATGGTAACTATGGGTTCAGTCGAGGCAGGTGTAGTCATGATCTGATCTTCAGTATGTCTATAAAATTTGTGGCTATGACATCGTATTAAGGTTCGCAACAAGACCAAATTTCTGTCACATGTTGGCCATATATCAAAAAGTTTGGTGGCTTGTTAGTATTTTATTCGTGAAAAGCAATATAATTCATATAAGAATAAAGGGTAAAATCCACTAGTCCCAAACTTTTAATTATATTGCAAATTGGTCAACAACCTCCATTTTATTGCATATTGGTCCCAAATATTGATAATGTATACTGTTCCTTTACCCTAGGTAAGGTTAAGTTGGCATAAAAAACTTATTTTACAAAGAGAAAAAACTGAAATTTTAAATTATTTATTAACTGTCAAAAAATTATAGCATGGATTGAATTTATTGGAAGAATTTATTGGAATACAATTACCAAATAATTTAAATTCATATGTAACCATCTACATAAATTTTTTAAATTTTAATTGCTATATGTTAATAAATTCATTATGTGCCATAATATTTTGATAGTCAATGGATAATTTAAATTATTAATTTTTTCTATGTAAATCAAATATTTAGCCAACTCAATATTGTCTAAAGTTAAGGACCAATATGCAACTAACCATAAAAATTCTAGACCAATGTACAACAAAATGAAAATCAAGAGTCCAAACTTAATCCGGATAGGTGAGAGAGTCCAGCCTGAATTCATCAATAACACTAACAATCTGAAAAGCTCGTACACAATAAGTTAAAATAATGACATTCTGAATGCATTAATAGATGCAAAATGAAGAGGGCATCAAGAATTGCGTGGGCTTCAGTGAAGAATGCAAAAGGGGGTTGGTTGTAACAAAAAACATCTCAGAGGTCACAGTATATTGCTAGGAAATCCTAACCTAGGCAAATCTGTGCAAGTCTAAAAGGTAGAATTCCTAGCCCTATCAACCAAGAAGGAGTGCTAGAGCATTAGGTGGAACCAAGGTTTTAAATCTTGTGTAGGATGTTGTACCATTTTTCTAATATTATAATATAGTACCAATATCGTATCGTACCATCTAGATGTACTAATTTTAAATAATTTATACACACACACGTATATAAAAATCAAATATATGTAAATATAACACATCAATGCATAGTACACACCAAAACTTGGAATTATAAAAGTTTAAGTATATGTTATGTAAATAGATCAATGGAGAACTTTTCTCATATAATTAATCTATTATATATATAATAAAATCATAATTTCTAAATCATAAAAAATGAAAGTACAAGTTTCTTTGAAATATCAATAAATGTTTGTTATAAAATTAATCAACTAAGCATACTTATAATATATTTTATCAAAAATATTAAAAATTGGAAAAATTAAAATGTTTTATTTAAACAGTATAACGATTTCAAGATGTTATGGCCAATATGGGATAAGATGATTGAGACGCTCAATACTGTTGTTGCACCCCGGATGGAGGATAGACTCTACCTTAACTGTCGTGTATATTCCCATGTCAACACCATTACAGTATGATATTTAAAACCATGGGTAGAATCTCAGATTTTGAATAAACATCCTGGTTGGATCAAGGAAGCTACAAGCGCCAACTTCCTATGAACTCTAGCTATATAGATAGAACATACAATTTCATCCTTTTGGAGAAGGCATTAAAAGATGAGAATTGAACACCTAAAAAATCAAATCATTTCTATCAAGTCAAATGTACCAGAGAGTAACTACCAAAATGTCAAGATAATCTACCACTTGCCTTTAAGGATAGCTTGTAATTTTATTAATCCAATCAACAAAAAGATGATCAGAGATTGGAAGATGGAC
Organism: Aquilaria yunnanensis; assembly: GCA_039654915.1. Lineage (NCBI taxonomy): Eukaryota > Viridiplantae > Streptophyta > Magnoliopsida > Malvales > Thymelaeaceae > Aquilaria > Aquilaria yunnanensis. The sequence continues at coordinate 35,364,625 of CM077600.1, read as the reverse complement.
AGATGGAGTAGAAGACCAAACCAAAAGAAATGTTTGGCAATAGAGAAGGAGGTGCGCAAAGCAGTTTCATCCAAAATATCACATTTAAGGCAAGTTGCATCGATAACGCTATCTTGAGCAATGAAATTGACCTTTTCCAATTAAACATCTTGTATATAAAAGACCTTGATTTTTTTTTTTTTTTGAGATATTGAAAGCCCATAGTTGCTAAAGAAAATGAAGGATAAACTCTGGTTAATGAGACCTTGAGAAGAAATCATTCTATTTGGGCCAAGATATAGACCTTTTTAGGGTAAATTGCATCCGCTAACACTAACCTTTATTTTGCTCTTAACGTATCTCTAACTTTAACAAAATAATTCATTTTGGCCCCTTTTTTTATTTTTTACAGAAATCATTATTTCAGATGAAAAAAGCCACATCAATAGATTACTGTGGGAAAAATACTTGTTTTAACCCCTGTAAAAATCCCCTTTGACAAAAAAGTCTTAAAAATTTTAAATCTAACAAAAATTCAATCCAACCTCTCTAGCCTCTTCTCCCTCTCCGGCGGCCCCATCTCCAACCTCCCTTTCCGCCCTGTCCTCCCATCTCTAGCCTCCGATTCGACTTTCTCTTAGTTTGGCTTCCCTTTCTGCCATCGCTCATCTATCCTCGCTTCTTCTCCCTCATCTTTGCTTGCAATTTAACTTCCTCTCGGTTCGGTTCCAGTGGGCGAAGGCGATTCAATGGCAAGTGCACAAGGGCTGGGGGTCACAACTCAAAATCGAGCTCAATTCCATCGCGATAGGGAGGCTTGATTTGCTAGAAGGAAGCCGATTAATCACATTCACCGTGGAAAAGAGGCCAAAGAGGGATGAAAGGTAGGAGGGGGTTCACCGGAAATGGAGGCTGCTAAGATGGAGATGCCGGAAAGGGAGGAGAGGTGGAAGAGGATTGGCCAGTGAAAGTTTTAAGACTTTTTGTTAGATTTAAAAGTTTTAAGCTTTTTTGGCAAAGGCGATTTTTACAGGGGTTAAAACAATTATTTTCTCCTACAGTAATCTACTGATATAGCTTTTTCCATCCGAGATAACAATTTCTATAAAAAAAAAAAGAGCTAAAATGAAACATTTTATTGAGATTAGAGATATACTACAAACAAAGTGAATGTTAGGGCTAGAAATGAAGTAACAATTAAAGATTGGGGGTGGTGGGTGCAATTTACCCGACCTTTTTAGTTGAAAATTTCGCATTACCAGCCTTCTCCCAAACAAAAACTATCTGGTTTATTGACATTGAAGTGTAAGCCAACATATTAGCCACAAGAGGGCCAATACCGACTGAATAAGCTGCCTAGCTATTCCAAGTGAAAGAGTCTTCCTAACATTACCATGAATATATATGTCAGTATATTTTGCTAACGTTCCTTAATTAAAAAGAAGTATAAGAATATAACTGAACCGTAAGAAAAAAAAAACGGCTTTCTTTATCTTTTTTTTTTCTTAAAAAATGTATAATATATATTCGTGAATATGTCAGCATATTTTGCTAATTTTCCATTAAAAAGCAGTATAAGCATATAACAAAGCCGCTACAAAAAGTTTCTTTCTCTTTTCAAAAAATGTACTGTTTTGCCATAAATATATCAGCATATTTTGCCAACATTACTACATCCGTCTTAAATAATATTTAGGTTTAACATGAAAATCAAGAAAGAGAAAAAAAATTTATGTACAGTTTCCACTTTTATTTTTCATTTATCGCAATAAATAAGAAAAGTGAAAAAAAAATAAATGTTAAAATGACAGTTTGAAGGATAATACAGTAAAGTAATTTATTAGATAGTATAAAAATGTTACAAAGATTTGAGATGTTTCAAATACCTAAATACCACAAAGAAAATGAGATGAAAGGATAATTATTTTTTAATTCTTCATTTTTCTTTAATTCGGAATCAATACTGCTTGAAATTTAATATTCTATTTAAATAATAATTACTTGACTCATATTTTTCACAAACTGATTAAATTTTACAAACTTTCTGTACTCGGCCTCGAAAAAGAATAAGAAACACTTACTCAGATTTCAAAAGTGTGAGATGCAATTGCACTAACACTAACTCATTTTAAATTGGAATATAATAATTAATACTAACTCAATTTTTACAAAAAATAATAATAATAATAACGGAAGGCAAGCTAGCTCTCACTCCTTTCGCTTCCGCTTGCATTCGTAGAACTGGGAGCTCAAAAGGCGTCCATTCAGTTCACAAATAGTATATACGTTGCTCTGTTCGGAATTGGACTCATCGCTTAAGGCAAGAAAATAAAACAAGGAGTTGGAGGAGGAGGAGGTTTGTATATATCTTACTTTTTCTTGTTGTGAAGTGTTCTGCACGATCTTTAGTACATTGCTCGACATGGGTTCTGGTTTCAGTTGATCTCAAGGGAGTCATAATCTGGAAAGTTCCGAACTTTTCTTTTTTTCTTGTAACTGTTCTGTTCTGTCAGAGTTGTGGTTTTCTTTATGTTTTACCAGACATTTTGATGCTGCATGTCGATTTTGTGGTTTTCTTCAAGTTTTACCAGACATTTTCATCTTGATGCTGCATGTCGAGTTTTGTGCTTTGTTGTCCTTCAATTGTTACCAATCTGTTAATAGTTCAACTAATTTCTTTAGCGATAAATTTTGTATCACATGAAGGAAATTATTTCATCGAACATGGAAAAAAGTGCTACTGGTAAAACTGAAACCATTTCACCAAATCAGTTCTTTATACGTGACCTCACGATTGAAGGTATAGAAACATATATTTAGCAGAATGGTGAGGAGCTCAGTAGATGTTGATTGGGAATTAGCTTTCCCTCCCAATGGGACTACAACCTTGCTGCTGGTAGGCCGTACAGGGAACGGCAAAAGTGCAACAGGCAACAGTATTCTTGGTCGAAAGGCCTTCGTCTCAAGGTCCAGATCATCTGGTGTTACCACTACCACTGCACTGCAAACAGCTGTTTTTCCTTGGGGCCATACAATCAATGTGATCGACACACCCGGTATGGATTGAGAACTTGTTGTTAGCTCCTTTGATTTTACAACTCTTCAGTTTGTCTTGAAGTATGTCCAATTTTCATGTCTTTGTGAGTTGGTTTTATAGTTAGGTATTAGATGATACAAATGAGTGCTGTTGCAGGGCTTTTTGAAGTTTCAGAGCAGTCTAACTCTGTTATCGGCGAGATCGTTAGATGTGTGGATCTTGCCAGGGATGGGATACACGCAATTCTTGTTGTTTTAACGACCTGGACTAGGTTTTCAAGTGAAGAACTAGCAGCACTTCAGAGTTTGCAGGCTTTGTTTGGGGACAAAATGGTTGAGTATATGATTGTGGTGTTCACTGGTGGGGATGATCTTGAAGCGGACGACCAAACACTGGAAGATTACTTGGGTCACAGCTGTCCACTTTCATTGAAGGTTTGGATACTTAAACTAAAATTTTTGCCTGAGATATGCATGGCTACATTATAAGTTCACATCAAGTTTCTGAATCCTGAATCCTGATATTCTAATATCTCGTTAATGGGTGCTACTTGTCCCTCAACAGTCTTAAACAATTGTCGGTTTTTGAAATTGATCAGGAACTTCTAGCTATGTGTCAAAGGAGACATGTGTTGTTCGATAACAGGACCAAGGATGAAACCAAGAAACAGAACCAAGTTCTGGAGCTTCTCTACCTTGTACATGAGGTCACTACCCAGAATGGTGGACAAGCATACAAAGACGATATGTTCAATGTTAAGGTCAGAATTCTCATAAATATGTGTTGAAGTTAATTAGCTTGAACATGGATGGCATTCAACTCATCATTGTATTTGCCCAACAGAGAAATGCAGCGGACCTTCACGATAAGCAAGAACTTGCTGCGTCAAGAGGCTACTTATCAGAGCTAAAGAAGAAGCTGGAACAGTCGTATGAACAACAGCTTATGCGCATCACAAAGACGGTAATCCAAATGGTCCTGTTGGTATCATTAGTTGGTTGTAGTTTAATGCTTTGCATCCTGATCCGACCATGTGGGAATTCATGGCTGTGTATATAGATTGAAACCAAGCTGAAGGAGACAACTGCTAAGCTTGAGCAGCATCTGGCGGCGGAACAAGAAGCAAGAGCAGAGGCACAAAAGGCTGCTAAGTCGGAGGCGGAGAAATTAAGTGATGAGATCCGTTGGTTGAGGGAGGATAGGGACAGGGCTCGGAATGAGGTTGAGGAGCTGCGAAAGCGCATAGAAAATAAATGTGCCATTCTGTGAGACTGACATAGGAGCATAACAAACCAATCCAGGCATCCAGTTTTGTGTTGTTAATTAGTTCTTTCTGGCGATATCTTAATAGCTGCTGAATCTAATTTGCTTCTTATATTTCAGTTTGCCTGGATTCGAAGTTGATTATTCATGAAGGAACTTCATCTGAACGCTGTTTCATTTTTGGCTACCTAGGATTGGAATTATGTCAGGTGAAAAAATTTAGAAGAAGTCCAGAAATTATAGCTGGTTGTTTAATGAAGATGGATTTTTAATTTCCTGCTCTGTTTCCAAACCTGAAGGGTATAACTGTGACTAGCACCAAACTTCGACGGGAAAGTATAATTAACCCACTACACACGGTTGTCAAGAATTGTATAAGAAAAGGGCGCCCTTTAGTTCACACAAATTGAAACTTTCATGCCAAACCTTTGAAGGAAAATGTAATTCCCCAAAAAGACAAGAGTTGTATTCGAGGAAGATCATTAAAAAGTGATTATTTTCTAATATAATAGTATTTGATTTTTTATCAGTAATAATTATTTGCTTGACTTGTATATACAATCACAATCAAATTCTTTAGAAAGCCTCCAAACCGCTTTTTTGTTTTTTTGCGAAAGTTTAATATGTGTTATTAATTTTTTTTAAGCTGGATAAAGGAAAAAAATTCACAAAAATTAATTATTTTATAAAAAATACATTTAATTCAAATGATCATTACGTATCTTTCAAATAATATTGATACCAGAAAAAATTTTAATAATAATAAATAAAAACAAACGGTTATATAAGTTGTTGGACAAATGCTGCCATAACCTTGTGTACATATATATCTAACTACATGCACATGTATGAATGTTTTTTTTTTCCCAAGCTACATAAACGTGCTGTTAGACTTGTGGTGGCTGACAAAAATTGAAACAAAAACTGTTAATCAAAAACTTCTATTCCTAGGAGCAGGGTGTTTTAATGTTTTTGGTCTCAATTGGTCCTTACTTATCTAGTGCGAGAAGTTTGAGTTAACTTAGGAAACAAGATAAACCAATCAACTAATCTACAATAGCCCAATCAAACAGGGTATTTAATCTCCATTCACTTCGCAACTATTACTATTTTCTTGGAGGTTGGAGCCATCCAAAGACGGGGAAAGCAGAAGAAGAAGGAGGGTAGAATCTTGCCCTTATTTTTGCATAGTGCTTTGAACAATCCTTTGACGTGACTGTGTTCTTCTGCATATGTTATTGAGGTTTTTTTTTTTTTGGTTCTTTTTTTGTTCTGTTCTGTCAGAGTTGTGGTTTTCTTCATGTTTTACCAGACACTTAATCTTGATGCTGCCTGCCGATTGTTTGTACTTTCTTGTCTTCAATTATTGCCAATCTGTTATTAGTTTAACTAATTTCTTTGCGTTATAGATTTTGAATCATATGAAGGAAATCATTTTATCAAATATGGAAAAAAGTACAACTAATAAAATTGAAACCGTTTCACCAAATCGATTCTTTATATGTGACCTTGCAATATATTTAGCAGCTCAGTATATGATGATATAGACACGTGGTGTTTGACAACAGGACCAAGGATGAAACAAAGTTCTGGAGCTTCTCTACCTTGTTCATGAGGTCACTACAGAGAATGGTGGACAAACATATAAAGACGATATGTTCAATGCGTTAAAAGGTGGGAATTCTCATAAATATTTGTTGAAGTTAGCTTGAACATGGATGGCATTCAACTCATCATTGTATTTGTCCAACAAAGAAATGCAGCGGAGCTTCATGATAAGCAAGAAGTTGCTGCTTCAGGAGGTTACTTATCGAGTCATCAGTTATTAGAGCTAAAGAAGAAGCTGGAATTAACAATCGAGCTTAATTATTACTCATTTAATACCAGGAAGAAATGAGAGGAAATCGCTGGCTATGCTTGTTATCAGTTAAGTGGTTTATCAGTTAAGGTTGTTCATGTAATGTAGATATTTGTTATCTTTATCCTCTAGTTATTTGTTTGTAGTAGGGAGCTCATCCCTTTCCTTGTACGCCTGCTATATGTACCTTCGACAGATTGAAGCCCATGCAAGTGAAAAACATTTTTGCCTCATATTTTTTCATGATATTAGAGCATTGATTCAAAATCTGTTTTTCATGACCCTTTGAGCCATGATGAACCTCGTGATCTAGTCAGTGATTTTTGTTAGATTTAACGATGAAATTCATTAGAGATTGGAAAAGTTTTATGACTAGAGGTGTTATTTATATTTATTTTATTGTTAATTAATGTTATCTCAACAATTTCCATCAAATTTAACCATGAAATTGATGGCAAGGTACTTCAAAAAACTAACCTTATTAAGGTCAAGTATTCATTTACACTATAAGAGAGAAGCAATGGAGTAACTGAAAGTAGCAACTGAATTTCAATTACTAGCTTGTGGGCCATGTAATTATTATGATTAACAGTTGTCTAGTTTTCAATCGCTAATTTTAAATTTTCAATTACTAGTCAGTTATACATTTTATATTATCATTTGGAATCAATTATTATTCAGTTACTAATATAATTCAATCGGTATTTCAGTTGCTAAAATAAATTAAAAACTTCGGCTTTGTCCTCTCCTTCCTCGTTTCTCTTCTTCTTCCTCCTTTATTTCTCTTTCCTCTTCTTCTTGCTCAGCTCCAACCTTTCCTTCCTTATTTCTCTTTGTTCTTCCTCCTTCCTCATTTCTTATTCCACCTCCTCAGATCCAACCTCTCCTCCTTCTGCCTCCTTCGTTTCTCATTCCTCTTCTCCTTCCTTCAACTCCGGTCTCTCCTTCCTCATTTTACCTTCTCCTTCTCTTTCTCCTTCTTCCTCCTTCGTTTCTCCTTCTTTTTCCTAAACTCTGGCCTCTCCTTCATTTCTCCTTCTTTTTCCTCCTCATTTTCTAATTAATAATATTGTGTTTAGAATCTATATTTATTTTAATTTAAATTTTTTATTATTACAATTCATTACCACATTTAGTACATTTCATTTACACACACACATACGTAAACATTTCAGCAATTAATTTTTTTAAAAAAAAAATTAAATTGGTACCAACAATTGAGGTTTTGATTGCTAGTAGCAATTGACATTTCAATCGTTATTTTGCTGTGGTTTAAAACTTGCATGACTAAATCATTCAGTTGCTAATTTTGGTCGTTAGACACCTAGCGACTAAAGTTTTTGCAATTGATACATTCAGTCGATAGTCAATCATAACTAGCGATTGTTTCCTTAGTCGATATCCTGTGTTTGCGTTGTAGTGTTACCACTCCCGTGGACTTTACCCTTAGAAAGTGATTATTTTATTATTTACTTTTTTTATCAATAACAATTATTTGCTTAACTTGCAAACTAATTATAGTTGAACACTTTAAAAAGCCCCAAAAACCATTTTATTTTTTTTGTGGTATTAATTTTTGAAGTTGGATAAAATGAAAAAAATCATAAATTCATTCACTTATAAAAAAAAAAATTCAAGTGATTATTACTTAACTTTCAAATAATATTAATTAAAAAATAACAACAACAATAACAATGATAAATAAAAAGTTTTATAAGTCATTGGACAAATGCTATTTTAACCTTGTACATATGTCTGATTGCACATGTATGCATTTTTTTTTCCAAAGTGCACATATAGACTTTGTATTAACCCTAGGCATAGTGGCTGACACGAATTGAAACAAAGATTGTTAAATAGAAACTTCAATCCCCGGGCAGGGTGTTTTGATGCTTTCGGTCTCTGTTGGTCCTTGCTAATGTACTGCGAGATGTTTGAGTTAACTTGGGAAATAAGATAAACCAGTCAATTAATCCCTGATCCCAATCGAACTGGGCATTTAACCTCCATTCACTTGGCAACTATTTCTATTTTCTTAGAGGCTGGAGCCATCCAAATAGGGGTAAAACCAAAGTGTCAAACACCGCGATATACTGTTTATCGCGTGATATGCAGTATACAATATAAATTTTTTTGCATAAAATGACAAAATGTAAAAATTTTGTACTGCATACTGCGTACTTAAGGTACATAAAACATTGGTATTTTACGGTATACTGCATACCATTCGCTTTTTGTATGCATTTTGTTAGAAAATTACTTTATAACGCAAATACCGCGTGATACATACCACAGCATTTTATTGTTTTGCAGTAATTTTTTTTTTCATTTTACATAAATAATATCATAAATATATAAAAAAAGTTAAAATATAAATAATACACATATCATAAAATAAATATTTTTTTTTACTTTTCTTAATTAATATAACAATTTAATGAATTGCAGCAGCTTGAAGGTTCCTGTGGTATTGAATAATATCCTTCAATTGGATTTCTGGTGTATGCTACTCCAACTGAATATCTTCTATCATATATATTTTATTTATATTTGACAAATTATAATGAGAAAATTAGAATACATATAAAATGTGTAAAAATAAATTATTAAACAAATTATGTCATCTAAAAATAATATTCTAACATTTATTTTTTGCAGTAACGGTAACGGTACGCGGCGTTGTATACCATACGGTATATCTTAAAATTTTGGAGTGCAGTATGCCTAGTGGTAACGGTATTTAACACCTTAGGTAAAACAAAAGAAGGAGGTTTGAATCTTGCTCTTATTTTTGCAGAGCGCTTTGGACGATCCTTTGACATTTTGCTCGGCATTGTTTTGCGCGAATCATCATCTAGGAACTTCTGAATTTTATTTTGTTTTTTCCTTGTTTTTGTCTGTGTTATGTTCTTCTGCATATATTATCAGACAGATTACAATGCTTCTCGTAGATTGTTGGTCTCCATTTTACCAGCATGCTAATAGTTTTTTAGCTAATTTTCTGGAACTACAGATTTTGCTTCCTTAGGGCAAATTGTTTCATCCAGTAGAGCAACAAAAAGTTGGAAAACTGAAATTAGTTGAAAAGTGTAGAGAATATATTGTGTCACTTTTCATGCTTATTGAGTTGGTTCCTGGTCTTATTTTCAATTGAAGGTATATATACAAACTGAACAGATTTTGGCACAACATAATGGGTTTGGGTAGGTGCTCAATAGATGATGGTTGGGAGCTTGCTTGCCCTTCCAATGAGGCAGCCAGTACTACCTTGTTGCTCGTAGGGCGCATTGGGAATGGCAAAAGTGCTGAAAAGATGAAAGACAGACTGAATTGACTGAAATGAATTTTATTGATATTTGAGATGAGATATATATACAACTTGCTAGCTTCTATCACTGCTACAATTAAAGAATACATAAGGAAAACAAATATATATTTACTATTAATACAAATGACAAATTTGACTTTCTAACACTCTCCATCAAGTTGGAAAACGGATATCCTACGTTCCCAACTTACGAACCATAGGCATGAAAACCACATTCCCCCAAGGTTTGGTTAGAATATCTGCCAATTTATGACAAGCATTCACAAACTTTGTAACTACTGAACCATCTTGGATCTTGTTCTTGATGTAGTGGCAATCTATCTCAATGTGTCTAGCTTGCTCATGGAAGATTAGGTTGGCTGCAATGTGCAAAGCAGCATTGTTATTGCAATATAATATGGCGGGTTTATGATGGACAAGTCTCAAGTCTCTCAACAGATATCAACGCCAAGTTAACTCACAACAAGCTCCAGTCATTACGCAATACTCGGCCTCACTGAAGAAAGTGACACTGTTTTCTATTGTTTTGATTTCTAAGATATCAATGAAAGTCCAAGGAAAACACAATACCCTGTAGGAGATCTTCTAATGAGTAGACATCCTGCCCAATTAAATATGCTCATAATCTGAAATCACTATCTAAGGAGAAGAATAAACCCCCGCCAGGTGCACCTTTCAAATATCGGACAACTCGAAGAGCGGCCTCCATATGAAGTTTACGAGGTTGGTGCATAAACTTACTCAAGACATGTATAGAATATGTGATATCTAGCCTTGAAACCATCAAGTATATTAGTCAACCGACTAATCTTTTATAGCGTCCTGGATCCTTAAGGAAATTACTCTCGCCTGACAACCTCAAACCTTCCTCCATAGGAGTATCAATGGGAGCCGCGCCCAACAACCCTGCATCTTTGATAATTTTTAGTGCATACTTTCATTGGAAGATACAAATCCCACTTCTAGAAGTAGAAATTTTGATTCCCATAAAATACTTTAATTCACCAAAATCCTTAAGATGAAAATTACCATGCAGGAACTTTTTTATATCAGTAATACTCTCAGGATCATTTCCAGTAATTAGGATGTCATCAACATATATCAAAAGAGCTGTAAAAGACTTGTCTCATCTCCTACTGAATAATGAGTGGTCAGCTTTGGACTGTACATAACTAGTTGATCGAATGGCTTCTGAGAATTTTGCAAACCACTGGCGTGAGGCTTACTTTAAACCATAGAGCGATTTATGTAAACAATAAAACAGATGTTCCTCCCCTTGTCTCGAAACCCTGGTAGAGGAGACATATATATTTATTCATGAAAATCTCCATGGAGGAATGCATTGTTGACGCCTAACTGGTGAAGAGACTAACCTGGAGCAGCTACCAAGGCAAGCAAACAACGAACAGAAATAATCTTAGTAATAAGAGAGAATGTATCTTGGTAATCAACACCTTTTAATTGAATAAATCCCTTAGCTACCAATCAGACTTTATATCTCTTAATGGAACCATTAGACTTGTGCTTGATTTTATAGACCCAATGACAGCCAATTCGTCTTTTACCAACCAGAAGAGGGGTAAGAGTCCATGTACCATTATCTTTAAGCACCTCCAGTTCTGATTGCATCACTACCTTCCATTCAGGATGAGCAATAGCTTCAGCGCAGGATTGTGGTTCAGCAACTTGGCTAATATGAGCTATGAAAGATTTATGCTCAGGCGTATCAATGATAAGACACATAATTAGGCAGTGGATATCGAGCACTTTTATTTAGACCTAGAAGTAAAGAATTTGATTGGTCAGAACTAATATGCGTGAGGGCAAACATAATCCTATAATTTTACCAGTGGATTATGGAGGCGACTAGAGCGACAAAGAGCCTCAGGTGAAGGTGGTGGTGGTGGACGAGGACGGGCAAAGGATGGGTTAAACAGACTTGATAATGACAAAATCGGTGATTCTGGTTTGAGAATTGTGGATTTTGGGATTTCTAGCAAAAGTAAAGAAACATCTTTGGGACAGTGAGTGTAGGTTTTTAAGAGGAGCTGGAGTTGGGTTGGTGGTGATTGTCTCATTATCAACTGGAGATGGATTGGAATTTTTTTTAGGGAAAAGGTAGTGATCAGAAAACGTGTTTGTCTGAAAGAAATGATAGGGTATAGGGTTGTTTGGTTGGGGCTGACCAAAAGGAAGAGTTTGAATTGTATTATATGGAAAAATATGTTCATGAAACTTCACATCTCGACTAGCAAAAAACTTATGGGTGGAAAGATCATAAAGCTTATAAGCCTTTTGATTGACAGGATAATCGATGAAAATACATTTTTTAGCATGATTATTAAATTTATTGGAAGGGACCTAGGTTTATTTTTCCCTCATTTGACATGAAAAAAGGGACTTAGCTTCCTTTCCACTATGATACAAGTCTCCACCATCTTTCGATATCTAAACGCAGCAAAAGCCTAGCATTTCCCTGACCTAATGTCTTCAAATTTATCAAACTTGGCTCTGATACCACTTCTGTCATGTCCCAAAACCCACTCTAAGAATCTTGGGACGATAACATGTCACATACTTAAGAAAATAATTTCCCCAAGCATCCAAGGCTACATATTCCAATTAATTATATGCTTATAAAATTTAACTTCTAAAAATAAGTGATAAAGCAATTATAATCCTTGGAATTAGAACATAGTCCATAAAATATTAGAGCTCTAAGGAATGAAACAAAATCCAAAAAGTTTTCTAAATATAAGTAAATTTCTAATAGTAGTACTAACAAAATATTTTTAGCGATCTTGAACTGCAACTAGTCTTGCAGTTTCTCAAGCCAGCTAACTCAAACTACTCCTTATTTGTGTGAGGGGTGAAAACAGGGTGAGCACGAATACCCAGCAAGTGGTGAATTTGAAAACAGAAATACAACATACAAAACATATAGGGATCAAGCAAAAATAATTATTGTAAAAAAATAACATAAATTTCAGCAGAAAATATTTGAAGAGTAAGAACATCATTAATATAATAGCAATTTGAGAACCAAGCCAATAATATTTGCAATTATAAATCATCAACCAAAACAGAGCAGTTCAAAGCAAAATAACGGAACAGAAATTCATAGTAGAATCAGTAGGGTGATCATTGTGACTACACTTACACCACTGTAGTGCGTCTAGAATCGCCAATAATCGAGCACCCAAAATGACTGGTCCTAGCAAAATAGTGCACTGTGAAATAGAATGGAACATAATACCCTATGTGGAGGATCCAGAACTATACTTTTCCAGTAGTATGGACACAGATGCAACATCCACCAAAATGGAATCGGAACAGAAATTCAGAGCATTACAATTGTTATAAAATTTCAATACAAAATATTACAATCAAAACATATATGATCTCAGCTTATTTAATATTGCATAAATCAAATAAAATTCAAATAAGCATATAAATAAGTAAATTAATAAAACACTTGGAAAACAATTTCAGAATAAAACATGTATTTAAAAACTCTTATTTTAATTGAAAATCAATTTAATTTAAAATAGCTTTAAATCGAGATATTAAAAAATTACTAAGTTGGAAAACTTAACACTTTGAAGGAATAATATATATATACATAATATCAAAAAAATTTAATTTTTAGAAATAGTAGTAGCCACTTACCTCAAAATGCAACTTTCCAACTCCTAAAATAATTCTTTAGCCACCTAAAATAATTATGTAAAATTTTATATGAAAACATAATCAATTTAAGAAATAACCCAAAATCAGTTGCTAAAAGTGACTTAGCTAGAAATAAGAAATCCAATTTATTGTTGATGATTGAAAAGTGACTTAGCTAAAAATAGTTAAATTGTATACAAAAAATAATTAACAAACACTCATCAAAGATTCTCCTCTTGTAGAAAAAATTCATAGGTCACTTCCATTTGATCCTCAATTGATGATTTTTTTTCCACTTCTTCAACACAAAGCAATAACCCTATAAAAAAGTGAGAGAAATACCCAACCATAACTTTTTCTTACTTCTTCCTTTTTATACCTTCTTTCCCGTCTTTCTCTTTTCCTTCTTTCTTTTACCGTATCCTTTTTATTTTCTTTTAATTCTCTTACTTTTTTTTTTTTGCTTCTTGTTTTTATTTTTTGTCATTCTCTTGGACCTTAACCTAAATACCTAAAATAATAAAATAAACTAAATTAGATTGGGTCATTACATCATTCCCCCCTTAAAATAAATTCCGTCCTTGAAATTGACCTTCATTGAATAAAAATAGATACTTCTCACGCATTTCCTCTACACATTCCCAAGTAGCTTCGAATGACAAATGTTTGTCCTAACAAACTTTTACAAATGGAATAGTGTGTCTCTTCAATATGTTTTCCCCTCGATCAAGAATCTCCACTGGTCACTCCTCATACGTCAAATCTGCCTAATGTCAATAGGTTGATGTTGAACAATGTGATTGGGATCGCGCTTACGTAACATTGATACATGAAACACTTTGTGCACTCCTGATAAAGATGGTGGTAGCACAATTCTGTAAGCGACATCTCCAACTCGATTTAAAATTTCAAAAGGACCCACATATCTTATGCTCAATTTCCCACACTTCCCGAACCTCATAACTCCTTTCATCAATGATACTTTAATATAATCTCCAACCTTGAACTCCAACACCCGTCTTCTCATATTAACATAACTCTTTCGTCTACTCTATGCAATTCATAACCAATCACGAATAATTGGATTCTTCTCTACCATCTCTACAATTATCTCTGAACTCAAAATCTTCCGATCATCTATGTCATCCTAACATATTGGTGATCTGCATCTATGTCCATACAAGACTGATAATCATTATTATAGGCAAATTCAATAAGTGCTAAATGATCATCCCAATTACCTCCAAAGTCTAGCACACAAGCTCAGTGTATATCCTAAAAAATTTGCATAGTTCGTTCTGTCTGGCCATCAATTTAAGGGTGATAAGCAGTGCTAAAATTGAGTTGAGTTCTTAGGGACTTCTGCAATTGCCCTCAAAATCTTGAGACAAACTGTAACTCTCTATCTAAAACAATAGATGATGGAGCAATATGTAGACGGACGATCTCTTCCACATACAACTTAGCTAACTTTTCTAAACTTGCACTTTCTTAGAATGACAAATAGTGGACAGATTTAGATAAACAATCAACAATCACCCAAATAGCATTATTGCCTCTGGTAGTCCTTGGAAGTCCCACAGCAAAATCCATAGTGATGCGTTCCTAGTTCCATTTAGGAATTGGAAGAGACTGTAAAGGTCCTGAAAGCTTTTGATGTTTCACTTTGACTTGTTGGCAAGTCTGATACTTTGCAACAAATTTAGCAATCTCCTTCTTCATTCCATGCCAAAAAAAATGCTCTCATAGGTCTTTATGCATTTTAGTTCCACCTAGATGCACAATGTAAGGAGTGTTATGCGCTTCTCTCATAAATTCTTTCTTCAAAGCCTTATCTTCAAGGATGCATAGTAGAGCACCAAACTTTAGAATTCCGTCTTCATGAATACAAAATCCCGGATGCTTCCCTTGTGCAACTTCTTCTTTCAACTTGTTAATTCCTTCATCTGAACTTTGAGAAAATTTGATCCTCTCAATTAAAGTCAGTTGAACCATCAAGTTAACAAGCACATTATTAACATCATCTGTTATAATTTTTATTCCCAACTTCCGTGGATTATTAAGAATAACTTTTTTGTCAATAAATAAAGAAGTTAACGAGCTAGAGGATTTACGTCTTAAAGCATCAACAACAACATTTGCCTTTCCAGGATGGTAGCAAATATTTAGATCATAATCTTTCAGCAACTCAAGCCATCTTCATTGCCTGAGATTCAATTCTTTTTGTATAAATATTTATTGCAAACTTTAATGATCAATAAATACTTTATAAGAAACACCATAGTGATAATGTCTCCAACTCTTTAAGGCAAAGATAACTGTGGTTAATTCCATGTCATGCATAGGATAATTCTACTCGTTGGCTTCAACTACATGGAGATAGAAGCAACAACTCTTTCATTCCGCACAAGTACACACCCTAAACCAATATGTGAAGCATCACAATAAATTTCATAACCTTTAATGCTGGATGGGATGGTAAGGATAAATGCAGTTACTAATCTTCACTTTAACTCCTGGAAGCTTTCCTCATAGTCTTTAGTCCACTCTTAGCATTTTTTCGAACTAACTTGCATAGAGGCATAGCCAAGGTCGAAAATCCTTCAACAAACTGATGATAGTAACTGGCTAAATCGAGAAAGCTATGAATTTTAGCAATATTAGAAGGTCTAGCCCAATTCACCACTACTTCAACTTTCTGTGGATTTACAGAAACTTCATCTTTTGAAATTATATGGCCAAGAAAAGAAATTTTCTACAACCAAACTCACATTTTTTGAATTTTGCATATAACTGCTTCTTCTTTAATGCCTGTAAAATAATTCTCAAATACTTATCGTGCTCCTTTGTACTCTTAGAATGGATCAAAATATTATCGATAAACACAATGAAAAAATTGGTCTAAAAAAGGTTTAAAAACCTGGTTCATCAAGTCCATAAAAAATAGTTAGTGCATTCGTTAGACCAAACGACATAATCACAAATTCATAATGGCCATGTTTGGTCCCAAAAGCAGTTTTGGATATATCCTCAGCCTTAATCTTCATTTGATGATACTTAGACCTTAAATCAATTTTAAAAAAGACTTGTGCAGCCTGCAGTGAATCGAACAAGTCATCAATACGAGGCAATGGATACTTGTTATTGATAGTTACCTTGTTTTACTGACGGTATTCAATGCAAAGCCTCAGGCTTCCATTTTTCTTATTCACGAACAAAACATGAGCCTCCCATGGTAAAACACTAGGTTGAATGTACTCTTTATCGAATAACTCTTGCAGCTGTACCTTTACTCTTTTACCTTTGCATGTGCCATTCGGTAGGGAGCTTTAGAGATTGGTAGTCCACAACTCAAGATCAATGGAAAATTCAATCTCTCGATCAAAGAGCAACCTGGGAATTTCCTCAGGAAACTCTTTGATAATATAAATGTCTTCTAGCTTCAATTCAGGTTGGCTAATTTCTCCAATGAATGCCAAATATCCCTAACAACCTTTTCTTAACAAACGACATGCATGCATAGCAGAAATGAGACAAAGAAAGATAGGTTGCATATTCCTGAAACAAAAAGGGATTTCGAGTTCATTAGGAATATGGAATACTACTTTCTTTTCATGACAGTCAACCTAAGCATGGTTTGCAGATAATCAGTCCACCCCTAAAATCACATCGAAGTCAGACATATCTAGCCCAATCAAATTCACAGGCATATTTCTCCCCTCAATTCTGACTACACACCCTTTATAAACAGAATTAGTAACAATAGACTTTTCTATAAGGGTCTCGACAGATAATTCAAAATCTAATGGTTTAAGCACACATGACAATCTAGTAACAAACTTTAGTAATGCAAAAGAATAATTGGCATTAGAACCAAACAAGGCACGAGCATAGACAGAACCAATTTTCATTACACCTGAAACAACTATATTAGAGTCATCTGTATCCTAGCTAAGTAAGTGCATATATCTGGCCTCGAACTTGTGCTTTGTTGCACCTCCTTTTTTATCTTGCTTTCTTAAAGTTGGTAAATTACCCCTTGCTTGAAAGCTTCGAAGAGAATTTCTGGTCTCTGGCTCTTTACAATCAGCAATCAGATAGTCTTTCTTATCACAACAAAAACAACTGCCAGTCTTCCGATGATATTCACCGAAATGAAAATTTTTACAATAATCACACTTTGGGACATCTTGAGGCATAGAAGCTCCAAGATAAGTTGGAGTAAAATTTTGTTTCTTTGCTATATTTCCAAATAGCTTGCTTGAAGATCCCTTAGGTTTATTTTTCCCTCATTTGATATGAAAATGGGGCCTAGCTTTCTTTCCATTATGATAGCAGTCTCCACCATCTCTTGAAATCTAAGTGCAACAAAAGCCTAGCATTTCTCTAACCTAAGCCCTTTAAATTTATTGAACATAGATCTGATACCACTTCTATCATGCCTCAAAACCCACCTTAAGAGTCTCAGGATGATAACACGCTGTATACTTAAGAAAATAATTTCCCTAAACATGTAAGGTGCTGCACTCTAATAGTTATAATCCAAGTGTAAGTTGTCACAAGTAATAAAATCTCAGGAGTTTAAGTTTCAAATCATAGGGAAGTGAATTAAGAAATACAAATTACAAAAATAAAGAAAGAATTGACAAAAATTGTGAACAATTTTGTTTAAAAACTTAATTTCAAGAAAATAGCTAAGGTTAGGGGATTTACTTTTAGTATATCGGTTATAATTAATTTTAGCCTATCTTGCCAATCAACTGGGATCCACACATAGAGGAGATCCCAATCGGGGAATTTAGTTAGCATTAGCTTTCATTGATCTTATAATGCCAACACGTGTAAATGAGTTCAAGTTCCATCATGCCAACCTTTATCCACAATAATTCAAGATTCCAATATAACCGGTTTAGCCACATTCTACAGAGGGAATCAAGTACCTTTTTTGCCAATGATTTGGCTATGATGAATCAAGACTTTAACTTAATAATGAGGGTGGTTAAAACGATTTAGAAAGTAAATACTGTTTACTTTAAAATCTGCTTAAATCAATCATAACCTTTATGTCAAAAGTTTCACTCTTTCACCTTAGTAAAAAGATGATTAGTTAGACATGATAAAGTAAACAAGTTGAAAGATGAAATAAATATAGATTGAAAATCAAATGAAGAACAAGAAGAAGATCAAGAAGAAAACACTTCAACAGACTTTCGGAATTGAAAACAAGAACAAAACTAAAGAAAAAAAGCTAAAGATGATACAAGAACATAAAAATGGCCCAAGAAATGGCATGAACTTGTCCTCCCCCCAAGGTGCCTATTTGTAGAGTTTTGGGGTGGGTGAAATGGTAAAATAGAATAGTAAAATGTAAGTAAATATAAATAAAAAAGGTGGGCTGCAACTTCTTTTAATTTTTCAACCACCATACACATCAAATAAACTCTTCCACAAAGTACAAAACTTGTAGATCTATTCTTTATCTTTGAAACGATAACTTGCTCATTCAAATCGGATGTCTGTAGCTCAAATTATGATTTTTCTACCAAAATTGCTCTTCAGCACACTGAAGAACGAATGGTCTAATCCATAATCAGATTTTGGCAATGAAAACGATCAAACTTTTGAATAAATCTGGAATCAATTAATTCCAATATCTATAGCTCTAGATATGATTTTTCTCGTAAATGGTCGCCAAGTGATGATTTTGCCAACATAAAAAAATAATTATTTAATAAATATATTTTAATATTAATAAACAGTAAATCACATATGTACAGTACATATGCATACAAACAGTGAAATATGTGTATGAATAGTAAGTCGGTGAATAGTAAATTGATGAATAGTAACCCAGTGGAAAAAAGTTCTTTAAATTAGAGAAATTAATTATACTCAAAGTATATAATGATAATTAAACCTTTAATAGCAATACACTTATGAGTATTCATCATAAGGTTACATATTCTAATTAATTCCAAATTTATAAAATTCAACTTCCAAGAACAAGTGACAAAGCAATTATAATTTTTGAAATCGGAACATAATTCATAAAATATTAGAGCTCTAAAGAATGAAACAAAATCTAAAGAGTTTTTTAAACATAAGTAAATTTATAATAGTAATACTAACAAAATATTTCTAACTGTCTTGAACTGCAGTTTGTTTATAGTCTCTCTCGCCAGCTAACTCAAACTACTCCTTATCTATGTGAGGGGTGAAAACGGGGAGAGCATGAATACCTAGCAAGTGGCTAATTTTGGAAACAAAAATATAATATACAAAACATATAGGGATCAAGAGTCTCTTCAATAATTCTTGTAAGTTGTAAACAATAACATAAATTTCAGCAAAAAATATTTGAAGAGTGAGAACATAATCAATATAATAGCAATTTTGAGAACCAAGTAAACAATATTTGCAATTAAAAATCATTAACCAAAACAGTACAGTTCAGAGTAGGATAACGGACTAAAAATTCAAAGCAAAGTGGGTGGGGGTGATCACTGTGACTATGCTTAAATTGCTGTAATGCTTCCAAAATTGTCTAAGAATTGCCAACGAACGAGTGCCCAAAAAAACTAGTCCTAATAAAATAGTGAACTGTGAAACAGAAGGAACAGAATACCATATGTGGAGGGTTCAAAACTACACTTTCCCAGTAGTACGACATAGAACCAACACCCAATAAAACGGAATCAGAATAGAAATTTAGAGCATTTCAATTGTTATAAAATTTTAATACAAAATATTACAATCAAAACATACTTGATCTCAGCTTATTTTATCAAACACAATATATTGCATAAATCAAATAAATTTGAATAAGCATATAAATAAATAAATTAATAAAACACTTGGAAAATAATTTCAGAATAAAACATGTATTTGAAAACTCTTATTGTGATTGAAAATCAATTTAATACAAAATAGCTTTAAATCAAGATATTGAAAAATTACTAAGTTGGAAAACTTAACACTTTGAAGGAATAATATATATATACATAATATCAAAACAATTTAATTTTTAGAAATAGTTGTAGCCACTTACCTCAAAATGCAACTTTCCAAATCCTAAAATAATTCTTTAGCCACCTAAAATAATTATGTAAAAGTTTATATGAAAACATAATCAATTCAAGAAATAACCCAAAATCAGTTGCTAAAAGTGACCCAAATGAACGTTTCTAGAACCTAAGAATTCATTGAAGTAATGTTAGAAGCCTTAGGGACTGATACTGTGATTAACCCGATTATAAGATTCAGCAACCTACCTGCGGTGGCTAAGTTGCAAATTTTTAAAAGATTGGGTGTCGATAAATCCATCTATAAACCTTAAGTACCCAATCGGGACTTTGCTCAATTTTTACCCAGAAACTCAATTCTCCGTCTTCTTCGATTCGCACCTTATGCAATTCGAGATTCTTTCTCGTACCAAGCAAAAACTTCAACAAACTTATTTCTAATTAATCTTAAACAATCCTAGCAATCAATTATTTGTTTCAATCATCAAGAATAAATTATATTTAATCAAATCATCAACCTAAATTATTTTTTAAAATTTAAAAATAACTAAATTATACATAAAAAATAATTAACAAATACTCACAAAAAATTCTCCTCTTATAGAAAATATTTATAGGTTTCTCCCAGTTGATTCTTAATTAATAATTTTTTCTTTCAATTCTTTAACACAAATCAATAACCGCATAAAAAAACGTGAAAGAAATAACCAACCCTAAGTTTTTCTATTTCTCCCTTTTTTTACCTTCTTTCCCGTCTTCCTCGTTTCCTCCTTTCTTTTGCAGTGTCCTTTCTATTTTCTTTTAATTCCTTACTCTTTTTCTTTTTCTTTGCATCTTATTTCTAATTTTTTTTCTTTGGGCCTTAACCTAAATACTTAAAATAATAAAATAAATTAAATTGGGTTGGGTCCAAAACGTAGGCTGCTAGGCGGGTTCATTGAACTTGGACACAGCTGCCAACTTTTCCCCGTCGTTTTCAAAAAGGGTAAATTATAAAAGCCCCCTATAGTTTGCCTTAACCCACACTTGGTCCCATTATTTTAAAAAGCACACACCTTACCACCTACTTACTTTATAGTATCCAACAATAACTTCTGAAACCCTAAATTAAACTATTTGATAACTATTTTTTAATAATTTCAAGAGTTTTGATATTTTTCTCATAACTAATTGACCTTTAAAGAATACTGATATACATTTATAAGAAAAAAAATAAATTTACAGAAAGAAAAAATTGATAATTTAACATATCTATTAAATATAAAAAAATATTAATGAGACTGATATTACTAGAAAAATAACTATCATACTATTTAAATTACAGTTTGAAAAGTTATTATTGGACAGTATAAAAAAATTAGGGATAAAATATAGATTTTTAAAAATAAAGGGGGCAAATTATATATTAGGGTAAACCTATAAAGTAATAGTAACTTTCCCTTTTCTAAAATCATATACTGTAGGCCCAGCCAGGGGAATCTTGATATTCAATCCATATGAGCAAGATGAGTGGAGAGACAGACCCAGGAGGATTTTCATTATAAACCAGTAAGACAAGAAATGAGTTGAAAATAAAAATTGTAACACGACAATCGGGTAGCTCACCGACAAACATATTATAATCGTGAATGGCAAGGGCCGGCTCCGTAATGACGTGGCGATCACAGGATATATAATTCAGGCCAGCACTCGTCAAAGGAAGTGGGCAGCGCGAGACAGGGCAAGACGTCACCGATGATGCTCCCATGGGGATGGAGCTCCCTGTCTCTGCTTTTCGCTCCACTTCAACCCCGCTATTTATTCCCGCCTGGGGTGCTCGCTCCCAATTCATCAGATTCCGAGGCTCACCCTGAAACATACCCATGGCCGCTACTAGAGTAGAAGACAATCACACTCTTTCCGGCGACGCCCAAATTCCTCTCCTCACTCCTTACAAGTTGGGAAGATTCGATCTTTCCCACAGGTAGTAGAGTTTCCTCTGCGTGAAAATTCGAGTTTTTTTGTCTTCAAGTATTAATCTTTTGTTGTTTCCGGATCCTGCAAATGATTTTCGTTTCTGGGTTTTCCGTTGTATGTGAATCTGGTTTATCTTAAACGTCCACCCGATTAACCATCAAAATGATCCTTTTCTGTTCGGTGTTCCGCTAAAGTGTGGCTATTGCTCTTATATTTCTCAGAGTTGTATTGGCTCCTCTAACTCGACAGAGGTCTTGGGATAACGTTCCTCAACCACATGCCGTATTGTACTATTCCCAGAGAGCCTCTGAAGGGGGTCTTCTCATAGCTGAAGCCACTGGAGTCTCTGACACTTCTCAAGGGTAACTGATCGAGCCTCTTTTATGTTCATTAATAGATTTATGCATCATCTGAGTTACAATGGGAAAATGTTTGTTTCTGCTGTGTGAGTAGATATCCATTTACGCCTGGTATCTGGACAAAGGAGCAAGTTGAGGCATGGAAACCGATTGTTGATGCTGTTCATGCTAAAGGTGGGATCTTCTTCTGCCAGATTTGGAACGTTGGCAGGGTCTCGAACAAAGGTTTGCTCCTTTCTCAGGCTTTCATTTAAGCTTTCCTTAATCTGGTAGCGTGGAGCTTGTGATTTTGTTTAGGTTCTGTCTAAGCTGTATCACAAGTTATCTGAAGGGTTAACTTGGAGATTCAAAAATCTTGGGAGGCCTACTCCGGGCCAGTTAGCTTAAGTAGTTTCAAAGAACTGATTAGTATTTGTCAATATCTAATATGAGAGAAGTTCCAGTTCCTGAATTCCCCTTACTAAAATGACTAAGGATCAAAACCTTATGGCCGTCTGTCTTAATTAAATTGTTCAGGTTTTCAACCAAATGGGCAAGCTCCAATCTCATCTACTGACAAGCCATTGACGCCACAAAAACGAGCAAATGGAATAGAAGTCGCAGGGTTCACACCACCAAGACGGCTGAGGACGGATGAAATCCCTCAAGTCATCAATGATTTTCGAGTTGCTGCTCGAAATGCTATCGAAGCAGGTAGCTTCTTTTCTAAGTTAAAGTTACGTTAACCTCATATTCTCTTCCACTGCAGAGGAATAAGGTAATGTAAAAAGGGAAGCTTCTTAATCACGAAGCTGATGATTTTTTTATTTTTATTTTGTACTGCGAGCAATGGTCATGCTAAAAAAAAGAGGATGTACACTGATAGCCAACTTTGACGGGGATGACCTTTTTCATTTGTAAAATCCAATATACTCTGCTCAATTGGTGTGCGTATGTGTGTTGTTTCAGCAGTGGGAAGTTGATGAAAAGAATATACTTAAGATTTCATGTCAATGTAGGATCCTCCATAATCTGTCCAACTTGTTGTCATGTCCATAATCAGCCACGCTTAAGTGACAAGAACAATAACAAGCTGTATTGTTTATAGGTTTTGATGGTGTGGAAATTCATGGAGCTCATGGTTACCTTATTGACCAGTTTCTCAAAGATCAAATAAACGATAGAACAGACCAGTATGGTGGATCTTTGGAGAACCGTTGCAGGTTTGCCCTAGAAATCGTCGAAGCCATCTCTAATGAGATAGGAGCAGACAGAGTTGGCATAAGGCTATCCCCATTTGCGAACTACATGGAATCAGGAGACTCAAATCCTGAAGCATTGGGACTTTACATGGCCGAGTCCCTGAACAAATTTGGGATTCTATATTGTCACATGGTTGAGCCAAGAATGAAAACGGTTGGAGAAAAAAGTGAAACTCCTCACAGTCTTTTGCCGATGAGGAAAGCTTTCAAGGGCACCTTCCTTGTTGCAGGGGGTTATGGCCGGGAAGATGGGAACAAAGCTGTGGAGGAGGGGCGTGCAGATCTTGTTGTTTATGGGCGGCTGTTCTTGGCAAATCCGGATTTGCCGAGGAGATTTGAGGTTAATGCTCCTCTAAACAAGTACAACAGGGAAACCTTCTACATACCTGAACCTGTTGTTGGTTACACCGATTATCCTTTTCTGGATGAATAACTTGTAGCAATAATTTACTCGTCATATTGATTTGATTTCAATTTGTTAGTCTTACGTTTGCAATTATCTTTCTGGACCCATGATTCTGTGTGGTAAACACTGTGTTGGCACATTAATCCAATTTGCTTGTTATATTTCATTCGAAGTTGGATTATTCATGAAAGGAACTTCATCTGAACGCTTATTCGCTTTTGCCTACCTAGGATAGGAATTATGTCAAACTTTTATCAGATAAAAAACTTTAGAAGAAAGCCCAGATATTCTAGCTGGTTGTTTAATGAAGATGGACTGTTAATTTCCTGATCTATCTCCTACCCATATAGATATCTCCAGGTGCCTTGGCCTCTTTCCTCGGCCAAATTCGTTTTTGCTCGAATTCTTTTTTTGTCCAACGATAAAATCAGCCTCCAGGAGTTCAAGTGTTTGATTTCTTATTCTGAGTTCTGCTGCATAAGATTATCTGATTTAAAATCTAGAAGATATAACGAATCAGCAAAGAGGTAATATTGCCCGAAGTACAAACTCCATAAATCATGATGATCTTTTCTGCCGAAACGGACAGACCACTTCCCCTGGTGATCTTCTCTTTGGGAGATTTCTCCAAAAAGTAACTTATGAAATGAGAAAAGAAATTATTCTCTGGGGACTTATTTTACCATAATAATAGAAAAAGACTGAAAAAAATATTCATTTAATCAATTAGATAAACCATTTAAGAGGATAACTAATGCATCTTGTGCACTAAGAGCACATATTATAGAAACCCATTTTAGTAAATTGAAGTGGAGAACAATAAGAGGTTGAAAAAAGAAAAGACATTGTCTTTTGCTCGCTTCATGTCATCGTTTTAGATATTGATCTTCTTTGACCATACTTTGTTTTTTTGAAATAATTACTATAAAATTTGGTTAAGAAATACTCCTGATAAGGGATATCACACTTTCATTGCAATAATTTTTAAAAATGCAAAACTTTAAGATTTTTTTTTTTTTGTTAAAACGTATTCTTAGATTATCCGTCAATACCATGATTCTTTAGATTGTTCATTAATTGTCTAAAATTCATTAGAGAGTTTTAAATTTACTACAAGAAGACATTTTAAATTAGGATTTAATAGTTCATGACTTTGAAGTATAATGTCAGAGAGCAAAAAAAAAATGGAGAATATAATTTTGGAATAATTATAATTTACTTCCCGAGGTTTAGATAAAATTACACATTGCCTCTCCTATTTTAGAAATATATACTTTGCCTCCTACCTTTTTAATACAGTCTAAGAACAACTTTTGAAATCTTAATTTACACATTACAGTAGCCATTTTCTGTTAATATCAATTTATATGATTTTTTTTTGCTGTTAATGGGCATTT
This sequence comes from Aquilaria yunnanensis, assembly GCA_039654915.1. Taxonomy (NCBI): domain Eukaryota; kingdom Viridiplantae; phylum Streptophyta; class Magnoliopsida; order Malvales; family Thymelaeaceae; genus Aquilaria; species Aquilaria yunnanensis. The sequence continues at coordinate 35,339,110 of CM077600.1, read as the reverse complement.
TAAATTATCGGGTATTTTTTCTATATTTCTTTCAATTTTTAAAATAGTATTTTTTAAATATCAATTAATTATAAAAAATTATTATATATATTAAAATTAGTTGAAGATGACTATCATATTATCTAAATTAAAATTTTAGAAGTTATTGTCGGACTATATAAAGAGGGCATGGGCAAAGTGTATATATTTGACACAAGAGGGGGTAAAGTATAATTTCACCTAAACAATAAGGGACAAATTGTAATTAACCCTATAATTATCAGAGTAAATGTAGTTTCCGAACCTGAAGGGTATAGTCGTGATTAGTACCAAACTCCAACAGGAAAGTATAATTAACCCACAAGAAAAGGCCGCCCATTATTTCAGACAAATTAAAACTTTCATGCCAAACCTTTACAGGAAAATGTATATTTGCCAAAAAGCCAAGAGATTGTATTTGAGGAAAACCGGCCTTGAACCTGTCGAAAACTGGGGCTTGAAGTTTGGCTCGAAAAGAATAGGGGGTTGCTTGTTAGCTTAATAGACTCAAAGCTTCATTCAAGATTTGAACTTGAATCAAACTCAATTCAAGGGCTTGAGCTTGATTCAGGCTTTGAGCTCAATTTAAGGGGGAAAAAAATAGAGTTTTAGGGTTTAGATATACTAAAAATAAATTTTATTTTATTATTATATTAAAAAAACATTATGAACGTTAGGCTCATTTTTGCACACAAGCTATTATTATAGATGGGGAAGGAGAGTAGCCTAGTCATTGTAATTGTAATTGTAATATTTAGTAACCAGGGATTAAAATTTGTAGATATTTAATTATAGTACACTTAAATACTTTTTTTCAAATTTTAAAGTATTTATAAATTTTGGTTCTCAATTTAGGGTATAACAATGGGAATTAAGATTTTTATATACCTTAAAATTTTAAAAAACTCTCATCTAATTTTTCAAGTTTTGAGGCTTTCATAAATTTGGTCCCAAATTTTTTCATTTCTGTCTATTTGGTCCCTGAGCTAATCCAAGTGATGATCAAGTCCCTGATTTCAACCTTGTCTTCACTCTAACTCATGAAATTTAGGGACTAATATGACAGAAGTTAAATGTAAAGGAATCAAAAGAAAAGTTTGACCATCCCTGGGAAAAGGCATTAAAAAAAATTGTTGGCCCAATTCCTCCCATCATTTCTTTGTTTTTTTTTTTTTTTTTTTTTGCGTTTGACCAATGAATGGTCAAATTCTTATTCCATTCCTTGAGTATGTATGGGATGCCATTTTCATCCCTAAACTTCTCCATCTAGTGATTTAGTCCCTATTTTTTAGGCACAACAGTGAACCGCACCAAACCAGGGATGTAAACATTCTCAGATGGAGTTGTTCAGGTACCAAAAAGGCAGAAACAACATATTTAAGGATTGAAAGAAAAGTTTGGCCATAAACTAGGGGCAAAAAAAAGAATCCAATCTGCCTCCTATGCACTTTTATGCATAGCAAGCGAGAATAAGATAGGGATCGTTCTAAAATATAGAGAGTGGTACCAAAACCCCCCTTTTCATGGCTCATTCCCAAACTTTTATTTTTTTATCAATTAAGGACCTAAGTTTGTAAATGTAACAAAAGTATACAAAGTAAGAAAATTTTAATATAAGCTGAACAACAGGTTACAGGTTATGCGGTATATAGTTCAGGCTAAACAGTATGATAGTTAGGTTAGGTGGTATCGGATTCAGGTTAAATGGTATTAGATTTAGCTTTGTGTGATATGAAATTTAGATGGTATGATAATTAAGTTGATATGGTATGAGATTTAGGTTTATGTGGTATAAGGTTAATGTGGTATAGGATTCAGGTTAAATGATATGCGATTCAGGTTAACTAGTATGGTATAAGATTCATGTTGTGGTATAAGATTGAGGTTATGTGGTGTGAAATTTAGGTTATGTGGTATAGGATTCAAGTTAAGTGGTATGAGATTCTGGTTATTGTAGTGTAGGATTCAGGATAACTGGTATGGTTTGAGATTTATGTTGTGGTGTAAGATTAAGGTTAAGTGGTGTGAGATTCAGGTTATGTGACATGAGATTCTGGTTATTGTGGTATAGGAATAAGGTAAAATGGTATGAAATTATGGTTGTTATGGTATAGGATTAAGGTTCCCGTGGTATAAGCTTCTGGTTATTGTGGTATAAAATTCAGGTTTAGAAGCATGCGATTGAGGTTAAATGATATATGATTTAGGTTAAATGGTATTAGATTCAGGTTAAGTTGGTATGAGATTTAGATTAACTTGTATGAGATTCAGGTTGTTACTTATAATATCATATTTAGGTTGTTGTGGTATAAGATTCGGGTTAAATGGTATAAGATTCAGGTTCTTATGGTATGAAATTCAGGTTATGGTATAGGATTCAGGTTAAGTGGTATAAGATTTAGGTTAACTGGTATGAGATTCAGGTTAAATAGTATGAGATTCAGCTTAAATGGTATAAGATTCAGGTTAAATGGTATGATACTTAGGTGCTTGTGGTATGAAATTTTGGTTGTTGTGGTATAGGATTCAGGTTAAGTGGTATTAGATTGAGATTAAGTGGTATGAGTTTCAAGTTTATGTGGTATAAGATTCTGGTTCTTATGGTATGGGATTCAGGTTAAATGGTATGAGATTCAGGTTCCTATGGTATGCGATTGTGGTTATTGTGATATGTGATTCAAGTTCACATGATATGAGATTCAGATTAGTTGGTATAAGATTCAGATTAAATGATATGAGATTCAAGTTCTTGTGGTATGAGATTTTGGCACTATGGTATGATATTCAGGTTAAGTGGTATGAGATTCAGGGTAAGTTGGTATGATATTCAAGTTAAGTGATATGAGATTCAAGTTATGTGGTATTAGATTTAGGTTAATTGGTATGAGATTTTGGTCATTGTTATATCGGATTCAGGTTAAGTGATATGAGATTTAAGTTGTTGTGGTATTGGATTCAGGCTAAGTGGTATGAGATTTAGGTTAACTGGTATGAGATTTAGGTTATGGTATAAGATCCCGGTTAAGTGGTATGAGATTTAGGTTCTATGGTATGAAATTCTGGTTGTTATGGTATCGGATTCAGGTTAATTGGTATGAGTTTCAGGTTAAACAATATGAAATTCAAGTTAAATAATATAATATTTAGGTGCTTGTGATATGAGATTCTGGTTGTTGTGATATAGGATTTAGGTTAAGTGGTATAAGATTGAGGTGAAGATGTATGAGATTCAGGTTCATGTGGTATGAGATTTAGGTTTAATGGTATGAGATTTAGGTTCTTATGGTATCATATTTAGTCTGTTGTGATATCAAATTTAGGTTCAACTAATATGAGATTCAGGTTATGTGGTATTAAATTCAAGTTAAATGGTATTAGATTGAGGTTCAGTTAGTATGAGATTTAGGTTATGTGGTATTAAATTTAGATTTAACTGGTATGATATCCAGGTTATGTGGTGTCAAGTTTAGGTCATGTAGTATCAGATTTAGGTTTAGGATTAAAGTTTAGGGTTAGAGATTAGGGATTAAGGTTAGGTTAAGGTTAGGTTAAGGTTTAGGGAATAGTGTTATGGCTAGGGTTAGGGTTAGTGTTAGTGTTAGGCTTGGGGTTTAGGCTTATGGATTAAGGTTAGTGTTAGGTTTAGGGTTAGGGTTATGTTTAGGGATTTAAGGTTAGGGTTAGTAATTGTTTTAGGGTTTAGGATTAGAATTAGGGTTAGTTTTTTATTTTTGGTTTAGATATTTAAGGTTTAGGGTTATTGATTAGGAATTAGTGTTAGGGGTTTTTGCTTAAAATATGTACTTATTTTTTTTCCAAAATGAAATACATAATTGTTCATCATTACTAGTTAATCGCTTGCAAAAAAATTGGAATATATAATTCATGCAATTTGTGCTTATTATTTTTTTGACAGTAATCGTAATAATAATAAAACTAATATAATAATAAGTAGAAATATGTATTTAGTAAAAAGTATAATTAATTAACATAATTATATTTCATGATAATAATTAATTAATATAATTATATTTCACAATATTCATTTTATTAAATATAATCATCACATATATAATTAAATATATTGAAACCAATAAATCATTTCTTTTTAGGCCTAAAAAATATAATTATTAACTAATGATATGAATAATGTATATAATTATATAAAATAAATATTACTTCATATGATTAAGGTGTTAAGGTTCAGGATTAAGGTTAGTGTTTAGGTTTAAGGTTAGGATTTAGGATTAAGAGGTTAGGATTAGGGATTAAGGTTAGGTTAAGCTTTAGGGAATAGGATGAAGGATTAGGGTTTAGGGTTATGGTTTGGGTTAGAGTTATGTTTAAGGATTTAAAGTTAGGGTTAGTAATTGGTTTAGGGTTTAGGATTAGGATTAAAGTTAAGGTTACATGTAATGTTTGAGATTTCTCATTGAATAGTTCACTGAATATACAATTAGGGTTTAGGGTTATGGTTAATGTTTAGGGTTAGTAACTAGTTAAGGGTTTAGGATTAGGATTAGGATTAGAGTTAGGGTTAGTTTTTTGGCTTTTTGGATGTAAGGTTTAGGGTTTAGGATTAGGGATTAGGGTTTAAGATTATGGATTAGGGATTAGGGTTAGGTTAAGGTTTAGAGAATAGAGTTATGGTTAAGGTTAAGAATTAGGGTTTTTAATGCTACAGTTTAGAATTAGGGATTATGATTAGGGATTAGAGTTTAGGGTTAAGGATTAAGATTAGGTTAACGTTTAGGGAATAGGGTTATGATTAGGGTTTAGGGTTGGGGTTTAGGATTAAGGTTTAGTTAAGGTTGTTGATTAAGAATTAGAGTTAGGGATTAGGGTTTAATTTTCATTCTATTTTTCGGTTTTTGTTACTATTTTATGGTTTAAGTTAAAAAAATAGATAATTATATTTAATTATATTTCTTTGGCATCCATAATAGTCTCTATAATTACCCGACCTAAATAACTTGACCTAAAATTACCTAAGATAAAAATTGGCCTGACTTGTATTAAAATCGAACAAAAAAACATGAACGTAAAATCTGTATTCATAATAATAATATGTAGAAATATGTATTCAGTAAAAAGTATAGTTAATTAATAGAATTATATTTAATGATATTCAATTTATTAAATGTAATCATCACATATATAATTAAATATATTGAAACCAATTAATCATTTCTTGTTAGGCCTAAAAAGTATAATTATTAACTAATGATATGAATAATATATATAATTATATAAAATAAATATTACTTCATATATCTAGATTATTTGCACCATTTGTAAATAGTACATAATTTAAGAAAGATGAAAAAAAGTTATGTGTTTTTTTACAGTAATATAAAAAATACCGCCTCCATCCTAATTGTTTTATAAAGGAAATTACATGATTAGGCATAAAAGGCTTATATTCAGTGGCTACTGTAATTTTTTCCCTTTAGCTTGGATTAAAAAAAAATCATCAGTTGGATTTAAAATAACCGTCAATTAGGCTTACTAGAATCTTTTTTTGCTAAACATTACACTAACCCTTGCTATTTTCCTTATTTTGTATTTTAGTCCCTAGTGTTTCTAAACATTCCAAAAAGGGATATTACATTATGACTATATGAGGTGATTGGAATAACTTGTCACGAGTTACAAAGTTAGTTACAAAGTTAAATGATTGACATAGACTAAGTTGCAAGTTAAGCGACCAACATGAAACAAGTTCGAGTTAAGGGATTAGCTTGTTCGTGTTAACCAAGTTAAAGAGTTCCTGAAATCAAGAGGCCTTAAATTTTTTTTATAGGTTTCTAAAATATGAGGGAGATAAGTGTAATATTTTAAATATTACTAAAAAACTTAGTCAATTTGTTTTAACTAAAATCAACTTAATCTAATATGACTTATTTTTATTTTTACATCTTTTTCACCTAAAACTAATTTCATAACTAAACCAATACTATGAAGATGTGATAATCCATTTGAAATAAAATTTTTATGATATTGTTAAATTTCTATGAATTTATCTTTTTTATGTCTAAGAAAGAAAAACTCATAAAAAAAATTAATAGTATCATAGAAATTTTACAATTAATAGTTTCTTTCACCTAAATAAAATTATCTTTCAAATAATTTTTTTCCAATTAAAAATATATGTAAATGAAAAATTTATTTGCATTTTTATGGCAATGTGTTTTTAAGAATTGCCACCAATCGGTTTTTCTAGGTTGATTGAACACGTTTTGTGGTCTATGAAACCAATCAAATTTGAAAAAAATAAATCTATCTTCGAACTTTACCAAGTTCACCAAGAACGATTTACTTAAAAATTTATTAATTATTTTAGCATCTTTCAATTTATTTTTTACTTCTTAAAAAGATTAAGTAAATTGAATTATTTAAATAATTGGATAAGTAGCCTAAAATTATAATCCTCTATATTATCAATTCTTCCCCTAAAAAATACTTTGATAATTTTTACTAGAAAAAAATACTAACGTAATTTCAATTTGTTGAGTGTTTTTACACAATTATTGGATAAGTAAAATTATTTTTTTCTCAGTAAATATAAAAAATAACTAAAAAATATTATAAAAATTAAAATTACTAGAAAATGTGTAAAGTAAAATTTAATTTAGGATTTTAGAAATTTTAACAAATGGTATAAACAAACTACGAGCGGAGGCATATATTCATAAACTCAACAATGCATTTTCATGATTTCTGTTGCTATCCATCGATATATTATTATTACATTTTATCCGTGATAATGAAAACATATAAATTTATTAAAAACTAGAATACACTCTTTATGAGCTTTATCTTTCCTTCTAAAAAATAAGAATAAGTAAATTTCAATCAAATTTATTTCTAAAAAATTGCCAATATCAATATTTACAAATTCCAAAACTAACCATCGAATACAAATCTATCATAAAAAGAAAATAAAACATAAAAGTCACACTTGATTTGGTTCAAACTTGACCACATCATGCCACATGAACAAACAATGCTTTTTAATGTCAACCCTATCAAAGAAGATTAAAATGAAAATTAATACGAAAGTTTATCCTCATAAGGTAACATGGAGCATACTAAGTCCTTGTTACAGAATCAAGTATAGGTTTTAGCCCCCTAGAATTGCAAAATTACCTTTCCAGATTAAACCAGATCTACCTTTAAACCCAACCAAATAACAACAAAAAAAAAACACAATACTTTTGTAACATGCTTTTCATTTGGTTCAAAACCATTTGGCTATCACTAAAACCACAAGTCACATTGTTCAGAATAAACAGTTATCTACATGCTAATTTTCAGCTAAAGATACAAAGCACACAAATTATCATAAACTTCATAACAAGCCATAAAGATACAGTCACTGATACGAATTTCAAAACAACTATAGTTCAGTTAGGGAAGTATATAAAATCACCCAGATCTTCAAATCACAATCTGTCAAATGCTGACAAAACTAGACATATGCAGGCACATTCAAGCAAAGTTCCAACTTTAAACATGCACTGCATGGTTTATGGTCGAATTTACCTCCAAGCGGTATATCAAGGCTGTTGCCTAGAATTTCAGACAGAGTAGCCTACTTAATGAAATCCAATAAAACACATGAATGTCTAATCCATAATACAAAAAAATGCACATAAACTAGACACATACATGAACTTTAATACAAGATTTTAGCTAAAAATTTTAAGTACATAAATTAACATAAATCTTGTAATCAGGCCCTTTTGCTGGGAACACATAACTAGTTTCTAGATATACTAGTATCTCCTAAAACAATTATATAAAATCATAGAAATATCTAAATTATATTCTATAAACTCAAGGATCTGGTAGATACACATAGTTATCAGTACACAAAATTTCATCAGTATATGCATAGCCTACAATTTATCATGGATTTTGTAGCAATCCACAGAGGCAAGATTACTGGTACGAATTCCAGGCAAACTACAGTTCAATCAAAAACCTCTATAAAATCAACTAAAAATCCAAATCCAAATACGTAAAATTGTGGATAAACTAGAGACATAGTCTTATCATCACAAAATTTGGCAAATCTAGAAACATAACATAAACAATATGGTACATTTTGTAAATGCACTGATCAACAGAACTAATCACCAAAACACATGTTCTTGTTCAAGTTTATGAGAATCTATAGTCGATTGCTGAAAATCCTATTCCACCTAATTTTCAAAATATGCCTAGATTATTAATAATGCCAGAAAAAGATCTAGGCGTGGAGTTACTCAAAATATTGAATACTTACTCAAAAGACCCAGAATCAAAGTTCCTATTCTGTAGTGCTTATAAGAGCAAAGGTCTTGTCTACAATGCAAAAAAATCAAAAGCATCAACTAATCCAAATAACATGAACAAGCTATCAGCTTTGATAATTTTTTAACCATTATCTTTAGGATTAGAGTCTAAGTCACTAGATCTTCCTCTCTTGCTCCTCCGATCGCTCTTTCGTTGGCTCTCACGTCCCCTCTTCTGGAATCGATCAGCTTCTACTTCTCATCTTAAGTCAAACCAGCCAACTTCTCCTTCTATTCCCTCCACTTCCTTGTTCTTTCGCTCTTTGATTAAAGCCTTCTTTTTGCTTCTTGGTGTCAAAATGCTACAGCTTGCAATTGAGAGTTTTCCTGTTCAGATGCTCTACTCATAAGCCTTCTTCATGGTTATTCCTTTTAGCCAGCTGAGAATGTCGCTTTTTGCGGAGAAAAGAGAATAGTAAGAACTAGAATCAACTAACACAGGTCCATACGCACCTAATGCAATAGGGCTTCCTTTAAATCATGGTACGCTTTCTTGTCTATTTCCTTCCTCCAAATAGGGGGCACCCCTATGAAAGTATTCAGAAAATTCTATCAAATGATAGCTTATTCACTGAAAGGCAAAAAATCATAATGAGTAGAACAATGGTTAAATTCTGATACACTTTCACTAACCAGTCTTAAGGATTCTACTGCTATACTAAATCTGGCTCTATTCAATGATTTCAAGACCATAAATCTAACCTATAATGTTAAATGGAAAAATATTGGCAAAAGAAAATTCACCAAAAAAATGAAGATAAAAAAGAAAGAAAATATCAGTTCAGTACAAAAACAAAACCTCTTGGCATGAGCTGAAGATATATCCACAAGAAAGCAAACCAAATGTAGTAACCAATGAAGGATTTCATTTTGAAAGCATGACACGTACTAATATATATCCAGGATTTAGCTAAGTGAGTAAAATAGAACCATGTTCTTGATTTTTGCATCGACTTCTATATGATATAGCTAGCATTCATGAACCTCACCGACCCATACAAGACCAGAAGTCACTATAATCAATCAACATAAAAAGCAAGTAATTTTCCGCATGCAATTAAGTAGATATAATAAGCAATACTCTTATTTATGCTTTTGTATTGCAATGGATAACTATTAACTAGTTTGTAGTAAGAACATAGCAGGATTCAATCCTGTCATGAATGTATGGTCGACTATTGTTTGTTCCTTTTGAAAGGCTTACTTGTTTTTATTTAAACATTACAATCGATATCTCCACTTGAGGATTTCAGCTTTAACACTCATTTTATAACATCATCTAAATAGTTCAAAAATTGTTTCTCCAATTATTTTTATGAAGCTACAGCAAGCATATGAACTTGAACAACAAAGGTAACTAAACTTCACTACTCTACTAAGTGGACTTCAGGCCAGTTGTATGGCTTAAACCAAACTTTAACCGCAAATCCACAAATACCAATAAATGAATTCAAAACAAGCTATAGGTGGGAATATTGAACATACTTGGGAGCAGTGGGAAAGAATCTTTCCCTACTGAAGGGAAAAAGGAGGGTTCCATAAGTCTCTTCATCATCCGTCTGCTATAGCTTACAGTTTTTGGTTTCTACGCCTCCACAACAACATCACCTGATAACAGCCAAAAACCCAAATCAACTACCTAAACCCGTAAAAGACAAAAAAAGGTAACGATATTAGAAAAAAAATCAGAAACAAAAATTAGTGATCTTATCTAGAGAACCAAAAGAGGCTAGGACGTCGTTATCGATCTCTACAATGGCTGACTTGTCCTCATCGGTAGTCTTGGCAGCATCAATGGCTGACGGATCAAGGGATCGAACCTCCGATTCCAAAGAACCAAAACGACAGTGTCATTGATGAAAAGCTAGCTCACATGCCTAAACCCAAGTAAAGGAATCCTAGATTGATTTGAGGAAAAAGAACAAAAGAGAGAGAATAAAGATTGAGCAAGATGAGAATAAGAGATTGATTCAAGGAAGAAAAAAAGAAAGATGTCGATATTTTAAGGAAGAAGAGAAAGAAGAAACTTGTAACAGGCTACATGAGGTTGCCACCAAACTCCCTCTTGTTTAATCTCAATCTGACGGCCTAATGAGAAGAGAATAATTGTTTAGGACTACAATGAAAAAAATATAAAAATGTAATTGTGAAGAATAATTTAGCCAAAATCTAATGTTTTTGATATCGTACGATGAAGATGTGACAGCTCTCCTAGTCAACTAATCAAGTAAGTGTTTATTTACTTTGATTAAGTGTTTATGAAATTAAGTACCTCAAATTAGCGCCTTGTTAAGCAAGTAACATAAGCTTAATCAAGTTAAGTGAGTTCCTAAGTGTGATTTGGCATAGTTAAGTCAAGACCATTAGTTGTTCTAGCTTTTAGAATCATCCTAGTAAGTTTTGACAACTTGTGGCACTAAGTGTTCTTTTTGAGCCATTTAGAACTTAAGTGGCTAAAGTGTTCAAGAAAGTTAAGTTTGGGAAGCTCTTTAGTACCTTTTTAAAACAAAGAAAAGTGAGTTTGGAGTGTGAGTTGGTGAGCTATTTGAAGCTTTTGAGAGTATGAGGACTTAAGTGCAAGGGGAGGGAAGTTGCTTATTAAGCTTATAAACTAAGTTTTCTTCTTCTTCTTCTTCACTTAGCCAATTGTTCTATGCTCCCAAAATTCGTAGCTCCACTTTCCTCTCAAATTTGGCAGCTCAAACTTCCATTTTCTTGCAAGTTCTCATTGAATTAAGGGTGCCCAAGGAGTTAGAAAGAGCACTAAGCCCCTTTGCTAGTGTTCTTGCTTCATTTGATCTTTGGAGCTTGTTTTGGAATCCAAATTTCGTAGGTAAGCTTCTTGAGATCATTTGGTGTGTTTATAGGTTGTTTCTAGAGCTAGAAATGGTCTTGGTTTGATTGGTTTGGGTGCCAATTTTCGTTGGTTTTAGACTTGGAACTCAAGGAAGCTTGTGGAGCTAGAAAAGCTTGTGTTTCATTGCTTGCTTTGTGGCTAAAATTGAGGTAAGGGTTCAAGTAATTAAGCTCAAATAATGCATGGTTTTGTAGCTTTGTGTGTTGGGATGAATTAGAAACAAGACCCATTAAGTTTGGATTAGAAATGAGAGAGTTTGAGTAGTTTGTGTACAAGAACAACGCTGTCGCATAAACCCAGAAAATCGAGTCGGCGACGCGTCGCCAATTCGTCCGTGAATTGGCGCCGCGGCGCCAAAAAGCGAAAATGTACACAGAGCGTTTACTCGGCGGCGCCGCGTCGCCAAAAGCATTTGCTCTTTGGCGCCGCGTCGCCAAGTGCAAATTTGGCCTCGATTTCCGGCCATCCTAAGATTAACTTAGACTCTCGGTTTCTATCCCTAGGCTATTCTAAGACGTTCCATAGCCTCGGTTGGGTCTAGAATTCGTTCCTAAGGCGGGAATTGTGCGTTATTTGGAAGGTAGTCAAGTTGTGTGGTTAAGTATAAAAGAAATGTGACTTGGTGGCTAAGTAACTCATAGTATTTAAGCTTTTAAATGGAAATTAAGGGGATTAAGTGGGTTTTTAGACTCTTTATTGGCCGTATAGAGTATCAATTACATATGGTCAATAGAGAGAAAAACCTAAGTCGATCCCAACCAAGCCATTTGGTTTGGTAAGTGAGCCACTAGTAGTATTTTGAGTTAAACCTTGAGGGTTTGACTAGTTAAACCACATAGGAAGACTACCCTGTACAATAAATCAAGGGTAAAGGCGGGTAAATTTGAGATAGGTGACGACCTACTCTAGAACCCGTAGATGGGACTTAATTGAGGTAAAGTGTCCGGGATACGAGGGCCAGTATCTCAAGTACCTCAGCCGTTTGAGCTCACGGCAAGAATTAAGGCACTTAAGTGCAGAAAGTCCCAAGTGCATGTGTTGTGTGCATTCCATACCATACATCCATACATTGCATTTTTGGCATTTTGTTGATTGTTTGTTGTTTGAATTGCATGTTTGATTGCTTGGTTGCCATATTGCATATTTGTTGCATATTTCTTTGCAGGTATTCAAGAAGGGAAACCTTACTGAGTACTTTTAAGTACTCATTCCCTTAGTTTTATTGTGCAGGATCTAATCCCGGGCCTAATCACTGAGGTGATAGTCAAGGCCTAAGCTTTCTGTTTTGCAGGTATTTTATTGAGAATCCTAGTGATTCTAGTTTCTTGCAGTATAAGTTATGTGCTAACCAAGTTGTGCCTTTACAGTGTAGAGGCTAAGAGTACACAAGAACAAGGTCTAGTGAAGGGCTACACTTGGAGCTTGGCTTGCTCAAGGTGGGCTCAAGTAAATGATCTTAGTTAGTAGTAATTTTGTCTCTTGTACATAGTACTTTGTGTACTAAGTAAGTTGCCTCTATTGGGATACATTAGGATGTAAATCCAACTTGTTACTTTTGGGTGCATGCTAGAGTTGTAATGTATGCACAAAACTGTTACTTGTAGTTAAAGCAACTAGTATTTCAATGACTTGGTACGTTTTCAGTATGTTTTAACGAAATGCTCGAGCAACGTTTTAATTCAAGACTTTTAAATTTCGGTTGCATTGCCAAGTCAGAAGCATGCATAACTTAATCTGAGTAGGCTAAGTAACTAGTTGCATATAAATTGTTTTAATTTATATTGACGAGTAATAGTTAGCCAACTGTAACTAGTGGGATTCATTATCCCTAAGAGCCTACAAGATTAGGGGCACTGGGCCCCGTTCCGTCACAGAAAATTGGTATCAGAGCGGGTTAATGTTCCTAGTAGAGGCAATAAGTGAACTAAGATCAAAGTGTTCTTGTGTTAAGTATGGTTAGTACTGCTTATAAGTTGCTCTGGGTATGGTCTTCTGGCTGTGGTTGCAGGTATGGTGAATACACGGGCTGGTACTACTGCTGAGGCTCAGGGTTCTGGTGCAGGGACTAGTGATCCCGGTGGATCAGATATGAGGGAGGTGGTTTCCTTGTTGAGGAGACTTAATGAGTCGATGGACCGGATGCTACATGGCATGGCCATTTTGCTTGAAGAGCGTGCTCAACCTCCAGTACAGGGGGAGACCTTGGAGGACCCTAATGGGGTAAGGGCCGAAGTGCACCAAGGCCCAACGGTGCACCAAGGTCAGGGGAGAAATCCCCCGCCCCAGGGGCAAGTGCAAGGTCAGGAACCGTCTAATGAGCATGTTCAAGTAGAGTCCAGTGAGGACAGTGAAGAGGACAGTGAGGAGGAAGATGAGGAGGACATCCATCCAAGGAGGAGACGGAGGAGACCCGTCATTCCAGACCATATGGGACTTGTTTCCTTATGCCGGGATATTAACACTCCCAAGTTCAATGGCATAGGAGATCCCGATATGGCAGAAGGGTGGTTGTATCAGATTAATGAGATCTTCAAAAACATGAAGTTGGATGACAAAGTAAAGATGGATTTGGTGCCTTTCTTTTTAGAAGGCAAGGCGTCATTATGGTGGAAGGATGTCATGGAAAGGCTTGATGCTTATAATGAAGGGAGGATCGGGCAAAGGCCTAAAGAACTTGATTGGATTGAATTCGAGAAGGAGTTTCGAAATGAATTCAATAGTGAGGCTGCCCAGGATCAAAAGCGGATTGAGTTTGATGAACTAATCCAGGGAAGGCTAACAGTTCATGAGTATGAAAGGAAGTTTAGTTCTCTTTTTCGGTATGCACCTCATTTGGCCGGAAAAGATGAACTAAAGGCAAAGAAGTTCATACGTGGACTTAGGGTGGAGTTGAGGAGTTTTCTGACAGTGATAGGAGTTCGGACCTATCATGAGGCTGTCCAAAAAGCCTTAGTGTTGGAAAGGGAGTTGATGGAAGCAAAATCCAATGAAAAGGCCGTTGAGCCGAGGGTTCCAGTACATTCAAGGTTAATGGATAAAAGGCCTAGTGTGGGAGGTGATCAAGGACCTTCCAAGAAAATCAAGAAAGCTACAAAAGGCCGTTGTCCTAAGTGTCAGAGATTTCATGGTAACAAACCTTGTACCCTTGGAACCGATCTCTGCAATTATTGTCGTCAGCCAGGACATTGGGCTAAGGAGTGCCCAAGGCTTAGACAAGACCAAGGTCAAGGACGACCGGGAGCCTCAGGAGTTGGTAGTACTGGTAGTACTTTTGTCAGAGTTCCTCCTGTGCCACCACGAGTTTTTGCACTGGCAAGCCAGGTATCCAGAGAGCCTACAGCTGTGCAAGGTAACTTTAATGTTCAGGATAGTAGTATTAGAATTCTGTTTGATACTGGTGCTACTATTTCTGTCATTACTCTAAGCATGGTTGTTAAGTTTGGTTTGCATAGAACTGTGCTTGATGAAATGATGTTCATTAAGTCAGTGGGGAGTAACCTTGTGTTTACCAATGAAATGGTTGTGGGATATCCTTTGGAATTAGGAGGTAGTAAATTTTTAAGTGACCTTTGGGTCTTGGCCTCAATTCCTTATGATATTGTCCTTGGAATGGATTGGTTAAGTAAGTTTAAGGCCCAGATTGACTGTGCGGGTTGTAAGGTCACTCTTGAGGATGCCTCAGGGGTAAGTATAATTTGCATAGGCGGTTTGGCAAGTAGTGTAAAGAGTTTGCACCTCAAGTTATTGGAGTCCATTCCCGTTCCGAGTGAGTTGGTCGCTTGCTCGTTGAACGGAGTGGCAGTCGAGGAGCAACTCAAGGAAATTCAAGTAGCCAATCTATTTCCAGAAGTTTTTCCTGTAGACCTCCCAGGGTTACCTCCAAGAAGGGAGATTGAATTCTCCATACATTTACAGCCTGGGGCAGAACCAATTTCCATACCCCCTTATAGAATGTCAGCACCTGAAATGGATGAGCTGAAAAAGCAATTAGAAGAGTTGCTTGAGAAAGGCTTTATTAGGCCAAGTATTTCCCCGTGGGGTGCTCCAGTGTTGTTTGTAAAGAAAAAGGATGGAACCTTAAGGTTGTGTATAGACTATAGAAAACTGAATGCAGTAACGGTAAAGAATAAGTACCCATTGCCCAGAATTGATGATCTATTTGATAGATTAAGAGGGGCGAAGGTCTTTTCAAAAATAGACCTAAGGTCTGGATATTTCCAGATAAGAGTTAGGGATGAGGATATCCCGAAGACTGCATTCAGGACTAGGTATGGGCATTATGAGTATACCGTTATGCCGTTTGGAGTGACTAATGCTCCGGCAGTTTTCATGGATACCATGAATCGGATTTTTAGGCCCTACCTAGATCAGTTTGTTGAGGTGTTTATTGATGATATTTTGGTGTATTCCCCGACTCCCCACGAGCATGAAAAACATTTAGAGATAGTTTTGCAAGTACTCAAGAGTAATCAGTTTTATGCCAAACTATCTAAGTGCCAGTTCTGGGCAAGTGAAATTCCTTTCCTTGGACATATTATAAATGCTCAAGGATTAAGTGTGGACCCAGAAAAGGTAAAGGCTGTGGTGGAGTGGAAACGCCCAACAACTGTAACTGAAGTTAGGAGTTTCTTGGGTTTGGCAGGCTATTATCGAAGGTTTATTGAGAAATTTTCTATAATAGCTTCGTCATTGACCGCCTTGACAAAGAAGGCACAGAAGTTTATTTGGACTCCTAAGTGTGAGGAGAGTTTCCAGGAGCTTAAGGAAAGGTTAATTTCTGCTCCCATCTTAATCCTACCAGATCCGCATGAGACTTTTGTGGTTTATACCGATGCATCTGGGACAGGATTAGGATGTGTGTTGATGCAGGATAAGCAAGTGATTGCATATGGGTCTAGGCAGTTAAGGCCTAACGAGTTGAATTACCCAGTGCATGATCTTGAGTTAGCAGCAGTTGTGTTTGCTTTAAAGCTCTGGAGACACTACCTTATGGGAAGGTCCTTTAAGATCTTTACAGACCATAAAAGTCTGAAGTACTTATTTACCCAAAAGGATCTTAACATGAGGCAGAGAAGATGGGTCGAGTATATCAAGGATTATGATTGCTCGATAGACTATTGTTCAGGTAAAGGCAACGTGGTTGCTGATGCCTTGAGCCGTAAGTATTCTGGGGTAATTCTCTCCAAGGATCAAGTAACACAAACCTCAAAAGATCCTAGTGCAGAGCAATTCACAGTTTTATATGAATTGTGGAGAGAATGGGAAATGGCTCAAGTCATGGTCCTTGAAATTCAGTCAGCATGGTTGACTAGAGTTAAGCAAGCTCAAGAAAGTGATTCGAGCTTGAAAAGAATTTCTGGGGAGGAAAAGCATGGTACTGTACTGAAAGAATTTCAGTACAAGGATGGGTTACTTTATTTTGGTGATCGGCTCTATGTGCCAAGTGAATTAAGGCAACAAGTGTTGCAGGAGGCACATACGAGTAAGTTTAATGTTCACCCTGGTGTGAATAAGATGTACCATGACCTTAGGACTCATTTTTGGTGGCCAAAGTTTAAAAGAGACATGTATGAATATGTGTCTAAGTGCCTCACCTGTCAAATGGTGAAGGCAGAGCACCAAAGGCCATCAGGAATGTTGCAAAGTTTACCACTCCCAGAAAGGAAATGGGGATCCATCACCATGGACTTCTGTGTTGGGTTGCCAAACACAAGAAGTCAGCATGATTCCATTTGGGTGGTGGTGGATAGGTTAACAAAATCTGCACATTTTATCCCCATTAAAATCACTTATACCATGGAGAAATTAGCCCAGTTGTATATCCGAGAAGTAGTAAGACTTCATGGTATTCCTGATCAGATTGTATCTGATAGAGATCCCCGTTTTGTTTCAAGGTTTTGGAGTGCCTTTCAAAAGGCTATGGGTTCTGCTGTGAACCTAAGTACTGCATATCACCCTCAGACTGACGGGCAGACTGAGCGAGTGATCCAAACCTTGGAGGATATGTTACGAAGTTGTGTGATGGACTTCAGAGGGGATTGGGACCAACATCTGCCTTTGATTGAATTTGCTTATAATAATAGCTATCAAGAAGCTATTAAGATGGCGCCCTACGAGGCTTTGTATGGGCGTAAGTGTGTGACCCCTCATTGTTGGGCAGATAAAGCTGATGAAATAATTGTTGGTCCAGAAATCATTGCCGAGACCACGGCAAAGATTAAGTTGATCCAAACAAGGATCAAAGCTGCCTCAGACCGGCAAGCTAAGTACGCCAATGTACGAAGAAAAGATTTAGAGTTTGAGGTAGGAGACCGAGTACTCCTTAAGGTCTCACCTATGAAAGGTGTGGCTAGGTTTGGTCAAAGGGGTAAGTTGGCACCAAGGTTTATTGGTCCTTTTGAAATTCTCGAAAGGGTAGGAAAAGTGGCTTATCGGTTGGCTTTACCGCCAAGTTTAGCCCATGTTCATAATGTGTTTCATGTGAGTTCCTTAAGGAAGTGCATTGTGAACCCTGGGCAAGTGTTAACCCCGCCCACTATTCCCTTGAGAGAGGACCTAAGTTATGAGGAACATCCTATCAAGTTTCTTGACCGTCAAGTCCGGAAACTAAGGACCAAACAGATCCCAATGGTCAAGGTACTATGGTCTAACCATGGGGAGGAAGAGGCCACTTGGGAGACCGAGCAGGATATGCTAAGGCAATATCCAAGTTTGTATGCTCAATTAAGTCAGAATTTGGAGGACCAAATTTCTGAAGGAGGGGAGGATGTGACAGCTCTCCTAGTCAACTAATCAAGTAAGTGTTTATTTACTTTGATTAAGTGTTTATGAAATTAAGTACCTCAAATTAGCGCCTTGTTAAGCAAGTAACATAAGCTTAATCAAGTTAAGTGAGTTCCTAAGTGTGATTTGGCATAGTTAAGTCAAGACCATTAGTTGTTCTAGCTTTTAGAATCATCCTAGTAAGTTTTGACAACTTGTGGCACTAAGTGTTCTTTTTGAGCCATTTAGAACTTAAGTGGCTAAAGTGTTCAAGAAAGTTAAGTTTGGGAAGCTCTTTAGTACCTTTTTAAAACAAAGAAAAGTGAGTTTGGAGTGTGAGTTGGTGAGCTATTTGAAGCTTTTGAGAGTATGAGGACTTAAGTGCAAGGGGAGGGAAGTTGCTTATTAAGCTTATAAACTAAGTTTTCTTCTTCTTCTTCTTCACTTAGCCAATTGTTCTATGCTCCCAAAATTCGTAGCTCCACTTTCCTCTCAAATTTGGCAGCTCAAACTTCCATTTTCTTGCAAGTTCTCATTGAATTAAGGGTGCCCAAGGAGTTAGAAAGAGCACTAAGCCCCTTTGCTAGTGTTCTTGCTTCATTTGATCTTTGGAGCTTGTTTTGGAATCCAAATTTCGTAGGTAAGCTTCTTGAGATCATTTGGTGTGTTTATAGGTTGTTTCTAGAGCTAGAAATGGTCTTGGTTTGATTGGTTTGGGTGCCAATTTTCGTTGGTTTTAGACTTGGAACTCAAGGAAGCTTGTGGAGCTAGAAAAGCTTGTGTTTCATTGCTTGCTTTGTGGCTAAAATTGAGGTAAGGGTTCAAGTAATTAAGCTCAAATAATGCATGGTTTTGTAGCTTTGTGTGTTGGGATGAATTAGAAACAAGACCCATTAAGTTTGGATTAGAAATGAGAGAGTTTGAGTAGTTTGTGTACAAGAACAACGCTGTCGCATAAACCCAGAAAATCGAGTCGGCGACGCGTCGCCAATTCGTCCGTGAATTGGCGCCGCGGCGCCAAGAAGCGAAAATGTACACAGAGCGTTTACTCGGCGGCGCCGCGTCGCCAAAAGCATTTGCTCTTTGGCGCCGCGTCGCCAAGTGCAAATTTGGCCTCGATTTCCGGCCATCCTAAGATTAACTTAGACTCTCGGTTTCTATCCCTAGGCTATTCTAAGACGTTCCATAGCCTCGGTTGGGTCTAGAATTCGTTCCTAAGGCGGGAATTGTGCGTTATTTGGAAGGTAGTCAAGTTGTGTGGTTAAGTATAAAAGAAATGTGACTTGGTGGCTAAGTAACTCATAGTATTTAAGCTTTTAAATGGAAATTAAGGGGATTAAGTGGGTTTTTAGACTCTTTATTAGCCGTATAGAGTATCAATTACATATGGTCAATAGAGAGAAAAACCTAAGTCGATCCCAACCAAGCCATTTGGTTTGGTAAGTGAGCCACTAGTAGTATTTTGAGTTAAACCTTGAGGGTTTGACTAGTTAAACCACATAGGAAGACTACCCTGTACAATAAATCAAGGGTAAAGGCAGGTAAATTTGAGATAGGTGACGACCTACTCTAGAACCCGTAGATGGGACTTAATTGAGGTAAAGTGTCCGGGATACGAGGGCCAGTATCTCAAGTACCTCAGCCGTTTGAGCTCACGGCAAGAATTAAGGCACTTAAGTGCAGAAAGTCCCAAGTGCATGTGTTGTGTGCATTCCATACCATACATCCATACATTGCATTTTTGGCATTTTGTTGATTGTTTGTTGTTTGAATTGCATGTTTGATTGCTTGGTTGCCATATTGCATATTTGTTGCATATTTCTTTGCAGGTATTCAAGAAGGGAAACCTTACTGAGTACTTTTAAGTACTCATTCCCTTAGTTTTATTGTGCAGGATCTAATCCCGGGCCTAATCACTGAGGTGATAGTCAAGGCCTAAGCTTTCTGTTTTGCAGGTATTTTATTGAGAATCCTAGTGATTCTAGTTTCTTGCAGTATAAGTTATGTGCTAACCAAGTTGTGCCTTTACAGTGTAGAGGCTAAGAGTACACAAGAACAAGGTCTAGTGAAGGGCTACACTTGGAGCTTGGCTTGCTCAAGGTGGGCTCAAGTAAATGATCTTAGTTAGTAGTAATTTTGTCTCTTGTACATAGTACTTTGTGTACTAAGTAAGTTGCCTCTATTGGGATACATTAGGATGTAAATCCAACTTGTTACTTTTGGGTGCATGCTAGAGTTGTAATGTATGCACAAAACTGTTACTTGTAGTTAAAGCAACTAGTATTTCAATGACTTGGTACGTTTTCAGTATGTTTTAACGAAATGCTCGAGCAACGTTTTAATTCAAGACTTTTAAATTTCGGTTGCATTGCCAAGTCAGAAGCATGCATAACTTAATCTGAGTAGGCTAAGTAACTAGTTGCATATAAATTGTTTTAATTTATATTGACGAGTAATAGTTAGCCAACTGTAACTAGTGGGATTCATTATCCCTAAGAGCCTACAAGATTAGGGGCACTGGGCCCCGTTCCGTCACAGGAGAGCTAGCCTATACTGGTAATCTTGTGATCGCCACGTCATTACAGAGCCTGCCCTTGCCATTGGCCTAAATGTCTATTGCTCCCTTGAACTATCATAGCTCGTACATTTTACACCCTGAACTATGAAATGAATCACATCGACCCCTGAACTATGGAAAATGGGACAGTTTCATCCCTTGACTTAGTAAATCGCGCACGTGATCACACGTGGTTTGAACAGCGTCACTTGTTTAATAGAGAAGTAACAAAGGGGTTTAGGGTGGCGGGAAAGGAGTGCAACTTTCGCACGTCAGGGAAGAGAAATGGGAGTTTTGATGTCTGGAAAGGAAAACAAAACAAAAGAGTATCTCTTCCAATTGAACAATCAGCAGAGCAAATAAAAAAAGACAAAGGTATTGAACAGATGACAAAGCAATTGGAGAAGGCCAAAGGAGAATATCAAAACTGTTTGTGCATGTGGAAAGGTTCGTGAAATCAATTTTCTAATTCTTGGTATGTTGACCATGATTAAATTGCTTTGGGTTTCGTGTGGGTCTGTAGGTGATGAGATAGTGAATTAAGAGGGGGCATGGGTTAATTTATTTGTATATTTAGTGGGCCATGGTTAAGAGTAGGTATTCAAAGTTATTCTTGTGAATTGGATTAATGTATGCATTAGGTGTTAATTAGGTAATTAACTGTGGTACAATTATTATTATTTTTTTTTGTTATTTTGCAGATGTCAGATGAAGTTGTAATCAAACTTTGTCACGGTGGTATACTAATAAATGAGCCCATGGTGAAGTATTTTGATTTTAGTATCCATATAGGCAAGGTTGAGAAACATCAATTATGCCTATTGTCGATTAGCGATATGTTGCAAGAATTGGGATATAGGGATACGAATATAAAATCAATGTATTACAAGTCTTTCTCAACCTCTTGATTTAGGATTAAGGTGTATAAGTGACAATGGTAGTTTATTGAAAATGTTATCTTACGGCTTTAGGGAGGGTGGAATGGAATTTTATATTCAACGTAGTGATAAGTGGCTGAGTAATAATAATAAGGTATTAGCTAACTTTTTGGAGAGGTTCACCAGTGAGGGAGAAGCGCGTGGATATGGGAGAAGGTAATGTGCCCCCTTATGAAGTAACAAGCAATAGGCCAACACAGCATAATAATGAGAGTGAGGGGGATAGCGAGAATAATGATGTTAGTGGAGACGATGATGATGATGATTTAGTGAAAGAATGTGAGCTTGAGTTGAATGGGATTGACAATGCTCTCTGTGGAAGTGAAGATGAAAAGGTTCGGGCGGGAATACAGAAGGTGAATAACTGGTTTGATAGTTGGCCAGGAGTAGCAAAATTTCAAAATCATGGAGTTGTAGAAGGTGATGATAGAGAAAGAAGCAATGATGTCAATAGCTGGACTAGTCAGATGATGGAAGTTTATACTCGTCAAGTAAAGATGGTGAAACAGTTTTACGAAGAAGGGAATACCAATTCCCAAGGTATGATGAGAATGCTAAGGATGTGAAGTTCTTTGTTGGATTGGTTTTTACTGATTATAGGCAGGTGAAAAAAGCTTTGAAGAAGTATTGTATTAATGAGAAGCGTGATATCTTGTTCCTAAAAAATGAGTCTACTTAGGTCAACGTTTGTTGCAAGGATATAAACTACCCTTGGTTATTATTTGTTTCTTATGAGGAACAACATCACAGGAAGTACTTTATGGTGAAGAAGTACATTGATAAACATGAGTGCAAAGTTTTCAAAATTTTTGATGCCAATCAATCATGGATTGCAGAATTTAGGAAGATTTAATATATGCCCACCCAATAATAAAGCCAAGTTTTACACAGAACACAATTAGAAGTCAGTTACAAATTGATATGTCAAAGAATAAGTGCAAAAGAGCAAAAGTGAAGGTTATCAAGAAATTGCAGAGGAATGTAGGCGTTGAGCATCACTGCTGACGTAAGCTGAACCTGAACATTGTCGTCTTCCTCTGTTTCGCGTCGCCACTTCCCTCTGACGAGCGGCGGCCTGAATTATTCCCGTGATCGTTACGTAATTACAGATCCTGCCCTTGCCATTCACGATCGTAATATCTTTATCGCTGACCTATCCGATTGTCATATTGGAATTTTCGTTTTCAATTTTCTACTTGTCTACACATGTCCTTTAGCCGCTCAGGACTACAGTGCATGATTTTGGAAAACGGCGAGGAGATGTTGGCAGCCGTGTCCAAGTTCACTGAACCTCCCTACATTTTAGACTTCTTTTTTGCCCTTTTCCCTTTATAACGACATAATACCATTTTGTGGAACGTTCTAAAATACAGAGCAATATATATATATATAATTCAGGCCAGCACTCGTCAAATCAAAGGAAGTAGGCGGCGCGAAACAGGGGAAGACGTCACCGATGATGCTCCCATGATAATGGAGCTCCCTGTCCCTGCTTTTCGCTCCACTTCAACCCCGCTATTTATTCCCGCCTCGAGTGCTCGCTCCCAATTCATCAGATTCCGAGGCTCACCCTGAAACATAACCATGCCCGCTACTAGAGTAGAAGACAATCACACTCTTTCCGGCGACGCCCAAATTCCTCTCCTCACTCCTTACAAGTTGGGAAGATTCGATCTTTCCCACAGGTAGTAGAGGTTCCTCTGCGTGAAAATTCGAGTTTTTTTGTCTTCAAGTATTAATCTTTTGTTGTTTCCGGATCCTGCAAATGATTTTCGTTTCTGGGTTTTCCGTAGTATATGAATCTGGTTTATCTTAAACTTCCACCCGATTAACCATCAAAATGATCCTTTGGTTCTGTTCGGTGTTCCGCTAAAGTGTGGCTATTGCTCTTATATTTCTCAGAGTTGTATTGGCTCCTCTAACTCGACAGAGGTCTTGGGGTAACGTTCCTCAACCACATGCCGTATTGTACTATTCCCAGAGAGACTCTGAAGGGGGTCTTCTCATAGCTGAAGCCACCGGAGTCTCTGACACTTCTCAAGGGTAACTGATCAAGCATCTTTTATGTTCATTAATAGATTTATGTATCATCTGAGTTAGAATGGGAAAATGTTTGTTTCTGCTGTGTGAGTAGATATCCATTTACGCCTGGTATCTGGACAAAGGAGCAAGTTGAGGCATGGAAACCGATTGTTGACGCTGTTCATGCTAAAGGTGGGATCTTCTTCTGCCAGATTGGGCACGCTGGCAGGGTCTCGAACAAAGGTTTGCTCCTTTCTCAGGCTTTCATTTAAGCTTTCCTTAATCTGGTAGCCTGGAGTTTGTGATTTTGTTTAGGTTCTGTCTAAGCTGTATGACAAGTTATCTGAAGGGTTAACTTGGAGATTCAAAAATCTTGGGAGGCCTACTCCGGGCCAGTTAGCTTAAGTAGTTTCAAAGAAATGATTAGTATTTGTCAATATCTAATATGAGAGAAGCTCCAGCTCCTGAATTCCCCTTATTAAAATGACTAAGGATCAAAACCTTATGGTGTTCTGTCTTAACTAAAATGTTCAGGTTTTCAACCAAATGGGCAAGCTCCAATCTCATCTACTGACAAGCCATTGACGCCACAGAAAGGAGCTAGTGGAATAGATGTCGCAGGGTTCACACCACCAAGACGGCTGAGGACCGATGAAATCCCTCAAGTCATCAATGATTTTCGAGTTGCTGCTCGAAATGCTATTGAAGCAGGTAGCTTCTTTTCTAAGTTAAAGTTACGTTAACCTCATATTCTCTTCCACTGCAGAGGAATAAGGTAATGTAAAAAGGGAAGCTTCTTAATCACGAAGCTGATGATTTTTTTATTTTTATTTTTTACTGCGAGCAATGGTCATGCTAAAAAAAAGAGGATGTACACTGATAGCCAACTTTGACGGGGATGACCTTTTTCATTTGTAAAATCCAATATACTCTGCTCAATTGGTGTGCGTATGTGTGTTGTTTCAGCAGTGGGAAGTTGATGAAAAGAATATACTTAAGATTTCATGTCAATGTAGGATCCTCCATAATCTGTCCAACTTGTTGTCATGTCCATAATCAGCCACGCTTAAGTGACAAGAACAATAACAAGCTGTATTGTTTATAGGTTTTGATGGTGTGGAAATTCATGGAGCTCATGGTTACCTTATTGACCAGTTTCTCAAAGATCAAATAAACGATAGAACAGACCAGTATGGTGGATCTTTGGAGAACCGTTGCAGGTTTGCCCTAGAAATCGTCGAAGCCATCTCTAATGAGATAGGAGCAGACAGAGTTGGCATAAGGCTATCCCCATTTGCGAACTACATGGAATCAGGAGACTCAAATCCTGAAGCATTGGGACTTTACATGGCCGAGTCCCTGAACAAATTTGGGATTCTATATTGTCACATGGTTGAGCCAAGAATGAAAACGGTTGGAGAAAAAAGTGAAACTCCTCACAGTCTTTTGCCGATGAGGAAAGCTTTCAAGGGCACCTTCCTTGTTGCAGGGGGTTATGGCCGGGAAGATGGGAACAAAGCTGTGGAGGAGGGGTGTGCAGATCTTGTTGTTTATGGGCGGCTGTTCTTGGCAAATCCGGATTTGCCGAGGAGATTTGAGGTTAATGCTCCTCTAAACAAGTACAACAGGGATACCTTCTACATACCTGAACCTGTTGTTGGTTACACCGATTATCCTTTTCTGGATGAATAACTTGTAGCAATTATTTACTCGTCATATTGATTTGATTTCAATTTGTTAGTCCTACGTTTGCAATTATCTTTCTGGACCTATGATTCTGTGTGGTAAACAATGTATTGGCACATTAATCCAATTTGCTTGTTATATTTCAGTTGCTTGGATTCGAAGTTGGATTATTCATGAAAGGAACTTCATCTGAACACTTATTCGCTTTTGCCTAACTAGGATAGGAATTATGTCAAACTTTTGTCAGATAAAAAAATTTAGAAGAAAGCCCAAATATTCTAGCTGGTTGTTTAATGATGATGGACTGTTTAATTTCCTGATCTATCTCCTACCCATATAGATATCTCCAGGTGCCTTGGCCTCTTTCCTTGGCCATTTTTATGAAATACTCCACACAAACTTGAGCTTTCGATGTCTCCATCAAATTCGTTTTTGCTCGAATCCATTTTTTGTCCAACGATAAAATCAGCCTCCAGGAATCCCAGTACTTGATTTCTTATTCTGAGTTCTGCTGCATAAGATTCTCTGACTTAAAATCTAGAAGATATGGCGAATTAGCAAAGAAGTAATATCGCCCGAAGTACAAACTCCATAAATCACGATGATCTTTTCCCCTGGTGATCTTCTCTTTGGGAGATTTCTCCAAAAAGTAACTAATGAAATGAGAAAAGAAATTATTTTCTGGGGACATATTTTACCATAATAACAGAAAAAGATTAAAAAAAAATCATTCATTTAATCGATTGGATAATCCATTTAAGAGGATAATTAATGCATCTTGTGCACTAAGCGCACATATTATAGAAACCCATTTTAGTAAATTGAAGTGGAGAACAATAAGAAGCTGAAAAAAAGAAAAGAGATTGTCTTTTGCTCGCTTCATGTCATCGTTTTAGATATTGATCTTCTTTAACCATACTTTTTTTTTTTTTGAAATAATTACTATAAAATTTGGTTAAGAAATACTCCTGATAAGGGATATCACACTTTCATTGCAATAATTTTTAAAAATGCAAAACTTTAAGATTTTTTTTTGTTTGTTAAAACATATTTTTAGATTATCCGTCAATACCATGATTATTTAGATTGTTCATTAATTGTCTAAAATTCATTCATTAGACAGTTTTAAATTTACTACAAGAAGACTTTTTAAATTAGAATTTAATAGTTGATGACTTTGAAGTATAATGTCAGATAGCATAAAAAAAAATGGAGCATATAATTTTGGAATAATTATAATTTACTCCCTGAGGTATAGATAAAATTACACATTACCTCTCCTATTTTAAAAATATATACTTTGCCCCTACATTTTTAATACAGTTCAACAGCAACTTTTGAAATCTTCATTTATACATTACAGTGGCCATTTTTTGGTAATTTCAATTTATATGATTTTTTTTCAATTAATGGGTGTTTTAAATTATTAGTTTTTTCCGTATTTCTTTCAATTTTTAAAACAGTATTTTTTAAATGTGAATTAATTGTAAAAAAAAAATTTATATATATTGAAATTACTTGAAGATAACTACCATATAGTCTAAATTAAAATTTCAGAACTTGTTATTGGACTGTATAAAGAGGCATAGGTAAAGTGTATATTTCTGAAACAAGAGGGGATATAGTATAATTTCACATACACCACAAGAAATAAATTGTAATTAACCTTATAATTATCAGAGTAAATGTAGTTTCCAAACCTGAAGGGTATAGTCGTGATTAGTACCAAACTACAACAGGAAAGCATAATTAACCCACAAGAAAAGGCCGCCCGCTATTTCAGACAAATTAAAACTTTCATGCCAAACCTTTGCAGGAAAATGTATAATCGCCAAAAAGCCAATAGTTTGTATTTGAAGGAAACCGGCCTTCAACCTATCAGAAAACAGGGTTTGAAGTTTCGCTCGAAAAGGATTGAACTTTGCTTGGTAGCTTAATAAACTCAAAGCTCCATTTAAGATTTGAATTTGATTAACTCAATTAAAGGACATTTGCTTGATTTGAGGTTCGTGCTTGATTTAAAAAAAAAAAAAGTTTTAGGGTTTAGGTATGCTAAAAATAAAATTAATTTTATTATTATATTAAAAAAATATCATGCACGTTAGGCTCATTCTTGCTGACAAGCTATCTATTATATATATATAAAGCAAGATACAGGTAAGGAGTTTTGAGTCTTTTCATTTAATAGAATTAACAATGAACTAACAAGTGGCATTTTCTTTACTTAAGGAAATAAAGTCATGTGTTTACATTGCGCATTGACAAAAGTACCCACATGACCATTTTAACAAAAAGTTTTATTTGTCATTTTAGTTACCATATTAAACATGGGTTTGATAAGTGTAATTTTTTTATACGATTTAATTTTTTTTGTTTCGATTGCTGCCATTTTACCCCTGCCAACATATCAATTGGCTTTCCGTTTTGATTTTGAATGAATTGTCATAAATCACTTTCCTAATTAACAAATTTTCCTCCTTAATTTCTCCTCCAATCTGGTTACTTCCTTTTCTTTCTATTATTTTCCAATAGAAGATCATCGCTCTTCCAAAACAGACACCATAGTCGCCTAAACCTGTTGTAGTCTTTTTCTCTTTGACTTCTTCCTCTGTTTTACTTCAGCCACCCAATTCAGTTTTGGGAAGCGACTATCAGATTAACTTCTCGCCTCCATCTACCGCCAATGAATTTGTCTCTAAAGAAATCGATGGAGAGGAGAGGAAATCAAAATCGATTTCTTGGTGCCAAACAAATCGAGAACAAAGGAGAAGCAAGGCATACCAAACAGATCGGGAAAAAAAGGAGAAATCAGGAATATATATAGAGAGAAAAAGCAGGGTGACGATTGTGATTAGGTATGAAATTTTTTTTATTAGCTCTTTATTTGGTTTTATATGTCCATGTAGATCATATAATTCTTCCTCTGGTTTTACTTTGAAGTGATACTATGGTTTAACTGTTGCCACTGCCAACAGTGTCAGGTGCACGCCGCTGCAGTCGAGGCCTTCGACATCACCACCGAAGAGACATCTCTGGTCGATAAATCTATCAACAAGGTTAGGTTCTTGGTCGTCGATGCCGTCGAGAAAGCTAATTCAGGCATTTGTGCTCGTAGGAACATTCACACAGATCAGGACAGGCCCCACCAATGTGAAATTGGTCATTGATTTTGATATATCCGTGGATGAATATGGAGGATTTAAATGTTTGTTCTTTGTATTCCGCAGATGATGAAGAATTGGACGGTGATTTTCCATCAATTTTGACTGAGTTATTAATTGCCTTTTTAGGATCAGAGTTGGAGAAAGTATCATATAATATTATTCATTTTATTTCTCAGATTTACTCATTATATTTCTTTCTAATGTCTGGTATAATGTGAAACAACAGGCGTTTGAATTTAACATGGTAAAAATGTTGGCTTTGGTTGTGGTGGATGCTCGGTATTGATTTGTGAAGCATGGAGGAGCGGCTGTGAGAAGCGCGGGCGAAGTTGATCAGATGGACTAGTATTGATCTACTTGCTGCTAGACCATGAAAAGGTACACATTTATGTGTCTTTGTTTTGTTTTATGGACTTGGTGCTTAGTGCTTCTACTTTGTTGTTTGGAAGGATGCCTTTTTACAGTTAATGTAGTAAGGGTAAGCTCTAAACAATTACTTCGTTTCTTTACTCTTCATTCTTAACTCGAATTTTATTTGTTTCTTTATTTCACTTGGCATTTTTCTCAAGGCAGCTGCTGCAACAATCTGTGAACTTAGAGTGGCTGAGTTTACAATAATTGGTGGCAGAGTGAAATGGGAGCAGAAAGCAAGAGGAAAAGGAAAGCTACATGTCAAGATGATATTGAAGATGAGAGCATTGATGGGCTAGCCTTGAACTATGATTCGGTATTTGATTTCTTTGACTTTCTCTGCCTTCCATTTGATTCCTCGCATCGTTAGCTTCTTCTCATTTCTAGAGCTCTCGAGTCTGGAGTTCTAATTTTCTTGGTCCTTTAGAATCTTTTCCTCTCCACAGTTCTGTTTGTGTATATAGGTTGTACAGTTTAGTCTTTGTAAGCACAAGCCTCGCTGGTTTTCAAGTGCTTGGTTGGATCTCGATTTGATGTTATTCATGGAGTTACTTGAGTTGGGATCTCATAATTTTGTCATTTTTTATTCTTGAATAAACTGAGGTGTCGGATGGGTTTCTTTTAGTTTGAAATCCAAGATAAGGCTTTAAGAAAGAACCATAACATTGACTCGGAATTTTGAGGACGAAATAAACAGTGGAAGTTAGTTTTGAGTTTTTGCTTGCTGAAATCAAAAGTAAGTTGAAGCATGTTATGGTTAGTTCCATCATCATAAGTGCATGTTTGAGTCACTAAATTGTCTGTTGGACTCAGATTGCCCGTATGTTTATTTTGTATATTCTCATTTGACTTCTAAAACTCACCAGAGGAAGCAAATCTCATCTATGTAGTAATGAAGCCATCATCCTAGTTTCTTCCAGAGGTACTAATAAGAGGCATATTAAATTCAGGCAGATCTAGAGTCTTGCCCAAGGTTTTTGGAGTCTACTTGAAACATCCATATTTCCATGACCAGTGTTCAACAGATCAGAAGTTGTTTCTTTGCTTCAAAGCAGATGTTAGTGACTTTCTGCTATGAAATGTGAACAGCCTCATGTTCACATTTTCTGAAGTCTTTAGGCCCTTTCAGCATTTCTTCTTTTCTAGATAATGATGTCAGTGAAACATGGTTGAATGTTTTATTTGTGGGATTATGTAACAGTATTTTGTGTGCTTGTGTGTGTCTATTTCTTCTCTTATCTAATTACTTGGTAGGTGGTTTATTTATATCCTTTGGGTCATTTTTTTTTTTAGGTTGCGTTGCTTGAGTTGAGTATCAGTTTTGCTAACTTCAAATCCTAATGAGTCCCCCGTAAACTATAATCTTATAGGGTAATGCATTGAAGGAAGTCAAAACCATGCTAACCAACAATTTTTTTTTTGTACGCTATTTGATTCTTGGTGAAGTTAAATATCCATGTCATTTATTTGTTATTGAGGCCTGTAAAATTGTTTTCTGTTCAAGAGTTTGCCTTGATTTTCTTTTCTCTAAATGAAGCTTTCTGGTGGATGATTCTAGGATTTATAACTCAGGTTTGCAAATCCCTTTGTTTTTTTAAAGGAAAGGATTTGAGTAGGCAAAGAGCTCCTAGAACCCAAGCATATTGAGGAAGACAATTAAAGAATTTAGTTTGCGTTCGTTATGTATCTAGATGTAAAATGTTTTTGATATGCATATTTCTATAATATTCCATAATCATGTGCTAAATGAAAATTTTTCAATTGGCTGTACAAAAAATGGAGAAAGAAAAAGAGATGAGAGCCAGAGAAAAAAAATAATAAAAAACTAGAAGAAAGCAAGGCAATTGCTCTTCTTCGCATCAAGGCAAGCCCTTTGCAAAATTTTTATAACATTTACTGAAATGGACCTGTAGCTTCCTTGGTTTTGTTGTACATTAATCCCTTTGCAATATTTATCTTTATTTTATTTATATTTTCATGTACATTTCTAATAAAAATATGCATATTTACAAATAGTTGAGAAAATAAATATATGATTAAACAAAGTAATAGATGAAACTTTAAGTTATAATGTGACTTTAATTTGTGATAAAAGTTCTACTTAAATATAAATATACCAATTGAGGAGTGGTGCATGTAGTGTTAGGTAGGATTGGTTAAACTCATACATTTCTCAAGCCCTCACTTTTGGTTAGCTGGGTTCAAGGGGTAGGTGTGAGTAAGATATTTTTTATATCTCTGATTGTATCATTCATATAAGTATAAATGTTCATTTTTTTTATTTAAATGGTTTCATATAATCTCAAGATATGCACTAGCACCAGTTGTTTTATTTAGTTGTGGTGAGTAACAGTTTCACTAATTATTTCATTTAAACCAATTATTATGTTGCTTCATTCACATTTTTTTCCCATGACAACGCCGGGTATTTAAACTAGTTATTATAGATGGGGAAGGAGAGCAGCCTAGTCATTACAATTGTAATATTTAGTAACCATGGATTAAAATTTGTACATATCTTATTATAGTACACTTATATATATTTTTAAAATTTTAAAGTATTTATAAAATTTAGTTCTCAATTTAGGGTATAACAATGGGAATTAAGATTTTTATATACCTTAAAATTTAAAAAATCTCTCATCTAACTTTTCAAGTTTTGAAGCTTTCATAAATTTGGTCCCAAATTTTTTCATTTCTGTCTATTTGGTCCCTGAACTAATCCACCTGATGATCGGATCCTTGATTTCAACCTCGTCTTCACTCTAACTCATAAAAGTCGGGGACTAATATGACAGAAGTTAAATGTATAAGAATCAAAAGAAAAGTTTGGCCATCCCTGGGAAAAGGCATTAAAAAAAAAAAATTGTCGGCCCAATTCATCACATCCTTTCTTTGTTTTTCTTTTTTTGCCTTTGACAGATGAATGGTCAAATGCTTATTCCATCCCTTGAGTATGTATTGGATTCCATTTTCGTCCCCAAACTTATCCATCTGGTGATTGAGTCCCTGGTTTTCAGGCACAACAGTGAACCGTACCAAAACAGGGACGAAAACATTCTCAGATGGAGTTGTTCAGGTACCAAAAAGGCAGAAACAACATATTTAAGGACTGAAAGAGAAGTTTGGCCATAAACTGGGTAAAAAAAAAAAAAGAACCCAATCTGCCTCCGATGCACTTTTTTACATAGCAAGCAAGAGTAAGATGGCATTAGGTCGTTACAAAGGAAAAATAGCAAAAAAGAAGTCCAAAATGTAGGGAGGTTCAGTGAACTTGGACACGGCTGCCAACATCTCCCCGCCGTTTTCCAGAATCATGTACTGTAGTCCTGAGCGGCTAAAGGACATGCGTAGACAAGTAGTGAATTGAAAACGAAAATTCCAATATGACAATCGGATAGGTCAGCGATAAAGATATTACGATCGTGAATGGCAAGGGCAGGATCTGTAATTACGTAACGATCACGGGAATAATTCAGGCCGCCGCTCGTCAGAGGGAAGTGGCGACGCGAAACAGCGGAAGACGACAATTGTCAGGTTCAGCTTACGCCAGCAGTGATGCTCCCATGATGATGGAGCCCCTGTCTCTGCTTTTCGCTCCACTTCAACTTCAACCACGCCTCGAGTGCAATTCATCAGATTCCGAGGCTCACCCCGAAACATACCGACGGCCGCTACTAAAGTAGAAGACGATCAAACTCTCTCCGGCGATACCCCAATTTCTCACTCCTTGCAAGTTGGGAAGACTCCATCTTTCCCACAGCTACCTCTGCATGGAAATTTGAGTTTTTGTCTTCAGGTATTAATCTTTTATTGTTTCTGGATCCTGCAATGATTTTCGTTTCTGAGTTTTCCATAGCAAATGAATCTGGTTTATCTTAAACTTCCACCCGATGAACCATCAAAATGATCCTTTCGTTCTGTTCGGTGCTCCGCTAAAATGTGGGCTATTGCTCTTGTATTGCTCGGAGTTGTATTAGCTCCATTAACTCGACAGAGGTCTTGGGGCGACGTTCCTCAACCACATGCCGTATTATACTATTCCCAGAGAGCCTCTAAAGGGGGTCTTCTCATATCTGAAGCCACCGGCGTCTCTGACACCTCTCAGGGGTAATTGATCAAGCATGATTATTAATAGATTTATTTATCATATGAGTTAGCATGGGAAAATATTTGTTTTTTCTGTGTGATTAGATATGCATTTACGCCTGGTATCCGGAGAAAGGAGCAAGTTAAGGCATGGAAACCGATTGTTGATGCTGTTCATGCTAAAGGTGGGATCTTCTTCTGCCAGATTTGGCACGTTGGCAGGGTCTCGGACAAAGGTTTGCTCCTTTCCGGGCTTTATAACAAGTTATCTTACCAGTTAACTTGGAGATTCAGAATTCTTGGGAGGCCTACTCCACTTAGCTTAAGTAGTTTCAAAGAACTTATCAGTATTTGCCAATATCTAATATGAGAGACGTTCCAGCTCCTGAATTCCCCTTATTAAAATGACCAAGGATCAAAACCTTATGGCCGTCTGTCTTAATTAAATTGTTCAGGCTTTCAACCAAATGGGCAAGCTCCAATCTCATCTACTGACAAGCCATTGACACCACAAAAACTACCTAATGGAGTATATGTCGCGGAGTTCACTCCTCCAAGACGGCTGAGGGCTGTTGAAATTCCTCGAGTCATCAATGATTTTCGAGTTGCTGCTCGAAATGCTATCGAAGCAGGTAGCTTCTTTTCTTAATGACTTTTTATTATTGCAAGGGAAACCTTTTAATCACCAAGCTTAATGATTTTTTATTATTTATTACGAACAATGGTCATGCTGGAGAAACGGATGTATACTGATAGCCAACTTTGACAGGATGACCTTTTTCTTCTGTAAGATCCAAGATACTTTGCTTAATTGGTGTGTGTGTTTGTGCGTGTGTGTTTTTCAGCGCTTGGGAGTTGATGGAAAAGATTGCACTTACAATTTCATGTCAAAGTAGCATCCTCCATCATCTGTCCTACTTGTTGTCATCAGACAGCGCTTAAGCGACAATTCAAGAACAATAACAAGTAGTTTTGTTTATAGGTTTTGATGGCGTGGAAATTCATGAAGCTCATGGTTACCTAATAGACCAGTTTCTCAAAGATCAAATAAATGATAGAACCGACCAGTACGGTGGATCTCTGGAGAACCGCTACAGGTTTTCTCTAGAAATCATCAAAGCCGTCTCTAATGAGATAGGAGCAGACAGAGTTGGCATAAGGCTATCCCCGTTTGCAAACTACAAGGAATCAGGAGACTCAAATCCAGAAGCATTGGGACTTTACATGGCCGAGTCCCTGAACAAATACGAGATTCTATATTGCCACATGATTGAGCCAAGAATGAAAACTACTGGAGAAAAAGGTGAAACTCCTCACAGTCTTTGTATCAATGAGGAAAGCTTTCAGTGGCACCTTCCTTGTTGCGGGGGGCTATGACCGGGAAGATGGAAACAAAGCTATGGTGAAGGGACATGCAGATCTTGTTGTTTATGGGCGGCTGTTCTTGGCAAATCCAGACTTGCCGAGGAGATTTGAGCTTAATGCTCCTCTGAATAAGTACAACAGAGAAACCTTCTATATACCTGATCCTGTTATTGGTTACACATATTATCCTTTCCTGGAAGAATAACTTGTAGCAATTATTTACTCGCCTTATTGATTTGATTTCAATTTGTTAGTCCTATGTTTGTAATTATCTTCCTGAACCCGTTATTCTATGTGGTAAACACTGTATTGGCGCATTAATCTCATAAAATCATAAGCATAAAAGTACATTGAACCAAAAACCCCTTGTTCTGTCTTCCCCTAAATACACCTGAAATTTCAGGGAAATTGTAGATTCAAACTTTTGTAAGAGTTATTGAATTCAAATTATTTGGTTACTGATTTCTAATATATTGTCTAATTTTTTTTTTCAATTAATAGACTATTTAAATGCAAATCAGGATGCAATGTCAACTTAATCTTGCCTTAGGTTTAGGGCGCAATTTATATAAAATGCATTACAAAGGTTTGACTATGCAATGAAATTGACTTACAGATTTGTGACTCATAATTCATTTTACCCAATATTTTCTTATTTTGGTTAAGCACGTAGA
Source organism: Aquilaria yunnanensis (assembly GCA_039654915.1). Lineage (NCBI taxonomy): Eukaryota > Viridiplantae > Streptophyta > Magnoliopsida > Malvales > Thymelaeaceae > Aquilaria > Aquilaria yunnanensis. The sequence goes on along the minus strand of CM077600.1, from coordinate 35,304,228 downwards.
GGCATTTTTCGCTTTTTCTCTACGACAAAAGATTAATATTGACTCGCACGGTAAGATATTTTTCTAAGCACATCTGTAAACTTATATGAATGTACCTGCACAAGAAGTTTTTTTTTTTTTTTTCCGAAAGTTCCATAAGAAGTCTTTAAGCACTTTTTTGAATTTACCTCACAGACGGCTAATAACCATTATGGGAATGAAACGTTGCACAAGCCCTTTTTGATGAAATAATGTGTCAGCCATGAAAGTAACACAGAAAATTCTATTTGAAATTTCAATATTTATCACAGCAAGTTACCGGTTTTACTGCACAAAATACAGCTAGTAATTCCATAACAACCTAAAAATCTTCCTCAAAAGAATTGAGAAGGTTACTGATTTCTAGTACACCGAAACACTACCTTGGGTTAAATCCCGTAAATTACAAAGCCAGATATGATTCCACAACGTCCTCCTCATCCCCTCTCGTAAGTCGTAACTCCATCAGGACGGAGTTGCATCGACCTATTTATAAATTTTTAACCAGTTCTGACCCAGTGGCATCAAATGACCAAAGGCCAAGGCCCAGGGGAAAGTAAAACTCTGCAGAAGGACCAAAGCTTCTCAAGACTTCCACAATTTCATGGTACTATCTTCGCTGTATGTAGCGATGAGATTTCTGTGGGGATGATGAGCAATACCGATTACATCTTTTTCATGAACCTGGCAGACATTTTAAAGGCATTAACATAAGATACTAAATAAATTGTGGCTCAAACAGTAGTGAACTTTATCATGCATGTGACTTACGGTACTTAAATATCAAGGCTTTTTGCTAAGTCTAACTACTTCAACAGAACTAAGAACCAAAGATTTCATTAGTTGATGAGGGATTTGTTGTTAATCTGTCACTTCCAAAGGAGCTGACATAGAAAATACTCTAAAACAGTGTGAACCGAAAGGTATTGCCAACATAACTCTTACCGTCATCAGATGCTCTAGTTTACCAGTGTGGTGACTGAAGCAGTACAAATTCCTGTGTGTTAAAAGCCAATGCTTAGTTAGTAACTCAACATGCAGAATAGTTCAAGTTGTGTTTTCCACCTAATTTGGAAGCATCAAGATTGACATGCATGATTGACATGGTAAAGACGCTGGCATTTGTATGTGAGCCAAGATTAAGACTTTACCTGTCTTCACCAACACAATAGATCCATTCACCCTTAGGTGAAACGCATGCTGCCATAAAATCTCCACCCTCCTTTTTACCAGACGAAAAACTCTTAACAACCTGCACCATGATCAGTTTGAGGAACCATAACTAAGCAATTTCCTAATATGCATGAGTATCTAAACCAAATTGCACTATTTTTTCATAGTTTAAGGAACATAGAAAAAGGATTCATCACAACAATGTGCTGCTTTTGATGCTGGTCTCAGTGTTCACCGACAAGGACATACAGATGTTCTTGTTTCTTTCCAAGTTACCTGTCCTTGAAGTGTCATGATGTAAATTGATGATGTCTTGTTGCATACAACGATATGATCTGTGTTTTTAGGGAAAAGATGAACTGAATTTACTGAAGCATCACCTCCCTACAGAGAGAAGGTTTAAGAAAAATATAAGATAAACCAGATAAAAAGCAAAAAGAAATGCACTATTTATAGGAAGCTGAAGTACCCTTAAAGGTGGTGGCGGTTTGAATGTTTGCAGACAGTCTGTTGTCTTTGCATCCCAGACCTGTAACAACAAACCCTGATGTATTATCCAAAAAAAACCGAGCTAGAAAGAAAAACCAATTCAAACACCCTTTCAAAGTAGTGTACCTTGACAGTGCAATCACTAGAGGCAGTGATGACTCGAGCACCATCAACCGTAAATATGGCATTATTGACATAAGATGAATGACCACGAAATTCTCTCAGCAACTTCCCCGACTTCAAACCGTGAATTCTATATGCATATAGAAAAAGAAAAAAAAAAAGAGCATTTATAGCCTCTTCATAATCTGAGGATACAAAAAACTAATGGAAGCCAGACCACCAACAGTCAGATAGAGACATAAAATTTATCTGTTAAGACAATTGAATACTGAAAGAGGAAAATCGGTGCTTACTGATATACAAACAATTCTTTCCAATGGAACAATTCAATTCAAAAAGGACTAAACAAAGACAAAGTTATACCTTGCAGTGCTATCAAAAGATGTACTAAGCAACTGGCTTCCATCACGGGAGAATACAAGACTTGTAACACCGTGAGTGTGTGCATGTTCAAGGCGTCGCAAACACTGGCCTGTTCGTATGCGCCAAACCTGGAAGTGCTGTACGGGTTAGAAGTTCCTCTGTAAATCATTAAGCTATTAAGCTTCTGACTGAATTTGGGAGACTGGACTTCAACCATACTAACTGAATATTGGGATGACTCATCACACTAATGCAGGAGATTAAATACTAACTCAATTTGCCCTGAGATCTGAAGACCCATGCATTAAACTCTCAGGAGATTAAACAGTAACAAATATTTAAAAAAACAAAAACCCCACAAGAAAGAACCAGTCATTTAAGATAATAATGCAACCATAATGTTTGGCACAGGCACTACACTATTGTCACAAGGAAACAGCTTGTAAACGTACGTATACTAGATCAGGTGGATAGGAGCAGAGGTTGTTCTAGAACTTAAGGAGACTGATGGAAATATGTATGTATGTATGTATGTATGTATAAGGCAGGACAGTAGGACGCATAAGGCTGACTGAGGCAGCAAAAAATATTGAAGAACCAAATGAGTAAGAAAAAATTAAAAAAAAAAAAATTGAAAAACAGGAAAATGAAAGAAAAGAAAAAGGCAAGCAGGGCTTTCCTTTGAAACAATATGAACAGAAGGGGCCCGGGTGAAAGTAGCCAACGCATATAGGACAGCCACGAGAAGGCAGGGAATCATGACCACCAAACAAGATATTGACTCTTGAAGCCAACATGGATTTTACATAAGCAGAGAGGTAAACCAGTAAACCGATGCTATAGCATGAGTAGAGAGGCTGTTTCATCAGCAGGTACATAACTCAGAATCAGATATAAGTTGAAGTAACATTAAAAGGAAACACACTTCCATGTAACAACAACAACAACCATAATAATAATAATAATAATAATAATAAAGCTATGCTACTGAAATTTTACCTTAATCTTTCCATCCTTTGAACCAGATGCAAGCATTTCAGAGTCTCTACTAAAATCAACACAAAGTACAGGCTCCTCATGCATCATGAAACTTTCCTGCAAATAAAATAGATAGATAGTCTAAGTTAGGGATGCAGCACACTTGCTTCACATAAAAAATGGAATGTCAACAATACAAAAAAATTGAAAACATGTTCCCTTTAGAACCTCTCAAATCACCTTAAAAATAACAAGAGAAAAAATAAAAGAAAGAAAAGAATGATATGGATAGATATTATTAGTAAATATGTTGTCTGCTCTCTCTAAACCTATGTTACTCATATAGACCTTTGCATGCTCCATCTGAGAACCTTGCTGTTGACTTTGAAATTTAACAAAATCTAACATTTCAGGTCAGTAATAAATGTGCCCAACCAAAGTGAACAAAGCCAGAGATGGATGGAAAGAAGATCGCTAGAGCAGTTGTGAACAGTTTTCCTGATGGGTCTGGCATCTCCCAACCAGCCAACTGTACTTCGTCTCTGATCCTTCCACCATTTCTGTAACTCTAGTAAATCCCACTGGCCGAATTAGAACCCATCATGTAACAAATAACCCAGTGATCCAGATCTTTAGTATAGGTCACCAGTCTGAGATGGGTGTCATCTGAAGAAAAGAAAAAGTATGTGTTTTCCTATCACTGAGTAGTAGCAGGATAGTGCTAGCAGCGCAGAAGGAGACAGATACTGGGTCTGTCCATACTATGTTCAATGGAGCAGTATACTCAATAGTAGGTGCCATATCTATTGTCTTGAAGGTGAAAGCTCGAAAGTACTTGCCAAATTCATGAATCACCATCACTGATTCCTTCCAGAGTCCAAGGGAGGTTTGGGCTTCCCAAACAATGTAACTCCTTAGTTCAGTTGACAATAATATAGCTTCTCAATGTATGGATGGATTATCAGTGGAAATTGCTAATCTATCATTTCCTCCATTGTTTTCAAGGAAGAAAATCCTTCGAAGTTTCCAGGGAGTCATTGGGGAAATTATATTGTAAAGTTTTTATTTCTTGACCAATAGAATATAATGCCAACTGTTATTGAGTACAACATTTTTGCATTTTTCTAAGAGTTAATTACAGAAAACCCTCTGAACTCTAAGTCAAAATTACCCTTACAGTGCCCACCCGGTTTCAAAGTCTACACTTTCCCTCTTTATTTCCTAACACCATTAGTCAACTGTCAGTCAACAGCACAAAAAGGCTGTCTAGTATAACTGTCGGATAGAAAAAATAAATTCTCCAATAAATATTTATTTGGACAATTCCTCAACGGGATGAATAATCAGGTATTTCTCTATAGGCAGGGCAGTATTTACCCTACTGTTGACCAACGGTTGACTAATGGTGTTAAAGAAGTACGGAAGAACGTGTAAATTTTGAAATCTCAAGGGAGTAAGTGTAATTTAGACTAAAGTTCAGGGGTAAGTATTATTAACCCTTTTTAATTGGCTTCTTTTTCTGTTTCTTCGGTCCTTGTTCTAGTGGTCCAAAAATTCAGTAAAATAATAACCTTTTGAAAATCTGTTACTTACATCTGCCTGGTATTGAAGATCCTTCTTGATTTTCCCACTAATGTAATCCCAGATCTGTCAAATAAAACAAGAAATTTCAGATTTATTAATATAGTTACACTAAACTGAAACAAGTTCTCGAATAATACAAACCTCAATAAATCCGTCAACAGAGCAAGACACAAGAAACTGCCCATCAGGTGAAAATCGAGCGGACTCAACATGATTTTTTTTCCCAAACTGCAGCAGAAAGATGAGCACACAAAATAAATAAGAAGAGATGAAATGACAAACGATTATGTAGAACCAATATTCAAAGTTCAAATTAAAATAAGCTGAAAATGCCAAAAAGTAAACCAACTTCTTGGTTTATTGTGAATCTCATGAGATTCAAACCAGTCCTTAATCCCCATTCAGTCTACAACCTTAATGACAAACATTTTTAGGTCAGCTACATGTCAGTCCCTTTTATTGGATGCATCCCTTCTTTGGCAATAGGACTAGTTCATGAACAAAATAACTCAACAAGGCACAGCTTACCCTAATAGTATGTGCTAGTGTCGTTGGATGCATATCATCTTCATCCTGTTTCATAGCAGCTGTTCCTCGGAACAAGTCAAATTGCGTTCCAGGAGGAAGCAACCCTGAAGTGGCCAAAAAGATAAATCATCAAGATGGATAATACCAAAAATTTTGTTTTAGCACATATTCAACTAAAATAATTGTCACAGCAAGTATTAGTTATGAACCAGCATGTGGAAATATCTGGTGCAGACCAGCAGGATCACTTCATACGTGAACAAAATGTAGGTATGAAAGAAAAAAAGAACATCTTAATTAAAATATAAATAAGGACACCTTGGTGTTGCTGCCACTTTAGAGCCTGACCAATCAAAGCCATTAATCTTGAAGGAGGCACAACACTTACTTCAGCAGCAAGAGCTGAGAAAGCAAATCATAAAAACGAATCAGAATGTGCCTTACTATTTCATAAATATTAGAACTCCTGGAAACAGAAAATGGTAAACTAGGCTTCAGGAAAGCTACACATTTCAGCAATGTTGCAATCATTTCATTTTACAGCACCAAGTGGGGTGAGGGAAGGAACCCAAGAACGCCCGAGACAAACTGCCTGGGAGGCCAAATGACTTAACCACTGGGGCCAACACCAAATCCCCAAGTTGCAGTCTAGAAATTGAACAAAGCAGTTTCCAAAGAACCAAAGTTTGCAGTGTTGGAGCAGAAGGTCAACATTATGACTCTCTAGTACCATATGGTTCTGAAAAATGGCATCCAATTTTAATATTCACGAAGAAAGTCTTGCTAGAGTTGCTGGTTAAATTACAAGGAGAAAAAACAAAAGAAGAAGAACAAATCTCATGCTAGGGCTGTGGAAGTTGACCTATCCACACATTGGAGGACAGAAATCCAAGTAATACACCCATATGGAGACTTAACCTGGATTATGAATAGTTAACTTTTTATGTAAGACTTGCAAGAGTGGTGCACACTGAGTCTCCCAGACAAGTATGGTTCCAAAGGCGACATTAGAAAAGAGATAAGACAGAGTAGAACGGAACAAAACTAAGACAGCAAGTAATAGGAAAGAAGATGGCCAAGATGCTGTAAAACCAGCAAGTGAAACTGTGAAAGAGAGCTGTAGGGGTATCAGGAAAAGGAAGAGAAGGGGAATGCCTCATTGAGCCAAGTTGAAAACAGATTTGCAGATCTGCGACAATGGATAAGAACCAAGTTGAAAAGCAGTTCAGTGTATCAGACTGAAAGCATGTAAAACGAAAATTGAATTAGTTAAGAGGCAACTCCTATTAGGGGAAAACAGAAGGACTCCCATCCTTTGGAGCCTCAAGATAAACTAAACATAGCTGCATGAATGTTGGATTGGTTTAATAAAAACCTCATGAAGATGAGGTAAAGGATTTTTCCTTACAGAATAAAATCACAATACTTGGTATCTTGGAATGAAGAATAAAAGAGTAAAAATGAAGAAGATCAAGAGGAGAGCCTTCGAGCATTAGGAAGGTGTTACAAAACTAGTCACAGAAATGGGAGAATCATTGAGCTGCAGTACCCAGAGCTGTATAAAATGGCTGTGATATCTGAAACTTCAAAAAAAATACGAACTTAAAGGTGTGATTGTGAAGTCGAATTTCTGTTCCTCTGTGCATTGATTCAATTCAGGAGGGGGTGTGAGAAGCTATGGAGGAGTTTGGAAGGCTTTGGTGGTACTTCTTTTTCTGTTTGGATAACGAATGCGTGTATCTGTATACAAATAAGGGACCACCAAGGGATACCAGCCCTTTAAAATGTTAGCAATATTCAAGGGACAACTAAAAGCCATCACCAGCATCAAATGTAATAAATATGGATAAGATAGTATGCACAAACCTTGGGCAATTTGTGCTCTCCGTTTCTCTTTAGTTGAGTCTTGATAAGCCTTTCTCATACAAGAAAAAAACAGAGAATTTCATCAGAATAGCAAATGGCCAAACTGCAGGAACAAACTGATGAAGATAAATACTAAAACAGAACTGAAATTTTTCCAGTTGACTATGTACCAGGAGATTCAAATTGTAGAAGCGCTCACATAAATTATCAAGCTTCTACTCTTTCAAAATCAAACAAAATAACTTGCACTTCACTTTTCTCAAACACAATCTTAAAAATATTTCTTAAGAACTCCATAAGTGCCTTTTCTAAAAGCGAATCAAAGACATCATGAATCTTTTACTTATACATTTGGCAATTCATCTTGAGGGACTTTCTTTCTTTTCTTCAGAGAAAAGTATCAACAGCAGACACAGTTAAGGTTGCATTTATAAGCAAACAACTATGGCAGCAAACACTATGCAGAGTCCCTTAAGATTTACAGACATATAGCTCACAGACCTCATTTGGATCAAAATATGTTCTGACAAGAAGATGCTCGAGCCTCAAGTATCTTTCTGGCTGCTCCTGCTTCATCACCCCCATAACCTGAGTTTGCCTTAAAATAGCACGGGCAGTATCTAGCTCCCTCAGTTCAATCATTTCTAACACAATCTACAAGGGACAAAGAAAATGCGAATGTCAAAACATTGATGAAGCAGGAAAACCCTCAATGCAAAATAACATTTGCAAGAGCATGATGTTAAACCCGCTAACCAAAGGGACAAGCATTTAAGAATAAGGATCAACTAGCGGACAAGCATTTAAGAATAACAATGGAGTTGTGATCCATAGTTCATGCCTGCTCGTACAAATCCTCAAGTTTATTCCTTGGGAGCTTCAACTGAGCCACTTGGGGGAGAATGGCATCCCATCTTCCACTATTGATATCAGCAACAAAAGTCTCAATGCTATCCACAGTATTGAGAGAAACCTGACATTCATTCTGTAACGTCTGGAAAGTTTGGTGCAAAGAATTTTCTTTGCAAAACTGGAGAACGATCTTTATAACACTGTGAAAACAAAACGACCAATTAAAGCAAAACCCCTAAAAAACAATCCTTCAAAAAAGGTCGTCAGAATGGAGCATAAATTTGTAATAATTTCAACCAATTAAGAGTATTACTAAATTCATACACTACTCAAATTCAGCACAATGCCACAAAGAATAAAACAGAATTAGCATGTTAGTGTAAGTAAAAGAAAAGAAACTTTCCTCGGAACCGAAACGGAGAAACGAATACAGGAGGTTGGAAGAAAAGTAAATTGAACTATCAAGAGCGACGGGAACTTACTCGCGAGCCTCGATTTCGAGGGTCATTTTCACAGAAGCATGCAATTAAAAGGACGGTCAGTGCAAGGGGAATGACGAAGATTGTTTTCTACAGGTCGCTTTGGTGGGAGGAGCAGAGAAGTGGTCACTGTCACCGGTTGGTCGTACCTCGGTTTCAGCGGCGGTGGGCAGGGCGGGTGACGGACCAAAACCTTCGTCTCTGTTTCGATTTTTCCTTTTGGTAAAACTATAAGAAGGAGACACGCCTAAAAACGTGACGGCCCAATTGGTGGACTGGGCTGTTAAAAGTTGCTGGACCTTACTAGGAGAGATTATAAGGTTCTTCTACAGTTCGTGAAATTGGCCGACACAACGAGAGAGTTTTCGAACGAAAGTTTCTACTAGTAGTACCTTATACCCCGGGAAAGTTTGGGACGTTTGGATGTAGAAAACATTTTTTTTTAATTTTCTGTTATTTATTTTTATTTCTTATATCCAATTGTTTAAAATGTGTTTTAGAAAATATGTTAAGTTGTTATATATATATATAGTCCAAAGTTAAAAGACAGTTTGTGCACTATAATGAAATGTTTTCCTAAAAACATAAAATTCACAAAGCCAGGCTCCAAGTGTTTGCCCTTTGTCACTCAGGCTCCCAATTTTTCTATCCCCTACCACTAGCGGAGCAATGTATATTTTTTAGGGGGTCATGGCCATCCCAATTCTCCAACAAAGTCTTTGTATGTATAAATTAGAATTTAGATGTTATTGTTATAATTGGCCAAATTACAAAGTAACTCTAAACTTTATTCATATTTACATTTGAACATTATTTTTCAAAATAGACAAATTCATCCAAGTAATTATATTTTCTAGTTGTAAACTAATTGCCTTGTCAAATGTATACCAATTTAGTATGTGAATTATTAATTTTAAAATATGTAATTGTTCTTTCTCTTTCAATAGACATGTTTATTATTATGTGAAATGCTATAACTTTCTTCTACAATTAGGTAAGCAACCAATTGATTTTTCTTTTTTTGACTTGGCTTCTTTCCTATATATATTCTTTCATTATCTCTTGTTTTGTTTGGTGCCAATAATTTTCTAAGAAATGCAATAAGTAACTAGGAAATGCAGTGAATTTATTTGGATAGATTCTCATACATGTGTCCAAGGATCCAACAACTTTGTCTACATGAGAACATTTTTTCAAACCAATAGCCAAATCCTAGCTATGCCACTATCCCTTACATCTACACCATCGTTTCCAGCATTGCACCATCCCACTTTTCACCCTCGATTCCACAATCCCAGAGCTCCGATGCCGCTGCTCTTGCTTCCTCAGGATCACTTTGCTCCCCAAGTGTAGCTCAGTCACCTGTAATCGAAAGAGAGAGGAGAGGATTTAGCAATCTTAACAAATCGAGAAGGCAAAGGCCGGCCAAGCGGCGTCAGAGCAGCTCGGCGATGCTAGTGGGGCAGTGGTGATAGGGAGGTTAGTTGGGTGGCGTGGAAAGGGAGTTGTGGCAATGATGGAATGAACGAGTTGAGATCAAGAGATCAAAAGTCTCAAAAGAGATAGAGAGAGAGTGTGGTTAGAAAACTGGAAAAACAACAAAAATAGTGTTTTCCACATCTTCATAAAATATAAAACTGTCCAAGAAAAGTGAAAAAAAAATTATTTAACTGAAAATGTTTCTTTTTCTTTTTCTAATTTTTAAAAAATTTTCTGAAACTCAGTCTTCTACTTTAGATTTAGATCTATCATAACCTTTAGGTTGACTGAGAAATCATTACAGTCGCACAATGAGCATTTACCGACCTGGGTGTGCCTGAGGAATGATTTAAAGTCTTACGTTGTGTTTTAGAGCCATTGATTTAATGCGTTACTCTTAATTTTGGTAATTCTTTTTTCTTTCAAACTTGTCTACCAATTGAAAATCTGAAATTTAAAAAGCTCAAAAAGTATTTTTGAAATATTTTAAAAAAATTAAGTACTAGTTTTTATTAAATTCTGGTTTTTAGGTAAGTCAAAAAAAAAAAAAAGAAAGAAAGAAAACCAATTACTTTCTAAAAGAATTTTATTTAAATGATCTTACTAACTAATTGTGGCATTCACTTGAACCCAGAACAACTAAGCAACAGTTTCAAAGGTGTTTAACCGGTTGGTTTTAAGTCCCCTTGCTTTGATATCATATAATGATCTTACGGAAACTTAAAAATGGTGATGCACTAGTTGATTCTTGCACAAGTTTCCTTTTGTCATGTGCCATGTCCCTCAACCTGTGGTAGGTCTCTTCTTGTGTGCACGTACTCTCAAAAGGTGCAGGGGCAGAACGTCCACTGGCTGGAAAGTTATAATCAACCGGAGATATCTAACTTTCATGGATGCTAATGCAGGGATTGCAGGGCTGTTGCCACCACCACCTAGAGCGTATACCAAAGGGTTGATCATTGGGAACAAGATAACCTGAAAAATCAAAGCCTTCACCCTTTACTAGAATCCCAGCACAGTGCTTTAGGTTGTCGATACTATTAGTTACACGGCAGAGTCCTCGCCGCAAACTTGACCTGTTGGTGAGATAGCGAAGTGTCTAGTTGTCCATTCACTTGACAAGGGTTCAAGTCTCTCGTCTACTATATACCTTCCGATTAAAGCCGCCTGGCTGCAGTACTAATGTCTAGTGCATTAAACTATAAGACAAATTCTGACAGTAAGGCCAACCATTCACTGGAAATGAAGATAGAATCAAGTCTCAGTTGAAACATGCTCAGAATCTAGCATTTCTGGCGAAGCTTCAAATAAACAAAATCAATTCACAGAGATGGCAAACATAAGGCATTTCCCTTAGTTCTCAAATTCACCCTGTCTATCGAACACGGCGGGCTTTTTCTTCCTGTCCAATTCCTAGAGATCTCTGTGCATTTGAGATACCTTCAGGATCTGCAACATTAGTCCATAAATAAATTAAATAGGTGAATGAATAAATAACTAAACAAAAATGGTGATGTAATGGCAGAAGGTAAAAGGATGTTATTTTCATGCTTTAAGTTGATGGCCTTTTGCCTTTGCTCAGTGAAACCGAGTGTGGAAGCAGAAACAAGGCAGAGGGTTACAACCACTATCTGAGGCTGGCATTTATGTCTGAAACACAAGAGACAGGGAAAGGTCTACTCATAAATCATCCCCACAGAAGGATGAGTACAATGCCAAAAACCTCAAGCTTAGACATAACTAGTGTCTTCTGATATGAACCTATCTACCACTTTGACACCTCTTAATCCCCAGGAACACGATAATAAACAAGATCCATATAAGAATTGTTAAAATGAAATTCAATTTTATAGCACCCAAGGGGCTGCAAACTACAGCATATTCAAGAATTAACTTAAAACATGACAGGCTTGCAAGCAATGCACTGAAAACTAGGAAAGTGATTCAACAACAGATTCATTGATTTGCAGCATCATGGTCGATGAAATTTCAAAGTGGCACACAAACAAAAAACTCACCAAAGAACTGTGTGAATATGCGTGTGAAGAAGGACAGGTTGCGGGACACATTATATGCCATTGAAGGGGGAAGCGGCTTCACAAGGGTGTCCATGCTAAACACTCGTTGGATAAACTGCATGTCCATGGAATAGGTTATTCACTGACTTCCCAGATGCCAAAAAACTCTCAAAAACAGAAGCATATTTGTGAATGAAAATTATTGACAACATACATATGGAGCCTGTATACACTTCTTATAGCAGGGGTGATGGGACCACATTTCCAACCCAGATTCCAGAGTAATAATCACTTGATTTACCAATCAACTGCACCTTAGGGCAAAATTTGACTGGGTTGAACAAAAAGATTCACATGTCTCTGTTCTCGTATCGTCCTTTGAAAGCTCTCAAATCTCTTTTGGTATTACCAATACGATCTTAAGTCTACCTAGTCTACCCTCTGTCACCCCACCTCTTATTACCTAGAATATCACTTTTATGCATCGTATTGTCCCAGGGCTACGATGCACATGAGCAAACCATCTATAGCTCTACATTTTTAGCTCAATGGTCATCAATGAAGAGCGAATGGTTGGAAGTATGGCACACGCAATCACAGAAATACACAGACAAATTCTCCGTTGATCAGGAGCATTCAACCAATACACTCTATGGTTATTCGGTTTTGACAGAGTCATGTCTCCTGAAGTGCGGATTTTGATTTTTGAGCCTATCTATTTAGATAACCATTTGCACAATCCACGAACTTCCCTAGGCATTTCTGACCCCAATTCCTCACATTTTACAAACACAGAAACAGGGAAAACCTCTTTTGGCTGTAACTAAAAGAATCAAAATGGGGGGAAGCCAAGACATAACCAGTGTATCCCAATACAAACCTCGCAATTTGACTGCTCGAAGAGAACAATGGCTATTATGACGCACCAAAAGCATAATCAGATGCAAACAAATCGAAATTCAATTCAAGGGCGCCAATAGAACAAGGAACCAAGCGTTAAGTTTGAACGAATTGGGCGAAAGGAAAACAAATACTAGCGAAATGGGGGAGCGAGAGAGATGGGAGCGGGGAGGGACCTGGTAATTGCGCTGGAAGCTATAGCGGAGCTGGGGGTCGATTTCGAGGTCGTCGTCGTGGTCGTCGTAACTGGGGGAGGTGGACTTCTTGCGGGGGACGTGCATGGTGGGAGTGGAGCCAGGCTCACTCGTCACTTTGAGCTTGGCGTCTTTGAACTTGCCGGCCTCCTGCCCCTCGTCACCTCTCCATGGCGCGCTTGAAAGCAGGTCCTTCTTCGTCTTCCCCATGATAGATTTTGGGATCCTTCAGGACGCCTACTGCTCAGTGCGCAGGAAGATGTATATCGGCCTTATCCGTAAAGCTGCTAAATGACAAGGGTTTTGCGTGCTCAGGCTGAACTGCCCGGGGAGGCATCTATTGGTCTTTCTCCAGGATCATCCAAAGAAGGGGCAAAGAGTACTCAGTCCTAAATGTTTTCTTGTTTTTCTATCTAAGTCCTAAAACGTATTATACTTCTATTCAAGTCCTAAATCTTTAGGGGTGTAAACGAACATAGCGTTCAGTGAACCATTCGACAAGAGTTCATTTATGTTCATTTATTTAATTAAATGAATAAACATAAACAGATTTTTCTATTTGATTAATTAAATAAACAAATACAAACAAGATCCAGTTCGTTAATTTACATTCACGAACTGTTCAGCTATTATTCGTCTATGTTCATTTATTTATATGTTCGTTTATGTCTATTTATTTTTTATTTATATATTAGTTGTACATTTATTATTACATATATTTTATATATCATATATTTTTATTAATGTCCATATACTCCACACACATATAATTATACTCCAATCTCCCCCAAATTAATCTATTGTCATTGTTTTCTCAAACATAATCAATCATTTCCTTTACAGCGTAAACTTACTTCAACACCTAGCCGAGCTCATGGTCGTAACCCATAATCTCTCACCATTGCCCATTGCCCTGTCACCATTATTAAATTTGCTCCAATTTAAATTGGTAGTAGTCATTAGCTTTAATTGTTTGTATTCATATTCGTGTTCGTTTATTAATAAATGAATGAACATGAATAGAGAAATTGTGTTCATTTATTATTCGTATTCATGTTTGTGCTTGTTAAAAGTTACATGAACAAATGCGAACATAATTTGTTCGTGCTTGTTTAGTTCGTTTACAACCTTATAAATCTTTGCAAATGAATGTCTCTCGGTTTCAAATTCAATTGCAAACCTCCCTGTGTTACTGCTTGCAAAACAATAATGTCAACAAGTTTACAAAAGTGATTCGATAAAGACTATTGGTTAGACGATGACTTCAACAACATTATTGGCATAAGCCACTAAATGTTTTTGGTGTCGGAAAACTGTTTTAGTTTGTGGGATTTGCTTCCATAAAACCCATTCATGAACATAGTTAGTACTACTCTTTTTTAATGGGTAAATTGCAAATCCTCTTGTCTACATTTTATCCTATCTATTTTAAAAAACTTATACTTTATCCCCTATTTTCTTTATAATGTTTGATAACGATTTCTGAAATCATAAATTAAACTGTTTGATAACTATGTTCAAGTAATTTCAAGATTTTTTATATTTTTTATATAGTTAACTGACCTTTAAAAAATATCGATATGCATTTACAAAAAGAAAAATGCATTTACAAAAGGGAAAAACTGATAATTTAAAATATTTATTAACTACAAAAATAATATTAAAGAGACCAACATTACTGGAAGATAACTATTGTATAGTTTAAATTACAATTTCAAAAGTTATTATCGGACAGTATAAAAGAATTAAGGGCAAAGTGTAAGTTTTTAAAAATAAATGACACAAACTGTATATTAGAAAAAACCAAGTTTTTAAAAATAAATGACACAAACTGTATATTAGAAAAAACCTCAAAAGGGTAATTATAACTTTTCCGCTTTTTCAATCGACAGAACCAAGAAATAGATCATATTTACTTGGTTGCATTTTGCATGGAATGTTATTCATTAAGGTGGCATTCTTACCAACAAAAAAAGGTAAAAATATCAAATTTGTCATTAAAGTTTTGGATTGGGAGCGAATATGTCACTATAGTTTTTTTTTTTATCTAATCTCCCACTAATGTTTTAAAATGGGCCGGATATGCCACTAAAGTTTCAAATTAAGAGTGAATATGTCACTGACCATTAAATATCTAACAAAAAATGTTAAAAACAACAAAATTTAAAATTTTAGGGTGATAATACAAGTTTTAACAAACTTTAAAGATTTTTTGTAATTAAACTATATCTTTCTGTTGAATGATGGTGATGAGATTAGACAACAAAGACAGAATGAGAGCAGCGATGGGACTGGAGCACTGGTGACGGAGATAGTAACAGGGCTAAAGCGCTAATGGCAGATATTAAACCCACTTTTGGCAAAAATCTCAAGAGTTCTAATATTTTTTTAAAGATGCATAATAACCCTCAAGATTTCAAAACCTACTACTTTTACATTTTTTTTATTATTTTCTAACCAGCACTGGCATATTCAGCTCATTTAAAACATTAGTGGGAGATGGGCAAAAAAAAAAACTATATTAACATATTTGCTCCCAACATAAAACATTAATGACAAATTTGATATTTTTGCCCGATAAAAAATAACAATTAATAAAAATATACTCTTTGTGTCTTAAATTCTTTGCACATTCACTTTTCAATAATTAATCTATGATTTCTTATTTTAATCATTTTAGTATATAAATAGAAAACCTCTACATATAAATGATAAATAAAGAACTATAATTTTTTTAATTTTTTTAATTTTTTTTAGAAACAATAATATGAATAAATTTAAGTCAAACTATTCTAAAAAATCAAATATTTTAAAGAATATAAGACCAATGGAATATTTTTTTTAACAAAAAAGAAGCTTTAAAAGTGATTTCCGCATTATAAAATAGTAATATAAGGTTTCAGTTGGAATATAAGTGAGCAAATTCAGTATATATACTATAAAGGAAAAATCAACATATATAGAATAATCATTTATAATCATCCCTTGGTAATCTCTGTGCATATACTCATAAAAAATAGTGCTATATATTAAGACCTTGCAGATCATCAAAACCAGGGCCGCAAGCAGCTGATGCTCTTCATGAAATGAAACATAGACGAGTCGGCTCCAGTGCAGCCCTTCATTTTCAATTCAATCAAGTCAAATACTTTGCATAAAGTAACAAAACTGCTTGCTCCCATAAACAAAGCAAAATGCAAATTTACAATTTGAATGCCCTGCCGATAATGTCAATAGCTCCAGCAAATCTCGGTTCAAATTGATACTTAGATGGAAGGATTAGGGCTAATGTTCAACTACCTTAATTACATTAGTTCTATTTCTCTAGTTTGTAGGGCATTTGGCAGATGCCAAGTCTACACAGTTGCAACTGAATATGTCTTGAACAAATAAGACAATATCCTCTTGTAGTCTCCCATTTTCGCACCAGTGTTCGGATCGATTATGTATGGCACCTACCAAGCACAATAAAACCTTTGTGTAAATGATCAAAGCTTCTGAAGTCAACACGCATGATGCTACAAGCAAAAACACCGGAATCAACTCAATCCAAATTTGGCGGTATTGTTTGAGCTTCAACAGCTGACAAATTATTATTACCGATGAAGATGGATTCACTAATGTCTGAATGGCTTCATCAATCACGCACACAAATGCCAAAACTATTATGGACCCCGATCAATCTCAAACTAGTTAAGTTAGTAATATGAATCCCATACATATCCACACAAACATAAGGTTAGAGCACCTAAGCTTTCCAGCAGAGTATGTGATGCTGTTAAATCAGACTGTATGGAATTGGAGGAAACCTCATGTTGCAGAACTTTCTTTAACATGGAGTATGATGTGAAACTCTTCTATTTGGCTCCATTTATGAAATGAGAGATGATAAAATTGCATTAGCAAACCTCTTTGGATCCGGATGCATCAAAGAGCAACTTTGACCGTACAGAACCTTCTCCCACATTTTGAAGGATGTAAGGCAGTTCTAGCTCACAAAGTGCCTCCCGCACAATTCGTGCATTCTTAAGGGAGAGGAAGGGGGTAAAGGGAGAAAGAAAAGAAAAGAAAAGAAAATCACACGTGAGATGAAGTTAAATGGATGAAACCCAGTTTTGCGACAGTGAAGAGATCATCACAATACAATTACTATCTTACAGGGTTATTTTCATAGGAGAAGAGTTCCAACTTCCTTGGTGGTGGTTCTTTGGTGGCCTTATCCCACAACATCATTCCTCTTCCTGCTCGTAAAATTGTTGGTACCCATCCTGTGAACAGTGTGCTGCAGTAACACCAATACTTAGACAGACAGAAAGAGACAGGGCAGAGACTATAATTTTAATACAATAGTGGAAAAACATTCTACCACTACCACAGAAGCTTGGGCAGGTGGTTAATGGGTTTGCCTCAATGAAGCCATTTTAAGTTCAAATTCTTTGGGATGCCAAAGGATAGAATCTTTCTTAAAAATGCGACTGGTCTGAGTAAGTATGATGACCTGCCTGAGACTCGATGAAAAGAAAAAAGAAGAAGAAGAAGAAGAAGAAAGAGGCATGGGCAGGAGGACTGAGAGCTGGCTCCAGTAGGCCCTTTCCATGGCAACCCAAAGAGTACGCCCATATCTAAGCCCCTGCTCCTTTTCTTGTTGAACACATAAGCTTTCTTTTCAACAATGGCAATCCTAAGTTTTACGTGTGTTACATGTGTTGTACAAACAGCTGAGAAGAAATATCGAACCTCACAATTGAATTTCCAAAGTTAAAAAATAATACCTTTCCAGGAGACCTGCAGACGGACTTCTGCCTCTGCCATACTGCTGGAATAGGTATTTCACAATATCACCTACAGGCAATGTGACAAACAATTGCAGGTTATATGTAGGACAACTTTTGACATCCAGGAAGAAGTGAGGATTTGTACACCTTCAGGAGCAGAATGAGAATTTTTAGCCTCATGTAACAGCTTGCATACCTTTACACATGCTAGACATTTAATCATTTTGTAATTATGTAGAGAGAGGAGCATCAAAGCAGTTCCTCGGCTAAATGGAGAACCACGACTGGAGTTCTGGAATTATGTGGTGAAAACATGCCCAGGTTCCAGGGCTAAAGAACTTTGTATTTGCAAATAGGAGCACTTAGATTAAACAACAGTTTCAACACCAATAATGAACTTTCTTATGTTGATAAAATAGGGAAAAAGAGCCAAAGACATCTTCATACAATCTCAAAGCCGAAAAAAAACAAGATAACACTTGGCAGCAAACATAAAACAATCAAGGCAGATTTTCAATTGAGAAACCTGTCATGGAATAGACAACTACAGTGATGGCAGAAATGACCCAGATGGAGTAAACCTCACCAACTGGGACGTACCACTTTCATATATTGAGATTCCAGAATTTGGGTCAACAAGAAAAGGAAACCTGCATAAGGAAATTCGTAACATGCAACTTCAATCATAGATAAGGGGAAATGAATGCTATTGGCAACCGCATGCCATATTGCATTCATGATCAACGTAACAAATACTGTGAACTCAACTTCAGCTTACACGTGAGCCTTGCATATAAGATATCCAGATTTTAATTCTAGCAATTGTAGATTTAAAAGAATAGGTCCAATCAAGAGATACAGTAGCCCTCTTATCTAAGCATATAGCATGTGCACACACAGAGGAAGAGAAAGCATACTGCTCTTTACCACCAAGACTTCTGACCATTTCCCTATGCCTTGAAGAACCTTTAGGACAAGGATAGACCTGTAAATGCATGCTAGTTCACATCAACCAATCTATGGAAAACAGCTTCAGGCTTAAAGCTCAGTTATTGACAATGATAGAGTTCCAATTTCACAAAAATGGTACAGTGAGCAGTTGATTTCTCACCTCCACTGATAGATCTAGCTCAGTCATGGCCTCTCTAACTCTCCTGCAAAAGGGGCACGCTTCTGTTCAAAAGAATTGAATTGATTAACAAACTTGAAATTGATGTTGGAAATCGTTAAAAGGGTTCGTTCAAACAATGAAGACCACTTTCAGAAAGCTTATCTATGACAAAAGCATGATATCACAAGTCAATAACTCATCATCGGCAAGTTCTTACCAAATTCAAACAGTTGCAAAGGCATATAATCTTGGCTGTCTGTGTCTGAACTTCTCAGCAGTGATCTCGATCCCCAAGGCAATCTCGAGAAGGTGGATAAAGAAGAAGTTGCTACCTAGAATTGAGCAAGGAAGTAAAATGAAAATTTAAACAAAGCTGAAAATAATTGACAGAGACAGTTGCTGCATATGAGAATGCAAGAGGTAAAGGAGATAGTATGTTGTCATTGTCCGCTCCTCAATATTTGGCAGTCTTTACCTCAAGAGTGTAATTCCGTTCTCGAGAAGGATCGCTTTCCTGCAATGAACAACAAAAATAAGAACAGATGATGAAGAAAATTTGACACAGGTATCGAAGACACACTGATTCCTGACCATATGGATAGATAATGAAAGACTTAAAATAAAATTCTATGAGAATGAAAATGCTGCAATGATGAATGCTGTACCAGAAAAAATAAAAAATAAAAAGGAAATTAGAATGCAATCTTGGAATTGCAAGGGAAGGGAACCCAAGTAGCAAGTGAAATTAGAGAGTACAAGAGCAGACCAAACCTGGAATAGAGTGAGCAGGGGGCAGAAGAGAGACAGGAAACTGGATGATGCCCTAGTATCAGCAGGACTCGAAATTCTACCTCCCTCTGAAGAAAACTCAGGAGGCACTTCGCTGGTTTCCTCGTCGGCATCAGCAGATTTCGCGTTAAACCTGTGTTTGACACAGACCCATTTCCTACTTCGCGGGAATTTTAGAGAAAGCTTCGAACTTGAAAAGTTAACAGAGGCAGATGGGAGAAGAGGGCTTGAATTTAGGGGATGGTAAGAAGGAAGATTTAAGCAAGAGGAAGGAAGTAAGAATTGATAGAGTGTCATTTGGATGGACTGCACTGTGGTCTGTTCTGCAGAAGATGTCCAAGTCTTCACGCTCCAGACGGTAGAGGCGTAGAGCTAAGGCCGATAGCCGCTGATACGGATTTATGACGTCAAGAGTACAAAATTTTAGTTTTTTTTAACCTTTTGGAGCAGAATATAATTGAAGTTTCATCCAAGTCCTTAATTTGCTTCTCCTCAGATCAATTTGTGTGGGTAACAAGTGACAGAACTTGAGGACAGTAGTCATCTTCTGAGACAGGAGCACAGCTTGGTCAGGGTTTAGCATAGCCTAATTTGAATAGGTATCTTAAAAATTTGTGGGTCTTTATTTGTTATAAAGGGTAAAGATTTGTTTACGCGGAGCTTACATTTAAATTGAAACACACGATTACATTTAAATAACAGTTTTACGTATTTTGTAAATACTTCTGCATATGGTGAAGTAGTTTTTGTGTGTGGGAGAAAGCTGCCGGACATGAGTTCAAGTTTGTTCATCCTACTTTTTGTTTTTTTCCCCAGTTTTCTCTTTTCTTTTTCACTTTTCGTTTATTTTTACAGTTTTTTATGTTTTTTCTTTTCATTCTCTGCATTATTTCCGTTTTCTTTACTATTTCACTTTGTTCTAGCTTTATTTTATCAATTTTATTTATTTTTCTATATCTAATTCTCGTTTCATCTCTTTTTATTTTATTTTTTTTCAATTTTTTATTTTTTAATTTTTGTATTATTACTTTTTCATATTTCGATTTTGTCAATATTTCCTTTCCCCAATTTATCCTTTTTTATTTTTTTATTTTTCTCGTTTATTCTTGTTTATTCTTTTTTTTTTTCTCCCATTTTCTATATTATCGATAAAGAATGAATATACTATAAAAAGCTAAAAATGAAGAATTGGCTTAAATGAACAAGAAGCAAAACTAAAAAGAACATGTTTATTTAATCATTTTTATTTGTTTATTCACAGATAAAAAGTTAAAAGAATAAATAAATGTCTCAAATAAACATCAAATAATACCAAAATGAACCAATTTATTTTTAATTCTATTTGTTGTTTAGTTATACTCCATTTTGTATTCATTTGTTTTCTATTTTTGATAATAAAATGGTTAAATTTTTTTTATGTTAATTTGTATATGTAAAAAAATAAAATATATTTTTCTTTTAAAAAAAAGATAAAAAAATATATACAAAATAAGAAAAAAATTTATAAAATAACAAATAAGAATTGATAAAAGAGCAAACAATAGTCATAAAGAAATAAATCTAATAAAATAACATATAAGAACCAATAAAAGAACAAAAATTCATAAAAAAACAAACCTGATAAAAAAAAATAAAAACTGATAGAATAATACTCTGGTGGTGAATCGACTGAAGGTCGACGTATTCTTTAATTACTCCATTTAATTTGTTGTAATCCTCAGTTTGCCTTAAGGACCCTAGAACCCAGTCTTTGCTTATATAGCTCTTGTGACTGGTTGCAAGAAATATGTCTTGGAAAGCAGAAGAAGATCGATCGAAGCTCAAGAATCAGCAGTAGTTATGCTGGAATTCTGGTTTTTCTTTCTTTCTTTTTTTTTCTATGAATCTGGTATTAATGTTATGGACCTATTTTCCTCTGTTGCAATCATGGTCTTTTTTTATGTTGTGAATATATTCTTTTATCCTGCATATATATTTTTTTGTTTTACAAATATGTTCTTTTTATGCTTTCAATATGTTCTTTATGTTGTGAATATATTTTTTCATATTTTGTAAATGTGTTTTTTTTATTTTTCAAATATGTTCCCTTTATACTTAATCTGTTATTTTTATGGTATCAATCTGTTTTTTCTTGTTGTGAATTTTTTTTTTTTATGTTTTCTATAATTTCAATATGTTTATGTTCTTTTTGTTTTATCTCTGTGTTCTTTTTATGTTGTGAATATATATTTTTATCTTGCAAATTTGTTCTTTCTATGATGCAAATATTTTCTTTTTATACTTTCAATATATTTGTTTCTACGCTATCAATCTGTCTTTTTATGTTACAAATATATCTTTTTATCCTGCAAATTTTTTCTTTTTATAGTGCAAATAGATTCTTTTTATACTTTCAATATGTTATTTTTTTATGTAATAACAGAATGTATATTTGTCATTTTTTTGAAAGTGTGTGTATATTTGTCTTGTGTTGTGAATATGGTCTAATTTGTTCTGTTTATTTTATGAATTTGTTCTCCTCTCTATGAAGATGTTTTTTTACGTTAAGAGTTTGGTCTTGTAGTGTCATGAATTTGTTCTTCACAAATAAATTTTTATATGATAGACAAAGTATACTAATTTAATATGGTAATAAAAAATAAACTGTTTGTGTTGAATTACACCTAGCTTGTTTTAATTTAAGTAAATTAATTTCAAAATGGCTTATTTTTATTCTGACGTTTTTTTAACCAAAAACTAATTTTAATTAAAATTTAATATTATGTAGCTGAAATAATCCATAAAAAATACAATTTTTGTAATCTCACTAAATTTTTATAAATTTTTCTAGTTTAAGGAATTAAAAAATAAAAATTCATAAAAATTTAACAACATAATAAAAATGTACTTTTAAATATATTATTGCATTTATATAATATTGACTTTCAAATAAAATTGATTTTAGGTAAAAAGATATAAAAGTAAAAATAAGTCAATTGACTTAAATTAAAATGAATTGGCTCTTAGACATAGGAACTTAAGCCTAAAAAAAATAGACATGCGTGGAAGAAAAAAAGAGAAAAAGAAAAAAAAATAAGCGAAAAACATAGAAAGGAAAAAAAAAAAAAGGCAAAAATGTAAGAGAATGAAGTCATGATTCAAATTCATACCTTCATTTTTATTTGAGGCACACGAAGTGTTTGTTCCGGAATGCGCCAGTCGCACACAAATAAAAGTCTTATGTAGAAACTAAAATGAAAATAAAAAATTAGAAAATAAAATAAAATAAAATAAATCCCAGCCCATGCCATAACAAAATTTACTGGACGGATGTATGGGTCCGACTTATTGTATAGTTTCTGTTTCTGACCCAAAACGAAACGAAAAGCTATTCGGTTGAAAGAAAGCAGATTCTCGCTCTTCCTCACCATCTTTTCCAAGCCCAACACGATATCCTTTTCCCTCATTTTCTTCTCTATCTTTACCAATCCCATCCCATGCTCTACCGAGTACTGTGAGCTGCTTTCCTTTTCTTCTCGATTTCAATGGACCTCTGGGCCGTCAACGTCAAAAGCGCCACCGCTAGGACTCCCACATCTTTCTGCTTCCGGAGGAACTCCATCCCTCCCAATCCGAATCTATGGAAATTCGAAAAAATTGGAGTTCTGGAGATCAGAATCACGATCCGGAAGGCTTCGTTCCATGGGAGACGTTCTGGGGTCGTCAAGGCCATGGCCAAGAAGAATAATAATCACCACGATTCTTCTTCATCTTCTGGTGCGGCTCTTCTTGCTGTTTTACTTTGCGATTGTTGGATTTCGTGTTTTGATCCTTTTCCAGCATGTAATTTTCTGCGAATCCTTTGCAATTTGTGAATTTCGATATTTTTGGTGATCATGGCTCTTATTTCTGGGTTCTGCGACTTTGCTAGCAACCCATTGCTCTTTATTCTTGTGGGGCTTTGCACATCCCTGGTCCCTTTTTTTTATCCTAACTTGGAGGCAATAGTGTTAGTGATTAGGGTCAGAGAGAGTATGGGAAATAACTAAAAGTGGTTGTTTTAGCATTCTTGGCTGGAAGCAATGATGTCCATCGTTAAACTCTGATCCAATTAGACCAGATTAACCCTTTCTAGAGAAATCTTTATTATCATTATGTTTTGCCCGTCATGCTTCTGAAAATTTGTGGGATCGGTTGGAGGCTTTCTGCCGAGATGGCAGTTGAATCGTATAAATAGAGGGAAGTTCTCCATTAGGAGCGGTACCAAAGTTCCCAGAATTTAAATATGGAAATCATTTTGGTTTTGGAATTTCGAACTAATGGTTATGAGTACGAAATAATAGTAAATTTATTCAATGCTCAGCTTGTTCTGTATTCCCTCTAAACCATCTTGTGGAGAAGAGGACAAATTGAGATTTTCCCCAGCCCTTGGCTCTATGTTATGGTAAGCACATATCTAGCCACAGCAGTGGCCTGTGTTTAGCCTTAGTGGAGTCCTTTACAATGTATGTAAATAGAACATAGCCTGCTGTTCTTGTCTTGCAGCTTCTATAGGACTCAAGGAAGTCTAGTTCTGTTGATAGGTTGAAGAGTCTATAACAATAGGAAGAAAACATAGTTCGAGTTTAGAAAGGCCAGGCTGGTTATCTAGGTTTTCTTGTCACAAGCCTAGAAGTATGCTTTGCCCCTAGCCCCCCACCTGCTGTGCACTTGTCATGGTGTTGAGCTATCCCCAAGCCCAACCAGCCTCCATAGATGCAAAAAAGCCACAAAAAACCAGACACAGCAAGCTAACATTGGACCATGGACACCAGATATTGGGAACCGTTCCCAACCTTTATTTCCACAATAAAGGTACCATGTATGTTCCAAGTACATGCTACACAAGGTAAGCCTCGCAAATTGAGTCACCTCCCCTCACCTATGACTCATGCACTAGGCTTGGCCTTAGCCTAGGCTTTCAATTGGTGGCCCCCTGGCACCCCCTTGGTACACTCGGCAACACCCCCTTTCCCAAGCTAGCTTCGTACTTTAATATACTCCAAACTTGTGTCATGGGTAGACCCACCACTAGCCCCAACCGCCTGGTAACCTGCCAGGTGGGTAGTGGACATGCCTCACTGCTAGCAATACCCCTCCAGCATGCATTTCATGTGTCCCATGCTATCTCATGCCACACAGCCAAGCTAGTACTGTCTCACACACCTCCCATGTGTGAGGATGCCCACGAGCCATGTCCTGAGCCACCAGTTTGCTGGTAACCATCTGCAACTGCCACCACAAGTGCAGACCCTTGTACGCTGTACATGCCATTGCCTCACCTGGGGTGGACACAGGCCCACCTTGCCTTGCGCACCTCTTCCTCACAGCCCACACATGCAGCTCACACAAAGGTTGTAGCCACTACCATGAAACCCACAAAACATCCGCCCAGCCACAAGCCCACGGACCTAATGACGGCCACAACCTTGGGCCACCTTAGATGCTCCAGCCACTCCATGAGTAACACCATGTGCCACCTAGACGCATATCTCGGCCGTACTTGTGCGCTTCTCAAGCCCACCATGAGCACCTCGTCTGCTAAACATGCTCATTGTGCCACAAATCTGAGTCAGCTGCACCTTACCTGCCACATGGGCCTTAGTGTGTGAAAGGTCGCCCACACACCAGCCCTCTCCTCCCGGCAAAGCCACTTAGGGGTCTGACAGTTTCCTGATTCATCTTGTTTGCAACGGATATTGTTTGCTACGTTGTGCAAATGTATAAGCTTTTATTCAGTGATTGAAAGGTATTACACTTGAAGCTTCTTGTGTTTTTCTTCCATAACAGTTGCCATCCTGTGAAGTTGGTTTAGAATGATACCGTTTAAATTTTACCATGCCTGAATTGATATATAAATTTCTGATTAATGGTCTCTTTCTTTCTTTTTTTAACTGCCCCAATCATTATGTTTCTGTATTGTGTAGGAAACGGTAATCATTCTTCTCCTGAAGAAAATGGTTCAAAAATAAATAATTCTTCTGAAAGCCACAAACCTAAAAACTCGGCTTCTCGAAACTCCCAACAGTCAAATATGGATTGGAGAGAATTCAGAGCATATTTAATTAGAGATTATGAGGTAAAGCATTTTTTGCTTGAGCTGGCTTTTTCATGTTCAATTGTTATAGGTGTTTGTTAAATTATATGTACAAGTCTTCTTTTTCACCTAGATTTTTGGGTGGTCAAACCTTGAATTTTAATGCTTATTCAGCTTTTTGGGAAGTCCAGTACTTGCAGTGTTCTACTTGAGGGTTATTAAGAAATGCTTTAACTCTTCTGTTTGAAGTCAAATGTCAAATGAGAAATTTGCTAGGGGAACATTTCTCACCCAGCATTTCCAATAGATCTTTGGTTGACAATTCTTGTATGTACTCTGTGTCTGTGGACTAGATCTTCTGTTCACTAGATGTCATTCTAATCCACTAATTTGATTTAGGTCTTTGGTTGCCATTTCTTTGTAAGTTGCTCTAAGAACATTGATTCAGAAGTACTATGCCTGTAACTGGATGTGCCTTTAATTGGCAATGCTTTTTCCCCCTAGAGTGGTTCACTAGCTTGATTGCCCTCCAGAGTTTAGTTTTAGCAAGATAAACCTCATAGAAAAGCTATGTCCAGTATCTTAATTAAGTTTTTCTATTGCTTGCTTGTTTTAATCTGTTGCTGCATGTTGCAGCTTTCCTGAATAGGAAAAAATATAAAATACACTTGCATGGAATTTTAAGCCCCCAATTCATGGGTCAACAGAGGCTTACTTTTGGTTACTTAAACAGGCAGAAACGGCAGAATCTGATGCTCACAAGCAAGTTGGGAAACCTCATGTATCAAAACCCGTCGGCTCAAGATGGGCCCACCCTATTTCGGTGCCTGAGACTGGCTGTGTTCTTGTTGCCACAGAAAAACTCGATGGTGTTCCTCCATTCGAACGGGCTGTGGTTCTACTTTTGAGGACTGGTAGCAGGCATCCACAGGAGGGACCATTTGGAGTTGTCATCAACCGCCCCCTCCATAAAAAGATTAAGCACATGAAACCCACTAACAATGAATTAGCAACCACTTTTTCTGATTGCTCTCTGCAGTTTGGGGGCCCTCTTGAAGCTAGCATGTTTCTGTTAAGAACTGGGGAAAAGTCGAAGCTTCCTGGGTTTGAAGAATTGATTCCCGGCCTCTGTTTTGGTGCTAGAAATAGCTTGGATGAAGCAGCAGAACTTGTGAAGCGAGGCGTTCTTAAGCCTCAGGACTTCAAGTTCTTTGTTGGTTATGCAGGCTGGCAGCTCGATCAGCTCAGAGAGGAGATTGAATCAGATTATTGGTTTGTGGCTGCATGCAGCCGTGACCTAATATTTGGAAGCTCATTGGAGTCATCCTCAGAAAGTCTGTGGGAGGAGATTTTGCAGCTAATGGGTGGTCCATACTCAGAATTGAGCCAAAAGCCGAAGCAAGATATCTAGGTGCATGACAATCGATTAGTTATCATTGGTCTGGATAAAAACCCAAGCCTGGAAGTTGGATGAAGGTGTGTAACGAGGCACTTGGCAGCCAAATGTACATAG
Organism: Aquilaria yunnanensis; assembly: GCA_039654915.1. Lineage (NCBI taxonomy): Eukaryota > Viridiplantae > Streptophyta > Magnoliopsida > Malvales > Thymelaeaceae > Aquilaria > Aquilaria yunnanensis. The sequence goes on along the minus strand of CM077600.1, from coordinate 35,276,941 downwards.
ATCAACTGGCTTCTCTAGTTAATAGAGCCTTTTCTTCCTTTTCGGTGATAGTCCATAAAAACAAATGGCATGTGGTTATAACCTGCAATACTATAGTATATGCTTGTTGAGCACAAGTGCAAGTTCAGCTCTTGCCCATGCGTGTGCGAGACTCATGGGTGGACCATTCTTAACCTCTGGACTTCACCATTTCTTGTAACGAATTATTGAGCCATCTCGGTGCTGCTCAAATTTTACAATTCCTATTACTGTCCGTCATATGAAAGAGGAAAGAAAACTGTTGTCTTGTATTTTCTACAATTTTTCTCTCTTTTTGCGGAAGTGAATGCTATTCTCCTGAAAAACACTCCCTTTTCCCTCGTACCTAAGTACAAATATCACAAATATTACAAGTGAAGGCGCCTGCATTCTGGACCAGTGTATGTTCCCTGTCCTGTTGTCCATGGGTATCTTTGCTGCTGTTCTATACATTTTCTATTCAACATAGCTTTAGACTTGAGAGGAAATTGCTGCCAACAGAAAACCTCATTCATCTTTCCCAATAAAACTTCTGCTTATAATATGCAACGCAAAATCCATCAATGGCAGATTTCTCACACCGAAACTATCTGCAGAATGACAACTGATGCACCTAAATCGAGATTACTTACTGCTCCATTGCATGGCATAGGCTCATGTCAATGCAAGGAGAAGGATGCCTCGGCAACGATGCATTACGCCCTTACTGGTGAGAGATGTCACTGTATGGTCCACTTTCGAAGTGACCAAGATTGTTGCCTTCCTTAACCCCTCTTGCTAGATTATCTCAACGCACACATCAGCCCTTTTTACTGGAGCTTTGTTTATCGCAACGTGCCTTACGGACAGCCTGCTGAATTAGTCTCTCATGTTCTTTAAGAACGTCATCAATGTTTCCGCCAGCAGGCACCAATGGTCCAGAGTAGTGGATACTACTTTTCCTTGGCGCATAGCCCTGAAACAATTGAATGCAAATTCAGTTTATCACGATCATTTGGAGATTTCAAAAGGAGTGCAACATAGGAAAAAGGTAGTGCCAAAGATGGTTGCACAACAAATTTGTTCACCAAAATCATGCATCAACAACAGCCTCCTCAGTTGTCATCATGCTGCAGTTGATCTTTTAAGTGGTTTCTTACCATACCAAACGCTTCACAGTAGTTAAAATGACTTGCAAATATCTTCTTCTAACATATATGGAAATTGCTTCAGGTTGGCAAAACGCATATCCAGCTCTAAAAGTGTAGCAGAGTTTCACATTACGTGTCCGAGATTACAGAAGAAAGACCAAAAGAAAAACATCAGAAAATCAAAATGTGATGTTTGCTGGTATGACCTAGGAATTCTCTCTGCATTTGTTGCCCTAAATCATATAATAACAGCTGTTACATAAGATTTATATAACTTAGAACAAATAAACATAAATGATGATCAAATGGGCAGGTCTGTCAGAGTTTGGTCACTCTCAGTTTACGTGACACTCAGTTTTTAGTAGCTGACATTTCAAAATATCTGGTTATGTGTTGCTTAGCTTTTGGATCTTCTAGGGATGCATCATTTCAGCTTAGCTTCTATTAGCTCTAAATTTTCCATAATTGGGAAGTGTGACGACACTATCTGGTTTGGACAGCTGGCGCAGCATTGGGCTCATTTTCAGGAATTGATCATGCAAGTCCTCATATTCTGCTCCCCATGCTGGGCCTTGGGTTGCTTTCTCTTTTAACTCTCATTTAAGTTGCATTCTCAGGTGATTCACGGTGTCATTTCTTTTCATAACAGCCCTTTTCCATCTCTACAAATAATAGTAAAAAACCAAGTCAACATAAGATTTATGTTCACTTACCTCAGTAGAGCCTTTGCTCAAAACATTTCCATCCTTCTTATGACCATGGTTAGCTGCATGCGTCTGGCTTGAATTCTGCATCCTCGGCTCAGCATCATTTCTTCCAGAGTCCATGGTTTTGTTCCATGGTCCTGATGCACTAGGGTGAATCTCTGAAGTTACATAGGAGTGAACATTTACACTTCCTCTGGCTGGATTTGCGAAGCCAGTCTGACCACCTGCATTGTACCTGTAATGGGTGCTTGTTACTTTCGATGCTCCAGGGGTGATGAACCCCGGTGAATGGTCTTCCTTCAGGTCTCTGGTGCCCCTTCTAACAGACTCAGGCCCACGTCCCTTTACAGCATCTGCCCTTTGCCTGAATTTAAACAAGAAAAAGTGAATCTTAGGCTAACTTCTGAACTGCTGAGGTTTGAGTCAACAAGGTATGTTCGGCATGTTAGATCATAGATATGCAATAGAATATAGTTGAATTGCTAAACTGGACTGGAACTTTACATTTCACACAAATCTTGAAATATGAAATGTGGTAGATAAGATGGTGGAGACTTGACTTGATGAATGCTGTGCATGTATATGTCCCTGCTGATGCATTGCAGTAAAATTCTCAAATTATCTTAAATGAAATGGTTTTGAAAATTTGTTATTGAACTTGCAGAAGTCTCACAGAAGTTCAATACCATTCACCAGATTTAACTCAGCTGGAGATTTTTGTACTCCTTAAAATAATTACATTATTATATGAAACATAAGCTGGAAAACAAGCTTGTGCATGAAAAGTTCAGTGAAGTCCGAGTTATAAAGCAAGTACTGAAGTAGCCTGCCTACCTTCGTGCTTCCTCATTACGACGCCTGATGTCCAGTTCCTTGCTGGCAGGATAATTTGGCAAACTTGATGGATCACAAGGGAAGGGCTTTGTACGGAAGAACTGGAGAAAACGGAAAACAGAATTACACTATGCAATGGGTTTAGGACTTCTGCACATTGTCACTCTTCAATTATGGTGGCAAAGCATTTGCTAAAGCATAACTGTGAAATACATACCTCACTTTGAAGTGCTGAGGCAGCTGATCCTCGAATCTCCGGTTCTATTGCCAGGAGCTTATCAACTAGAGCCAATGCTGAAGCAGGCAAGTGATTGAACATCTCAACCATGCAGCGTTTATAAGGTTGTTGAGGTTTGAAACTAGTTGCATGAGGATATTTCTTTCGCTGCCAATAGTCCTCAGAGGGTGAACCACAGAGCTTAAAAATCTTATGCATTTGCTCCACCTGAGCAAGCCAATCTATTAGAAACCAAAGAGGAACTTCCGAAATGAAGATCAAACAAGGTAGAGAAAGTATTAGTTTAAAGAGTTCCTGATCAATTGCTGGTGTCAATGAGCAGGTATGAGTCTATGACCATACTTGCAAAATGGTGATTATTGATCATATCAAGGAAAAGAAATGAAACATCAAAGAAAACTAAAGCCTACACTAATGAATGAAATTAAAGACTTAAACTTCAGTATTTTGGCTCACCCTCAAAATGCCCATCACATGTCCTTATTCTATCCTTCTATTCAGTCTATTGTTTGAAATGAACCATAAATTCAAATGAGTGAAACAGGTGCAGCTTTTACCTCCGTTCTTCCTGGCATAATAGGTTTCCCACAAAACAATTCAGCTAGTATACAACCAGCACTCCACATATCAATTGCTACTCCATATTCTGTGACTCCAAGTAAAAGCTCAGGAGCTCTGTACCACAGAGTTACTACACGACTCGTTAACGGGTGGTTTTGATCAGGCTGAAAAAAGTTTGCGAGACCAAAGTCAGCAAGCTTAAGAACACCATTGTTGCCTATCAGCAGATTTGAACCCTTGATATCTCTGTGCAGTACACCTCGACTGTGGCAGTGTTCAAGTCCAAGAAACAGTTGCTTCATATAGCATTTAATCTGCAGTAAATTACATCTCCCTGTATAAGATTGGCATGTGTCACAACACCAAAACCTTTACACTTCCCAGACATGAAAATTAATGACATTAGATGCTGATTTCTTAGTCTTTCCCTAAATGAGTGAAGAATTACCAATGCAGTAGAAAAGAAAACTAAAACATTGCAATGAAAGAAGCAAGGAGGATGGGAAAGATAAGTACAAACCAAAGAATCATATAACAACTGATGTTACAGATCATAGACAAAGGCCACAGAACTTTCAAGTTTTGTAGGATAACATGTTTCCTTAAAAATTCTGATGTGATAAATTGATGAGAAAATATGCAGAGAAGAGGAGATACCTGTGATTCAGTGAACTTGATGCCAAGGGTTCCCGCGAGCCCAGCAAGGTCGTGCTCCATGTACTCGAAAACCAGGAACAAGCTGCCTGATATGTTAGAAGTGATCAGGCCCTCAAGCTTCATAACATTTGGATGGTCAAGTCTACGCAGAATTAGGATTTCTCTGGCCATAAAACGAACACTTTCTGGATCCATGTTAACAAAACGAACTTTCTTCATTGCAACCATCTTCCCAGTATCTTTTTCACGGGCCTTATATACACTGCTGTATGTTCCTTGTCCAATCTGCTTGTCCAAACTAAAAACTTCAGAACTATGATCCTAAGTGGTCAAAAAACCTAGCTGAATATTTCAGGAAATGCATTAAAACATGAATGTTGATTAACCCAGAATCAGTTACTTAATGCACTTGTCCAATAGTGAATCAAAACCCAATGGCACACGGACATGTAAACTTTATGTAATGAACTAGAAGAGACTTTATGCAATGAACTAGAAGAACAAAAGGTGTTCTTGGCCATTAACTTTGCTAATATGTCAAGCTAAGCCGTTATGGGCTGTTATATGAGTCTCTGTCTGTCATAGATATATCTGCTGCAAAAGGACCAAACAAATACATGATCATGCTGTTATGCCGAATAAGATGTTAAATCAAGTTCATCCTGCTTTCAATGATAAAACTTGTTTCGTTATTTCATCTTTGGAAACGCAACATACACAAAGTACTCAAATCATTTTACAACTGTTAAAACAGAAAACTATCAAAGAAGCTAAGCATGAGCTGAGAGGAATGAAAAGAAAAGACTGCAGAAAATGCATTAGCAAGACTTACCTTTTCTAACTTCTCAAAGGAGTCTGCTCGCAGTGGCACCCATCCTGACACAGCTTCACCTGCAACTGAAGTTAACCAGGAAGGCCATCCAGCTGCCATGAGTCCCGGCACAGCCCCACGCAATGAGCTGCCTACCCTAGACAATGATGGCTCCACTGTCCCACCTAAATCCATTGAAGCGCTGGACCATCTTGAACGACCCTTTGCTGGTCTCTCTACAATCCTTGTGTTTTTAGACCCTTCTTCACCTACAAACTCGTCCCACCTTGAGAGAGCAGGAGCAGCCAATTGGTACGAGGGCTCATCTTTCTCCTTCTCATTGATGCTTCCTTCTGGGACCTTTTTCTTTGAGAAGATGCAGCCCATAATTCTGCCTTCAACTCTCTTGAAGGCTGCAATTATGTTGGCAGCTATATTGGCTCTCCAAATTCTTCCATTGTTCTTGATTTTTATTTTTACCATTCAAATGAAAATACCCTGAACATTCTGAACCCCAGAACGCAAAGTATTCGAATTTGAAACCACAAATGGTTCGGGCTTTCTTTTTGCACCTCCTTAATCAAGGAAATGCAGAAAGAATTAACCAAACCGATACTTGTCCAGAAAGGAATATATCTCAAGAAGCCTGAAATTTGACAAGCAATTCAGAATACCGGGAACAGACAATTTTTTTTTTTTTAACGGTACAAAGTTTCAGCCCAGCTCAGAAAATATGTTCCATTGATAAAGAAAATATGGGGAAAAGGCTGAAGAAAAAGATTAATGGAAAACTGAAATTCTGCGGGGAAGCAAAAAGACGAACCCTGAGGAAAGACAATTGGAACCCAGACTAGAAATCACAGAACTAAAACCCACCCAAAGAAAATCTAATCTTTAGATGCCCCAAAGATCAAAAAACGAATAATGAAAAATTTCTCTAATGCAGAGTCTGTAGCCGGCGTTTCTGGGCTAACCTTTTATCTTCTCTCGTGTTTTGCTTATTAAAAACTTTGAAGAGAGATAAGAACACAGAGACAGCTTTTAGGTTCAAATGATCATCAGAAATCATGAGCAAGAATGAATACGTTAGTTGACATGGACAGAGAGGACAATAAACAGATATTAAAGAAATGAAAAAAAAAAAAAGTTTGGATGTTGTTGGAGTTGGGGTGACAAAAGCAGAGATAGAGAGAGAAAGAGAGGAGCCTGGTTTTGGAGGAATTTTCGAGCAACCAACCATTGAGATTCGCCAGCTCAAACGATGAAATGGGTAAATCCGCGACCTGTCCTCTCCTGTCTTTTTGATCCTGTTCGGTTTTCATGGCTGAACCCGAATATTCTAAGACAAGGCCGTTTTGGATTTTTGAAAACAGAAAACGAAGAACTTCAACGCCAAGAAAAGCGCAATAGGTCTGCGAACGTGCTCGCCAGTATACTGTTCCGGCTGCCTTTCTGGATGAGACGTGGCGCTCCGCCAACATCTTCCACAAGGAGGCCCCCATTTTTGGCGCCAAAAAATGCAGAGATGGCAAATGGTTTGGGCCCAAATCTAGCCCGACTCGGCCAATGAATGGGGGTTTGGGTCCACCTCAATCTTACACGAAATTCAAGAGTTTTTGGATAAATTACGAAGGGAGCAGTAATTGGGTTTAGTATGGTGTCATTTATTAGCAGTAAAATTCTTCGAAGTATATCTATGCTGTTATTTTTTTTAGGTGAATTCTAAGTGCACTTAATTTTTTTTCTTCTTCTTTTTAACAATTAAGTGTTTCAATTGTAATTGAAATGATTAAAAAAAACTATACTTGCAACTTTGACCTAAAGATGTACAAAATGTTTTAAAACCTAAAAACTTACCTTGATATACCTTTCACAAACCCTAAAACTTAAAAACTTGCTGGCCGTAAAACTTGCGGATACTTGACTTGACCCAAAATTCATACATTATGCATTTTTATTTGGTTTATATGCATTCCTACATATTAATCTTATATCCTAACTACATCTAGTTTTATCTATATACATCTAAAAGGAAAAATGGGCAAATAAGCCATTCAAGTTTGTAAAATGGGCAGATCAACCATTATTATTATTTTTGCAATTAAATCTATCATCAACGTTATGTTAGCAGCAGAATTAAGTCATCTCTATTATAGTCGCCAAGTTGGATGCATATGTAACAAATGTAATTGATGTGGCAAACATGGAGGATGGAGTAGCGCATATATTCCTAACTCAACCCCTAAATTTTTATCCAGTACTACAAATACCCCTAAAACTTTATTTCTTATCTCTTCTATCATCCTCTTTCTCTTTTCTCTCTGTCTCCCTTTACGTGCCACTAGAGCATCCGACCATCTCCTTATCCAGCCTTTCCACCTCTACTCCCCAACCATCCCGGATCCCCTCATGTTCTTTCTTACTTATAACTCTCCGTCACCTTTTCAATTTTCTCAATCATCCAAGCATTTCTCTCTTTCGAGATCCTTCAAAGATAAGTACCACAATGTCGAGACCCACCTCTGAGCTCGATTTCTTCGGTATGGAGAAAAAGTCTGCCACTCAGAAATCCCAGTTCCAAGAACTTCTCAACCACCACTAGATTTGTGACTGCTTTTGGTAACACAAACCATATCGATTCTCAAAAGTCGATCACGGTCCCTTCAAGTCCCAATAACCCTAACCTCCTCAGATTTGTGACCGCTGATTCTCAAAAACTTCTTGGTCCCTTCGACTTCTAATAACCCCGATTCTCAAAAATTTAGTGTTCAAGAGACATCTTCAAAATGCTTCATCACAAGTAAGGGGTACATTGAATTCTGAGCCAGAGACAATAAACGCATATAAAGATTATAAACCATGTGAAAAGCATGTTAACCCTCTAATTCCTATAACATCATATGTACTAGCACTCCTCTTGTACCTGCTTCTCAGTCAAATGCACCTGTGGTTTCAGCGATTGAAACAGTAATTATGCCTTCTTAATTAGCTGAGGTCGTTGGCAAGTTAGGACCTGATCCTACACCTACCACCCATAATCATGTTACTCAATCATATAGGAATGCTAAACTGGGTAACCATGTTGTTTTTAGTTTTGGTGTATTAAACAACAACTCCTCTAGTTTAAGGGTGAGTCAATTTCTTGCCTTTTGCACAACCTCTAGTTAAAACCTTAGATTTGATTCTGTGAAGCATAGTGAGGGAAATGATACAATTTGCCTCGAATTTGTCTTAATTTAGTGTTTTTATTTTTAGTTTAGGGACCTATGTGCATCATTGAATATAGTTTGAGCATAAATGTTTTAATTTATCTATGAAAATGTTATTTACATGGATTTTTTTTTTTATTTCTATTGTTCAACAAACTTAACAGAATATTAAAAAAAATGGAATATTCTCTCTATTAGAAATATATGCCATTATTATGTTTTTTTAATGCTAAAATCAATTTTTGTATATCAATTACTTATTCATTCAAATGTTTTGTCTTAACAATGGGGAACCCAAGAACCAAACAGACCTACCCGTAGTTGATCAGATCAAGTCTAATTTTGTTACCAATTTAGGTTAGTTCAAGTTGTGAAATTTGAAAACCAACACATCAATTTAAGATCTTATTTTGCCCCAACCTAGCCCATGACTACCCTACTTTGCCCCATGTCATATCAAACCAATAAGTGCACCTTCAGCTTAGTTTAATTAGTAAGGTGCGCATGCACCACCTTTGAGATTAGGCATCAAAGTCCTATTTGTGTGTGGTTGCACGAACACCTAAAATGAATTCAAATCAATGCATGATTCAGCCAAGTCCAAAGGCAGAACTAAAAAGGAGCTAGCGGAGGCCTCAACCCTCTTTTAAGTCCAAGAAATATGTATAATAATAGTTTTAGCCTTTAGAAAGATATAAGAAATTTTGATCCATGAGCTCTTGTAAGTAATTTTGTACATTTGGCTCCATTTCTACTCCATTTACTCTGCAAAGTGTTTATTGTTGACCAAGACTAGTTCTTTTAATTTAAGTTGTTATATTAAATTCTATTAGAGTAAGCAATTCATAAAAAATAAATTTAGAGTTAGTTGTTACCTTATGACTCACGAAGCCTACAACTTTAACCCTTTTAACTTTTTTTACAAAAGTCAAAAGTTGATCGTTTGGTCTAATTTGAGCAGTAGCACTATTGCAATTCTAATCTTGAACGAAAATCTTCAAGTTAAAGCGGACCTATAAATTTTTAAACTTCACCGAGAACATCCTCAAAGTTTGCATCAGTTAACTTTGATTTATAATTTCTTCAACTAATCTTAAAATTCTTAGCTTTATTTGTTTAGGTAAAATAAACCATGCTTTTTCTACTATGAACATTGTAAAAACTCGACTTTGCAGCAAGATAAATACCAATTTTCTTATGAATTCTTTATTAATGTATATAAAGAATGAGCTTGTTGGAACAATTGATACCAATCTAGTTAGAGACGAATTTAGTATCATGCAGGAACGATGAATACAATTTATATAAGTTGTCTATATTTAAGAATTTTTTATCATATTAGAATATTTTAATATATTAATAATCGGCTCCACTAACAAAAATTTCTGGGTTCAGCCCTGGCTAAGACTATAGAGCAGGCAGTAGCAAGACTGAAGGCCCTGACTAGAAGCCTTTGAATGTGTGTAAGAACTTCTGTCTACCGATGGAAGACATTGATGGGTAACAAAACACGAGTGGCCAAATCGGCCACACAACAACAACTTAGTGGGTTAATTCGCAATTGTATCATTTTCCACTGGAACATACCCGCTGCCGCTCCGCTGTATATTTTGTGTCGATACTCCAAAGAGCCTACCACCGACGCAATCACCGTCCCGCGGCCGACTCAGTCTCCAAATCTGTCAACTCTCAACAACCCATTTCCGAACTTTATGTTATTCTATGCACAATAACTTCTTTTAGGATTCTCTATCCGTTTTGCCTTATCTGACGATGGCACCATAAGTCGCAACTTCGTTTGATATATCTGCAAACAAGAATATGCAATTGCCAACCACCTGTCCCGAGCTTCTGCGCCTCTATCATTATTTTCTTGGGCTCAGGTAACAGGTTTGTTTCTCTCTCATTATTCCTTAAACTGTGAAATTTCCTTTACCCTCTATCTTCTTTAGGGCTTTTTGAATTGAAATTATATACAGTTGCTTTCTGAAGCATCGATATCGATCGAGCATTTACTTATAGGGTTTATCATTTATGTTTGTGGCTCGATTATCCTCCATTTTCTGTGCATTGGAAGATTTCTGACTCAGGATCTGTATAGAACCAGCAGCTGCTTTTCTTTTTGCAAACAAGAAGCTAATTTAGAGATGTTGAAGAAGGTTGCTTCTATTTCCAACTCATCTTTGAATGGCAAACAAGGTTTCTATAACATGGATTTCTTGACAAATTTTTTTTGTATGACATTCGTGCTTGCCATGTGTTTTTCTGGATATGATCAATTCAGGGCATTAGTTACTCAAGTACTTCCCCTTGTATATACATTTGAGTTGGTAAAAGAAAAAAAATTATTTCCCGTACAGTTAAAGGGCATTTCAGGAGAGAAACTTTCTTTTTGGTTTTACATCTAATTAATCATCTCCGCTACAAGCTGGTTAGGGATATGACAACTGGCCAGATTTAGAAATGGTAGAGTAATTCCTAAACACACACTGTATCAGACAAAGTTTTCTTGGCCAAACCCTCCCCGTGTCAAAGCAAATACGTTCAGGTATTATACCCACAATCCCACACAATGACACAAATATTTCACATAATAGAAAATCAATTAAAAACATTAAATTATTATTATTTACCACAAGCAACATTAATCATATTGAAAATAAAAATAGACATCACAAACAAATATAATATCCAAACATATATAAGAAGTTTTTTCAAATAAAAGTAAAAAAAATAAAGCATAAAAAACAAGTTTGTGCTAGTTGTCAAATAACATTGCTGCAATTCTTGGAATACGACAAAGCTAAAAAAAATGATGATCCAAACGTAGATTAAATTATATACCATATACGACTTGTGAATTTTAGGAGTTCAGAATTAGATTGTATTGATAATAGGATTGTAAATGTTGTATCATTTTAAACACTCAAGCTTTATAAATTATAAGTGAGGAGCGTACAGGCTAGGTTTGGGGAGACTAGATACTTAAACCCATATCCAACGGATAGATCTACAAAAAAAAAATTACTTAAACCCCCCAAACCCACATAATTGAAAAAAGAAAAAAATTTGACCCCCTCAAGTAGTGTAGGGCCAAATACCTACAGGTTATGGTCCAAATGGACATCCCTAAACCTGTGGCCAATCTCACATCTATCTATTTGTTCCCATATAATTGACATATTATCTAATAATATATGTATATATGGCAAAATTAATGTGAATGGATTTGTAATTATCAAATTGTCAACTGTTGTGGACACATATGTATCCTAAGTATGCCAATTGAAATATGGTAATTATGTATGTGGATGCCAGGCCAATTAATTGAGTCTCGAATATTCTCAGCCCCAAACGCTGGGTTTGAATCCTGCTTAGGTGCAATTTCTACCATTTGTGACTTGACATTATACAAGTTTTAAGAAACAGGTAAATTTCCCCCAACTTTTACTAGGTATCCTCAATACCTTATGTACTTCTAAGCTATAAAAAAAAAAGGAAGAAAGAAAAAAAGAAATATAGTAATTGTTGTATGCAGTACTAATTTTCTTCCTCTGTGTGATCCCCAAGTTACCGAACACAATGGTTGTTTAGTTTTTTTATCTTTTCTGGCAACAAGTAAAAAGAAAATACAGTTGTTCCACTCCGAGGATAATACGATTAACCTTTTCCTTTAAGAAACAGAATTTTCCTTGCGACGTGGAGCTAGTTAAAGTCCTGCTTTATCACAAGCTGATTCGTCTTTTTCATACTCAGGTCTGCTTAAAATTACTTCTATTTTCAGCCAAAACAGGATTCCCAGTCATAAGTCATAACCCTTCAATTTTTTTTCTCCATAAAATCTAAGTAATTATAACCGTGTTAGAAAACAGAGTGTATTAATATTCTTCAGGTGCATGAGATCGACTGGGTCTCGATACCCTTGGTCCTCAAGTAACTTTTTTCACTATATTTGTACCCGCCACAAAGCTAGCTCGTCCCACACAACTTTTATTTCTAGCTTCTCCTTCCTGCCTGCTCAAACCCCTGCTGTTTGTTTGATTGAAAAGTGAGAGGAAAAAGAAAAAGAAAAAAAAGATGGATCTTGATCTTCCTCCCAAGTTGCCCAAGAAGGTGTACGGTGACAATGGCGGAAGCTATCATGCTTGGTGCCCTCAGGAGCAGCCTATGCTGCGTGAAGGCAATATTGGTGCAGCAAAGCTTGCTCTAGAGAAGAATGGCTTGGCTCTTCCCTGTTACTCCGACTCTTCCAAGGTCGCTTATGTTCTTCAAGGTATTGCTACCATCTTTTTGGATTATCTGTCAAGAGGCTTTGATCGGATTGTCATGTTTGTCTTTTTTTTTTTCTTAATTTAATTTTTATAGTTTTTGTGATTGATGCTGAGCTTTTAATTACATAGGAACTGGGATTGCTGGGATAGTTCTTCCTGAATCAGAAGAAAGAGTCATTGAGATCAAGGAGGGCGATACAATTGCTCTTCGAGCTGGTGGTACTCTTTCTCGGTGATATCCCCAAGGCCCACAAGGCCGGTCAATTTACTGATTTCTTTCTGACCGGCTCTAATGGTATCATCACTGGCTTCACAGCCGGCTCTAGTTGGAAACCAGAAGGGCAACGGCATTATCAAACTAGCCGATAATGTTAAGATGCCAGAACCCAAGAAGGAACACAAGGATGGAATGGCTATGAACTGCCTGGAAGCTCCGCTGGATGTTGACATCAAGAATGGCGGAAGAGTGGCTGTGTTGAACAGCAAGAATGTTCCTTTGGTTGGAGATATAGGGCTTGGTGCTGACCTTGTGAGGTTGGATGGAAGTGCCATGTGCTCTCCCGGTGTTTCTCCTGTGACTCGGCATCAATGTGCTCCATCTGGTTCCAGCCCTGTTTTCACTCACTTGGCTGGGAGGACGGGTGCTTGGAAGGCTCTGTCACCTGAAGTGCTCGAGGCAGCTTTCAATGTGCCTGGAGAGACGGAGAAGATGTTCCGCTCCAAGAGACTTTCTGATGAAATTTTCTTCCCGCCATCAGTCTCAGTAATGAGCCAAGCCGAGCAAGCAGAATGATGAACCAATAGGGTTAATTTCTGTGTTGGTTTTAGAAGTCTCTGTCTAGACAGACAATTCTTAATAGTTCTCAATTGTTGCGTTGTCTGTGATCGCGTGTGTTTCAGACCGAGACTTTTGATGTGCTTATAAAAGCGACTAGTAGTAGTAGTTGGAAAGATTTTTGTTCGGTAATTCACTTGTTATGCCAGTGTCAACAATCATGCCTTGTAGTAGAAGCTGACAGCGGAATTCATTTGGCTGGCTAAAAGTAAATCTTTAATGAAATTTGAAGTAAGATTAACACTAATTGAATTAGAATTTGGTGCCTGTAAACACACAATTATACGTGGTGAAGCTAAGAAAGGAATTCATGTTAATGGACTCGGTGGCAAGAATAAATTAGAGAACACAGAGTTCTAGAAGAGCGCGAGTGGAGCGACGCAAGAAGATCCCAACTAAAAAAGGGAACTGGCAGGGCCGTCCGCGTTTCGAATTACATTAGTCAGCGAAGCAGCTCAAGGAGGGAACACGTGGATCTGCATGCAACTATGGTGTTGATCGCCCTGCACTACAAGTCAAATCCTCTTCCTTATCTCTTTCTCTTCCCCCCTAATTTTATCCCACTTCTTTCTGTTGGTGCTCATCCATCCATCTCTAAATCCTATATAATTCATCTCCCCTGAAAACTTTGTTGCAGCCATGGATTTGATCAACTCTTTTCTCAACTTGGCGGTGCCGCCGGCGACCATGGTCATGCTTGCTTTTGCCTGGCCCGCCCTCTTCTTCATCCACACTTGCGACAGACTCTACCACTCTTTCTCCGACGACTACTATATGGACGAAAAAGTCGTTATCATCACCGGAGCTTCTTCCGGCATCGGGGAGGTAAGTAACCATCTTTTGTTTTTTATTGAGCCAAAAAAAAAATTGTCTCACAGGAATTCAGTTTAATCAGACAAGATGTTAAGTGTTAGACAATGCAGAGTGATCATGACCAGGAATTAGCTCGAAAGATAGATTAGCACACTACTTAGGCCAACATCTTTTGGTTTGAAGTGTAGATCTGGTAATTTCCCCTGTTGCAAACTCCAACTGAAAATGCGAATGGATGATTGTGCAGCAAATCGCATATGAATACGCAAAGAGGAGGGCAACCCTTGTGTTGGTGGCCAGGAGAGAAACCAGGCTGCGAGCAATCAGCGAGAAAGCGTTGCAAATGGGAGCCAACCAAGTCATGATCATAGCTGCAGATGTTGTGAAGGAAGATGACTGCAGAAGATTTGTTAACGAAACCATCAACATCTATGGTCGAGGCAAGTTCGCTTCCTACCCTCTCCCCCTCTATCTCAACACTTTCATGGACTGACATTTTATTGTTCGGGCACCGCAGCTTAACTTGTACTTGTTTTCAATCTTGCAGTGGATCATCTAGTGAACACAACAAGTTTGAGCCACACGTTCTACGTCGAGGAAGTCACCGACACCGCTGTGTTTCCCCATTTACTGGTATTGAGACATGCCGAGTTTGATGTGATTTTATTTGATTATGGGTGAAACACATCGAATTGCCTTTGCCAATTGCCATTGTCATTTTCAGGACATAAACTTTTGGGGGAACGTTTATCCCACATTCGTTGCTCTTCCTTACCTGCATCGCAGCAATGGTCGAATTGTCGTGAACGCATCAGTGGAGAACTGGTTACCGTTACCAAGACTGAGCCTATACTCTGTGAGTATATATATATAGAGAGAGAGAGTGAGCTGTTTATCTATGATGTCTCACGTCGCATCTAGTAAGACGAGAAATTCTTTTCTTCAAACTGGACAGGCCGCTAAGGCCGCGCTTGTAAACTTCTATGAGACGCTCAGATTCGAACTCAGTGAAGAAGTTGGAATAACCATAGCAACACATGGTTGGGTCGGAAGCGAAATGGCAGGAGGCAAGTTCATGGTAGAGGAAGGTGCAGAGACGCAATGGAAAGAAGAAAGAGAAGTAGGTTACATTTACCTGTATTCTTATATATAGCATAAACAACTATTTACCTACCCCTGCACATATATGTCACGGGTGTTACTCTAAATACGAAAATGTCTCATGATGATGGACGAACCACCTTCTGCTAGCTGCATCATTTTACGCTCTTGTGGTGTTTGACACTTGTTTCAGGTGCAAGTAACCAATGGGGCAATCGAAAAGTTTGCGAGATCAATTGTAGCAGGGGCATGCAGGGGAGATGCTTATGTGAAGTATCCCAGCTGGTACGACATCTTCCTCCTCTATCGAGTTTTCATACCGAATGTCCTCGGATGGACCTTGCGCCTTCTTATGAGCACGCGCGCCGCCCCCGGTGTGGGCGTTGGACGGCCCATGATCGAGAGCCCCACCCGGAATACACCAGAGGGCACCCCCTCAAGACCCCCACTCGAGGGCACCTCTCCGCGGAGGCTTCTTGCTGGTCCCCTAACATTCTCACAGCTTTCTCTGTCGCCGCGGAAATCTGAGTAATCCTGTTAAATCTGTACAGTGCTCATTGCAGTGTTGTTATCAGCAACTTGTTGGACATTCTTGGTTTCAAAATTTGTGAACACGGAGACTATAACCGGTTCTTTTTTTTACTCTAGCAACTTGTTTGACCACCGACCAGGACCAGACCGGCCAATAAATTGGAATATTTCCTATCCAATTTAGGGGCATAAAAAAAAAAACTATCCGTTGCATTTGAAATGAGGGTCTGAAGAGAGAGAGAAAGTACCAGATCTCAAAAATCATTACTTTTAAATTTTACTTACAATATGCAGCCAGCCAAAAACCCATAAACCAGGTATGTCCGACGGCCTCCAGCTTATTAGTTACATATTCTGTGGTAACTCGTAATCCTTCTAAACTTGGAAATTCTCGAAGGATTACTTAAAGATAATCGTCCACAGAAACGCTCAAAACCTCCCCTTCACTTCCTTCCCATGACCCACTACTTTCACCTTCCCACAACTCTCTTTCCGCCTTCTCTCCGGCGTCCTTGTTCGCGATGAACTGAGCGTCCACTGCCATTCCGGCGTCCGACGCCGCCTTCTGAATGGACTTGGGGGACATGTTTGCTGTGACACAAGCCGGAAGCGTTAGCAAGGGGAAGTTGAGGCTGTCGAGGGTAGGAGGCCTGCGGAGGCAAAAGAACGCGACGTCGTGAGCCACGGCTGCGGCCTCCGCCGTGGAGAAAGTACCGAGCCAGAGACGCTCCTGGGTGTTAGGGACCCGGATTTCGGACACCCATTTCCCCCATTTACGACGTCGTACGCCTGTGTATCTCTTCGGCTGGTCGGCCATTATCGATCAAGGTTTGGTCCGTTGTTTCTACTTGGGTCTTGGGTAGTGCGGGGGCTTATATAAGTTGAAGAAACGGAAAGTCAGCCGTACAAGGTCAAAGATTTTGAAGGTCAAACGTAAGACCAGAAGTTCACGCTCTTCTTCTTTTTTTTTTTTTTTTAATTGTAAAAAATATGAGTGGATATTTGCAAGAAAAAGAGAGTGTTGATTTGTTGGCAAATCAAGTTGTTTCTTGTCTCCGCTAGCAGGCCCAAGTCCAACCCAATAATAATTACTATAGAAAAATTAAAACTACCATGAGGTTTAACCTGCAATTTGCCCCTAGTTTTTTTATATTCTTTAATAACAATTTCTAAAACTGTAATTTAAACTATATGATAATCATCTTCCACTAATATTAGTCTCTAATATTTTTTTATAATTAATAAATATTTTAAATTATTAGTTTTTCCATTATGTAAATAGATATTTCTTCTGTAAATATATATAAGTATTTTTTAAAGATTGGTTAGCTATGAAAAAAATGTAAAAAATCTTGAAATTACATGAATATGGTTATCAGGAAGTTTAATTTAGGGTTTTAGAAGCTGTTATCAAATACTATAAAGAAAATATGGAGTAAAGTATATGCTTCTAAAAATAAAATGGGCAAAATGTAGGTTAGATCAAATCACAGATAGGATTTTGTAATTTACCCTAATTATTATTGTGCTTTAGGGGTGAAAAGGGCCCTGGCCTTTTTCAGGTAGCTCAAGCTCGAGCTCGAATTGAGGCTTTTCGAGCAGGGTTTTTCGAGCTTGAGCCGGAAAATGGGCTTGAGTAAATTTGGGCATGAACTCGAGCTTTAAGGTATCTGGCCCTATAGGCTTACGGGCCTATTGGGCTCAAGCTATGTCTTAATTCCTTCTAAGACCCTTAACCCTTGCAAACTACAACTTTACTTTCTGCCTACTCCCAGCCAAGCAATGCCTAATCGCAACTTTACCCTTATGCTTAGTTGACTAACCCACCCACTGACCACCGTCCCACCCAGTCAACGGCCACCATCAAGAGCAATGTCGACGACATAACAACGAGAGCCCTTTTATTGTCGATGATATCCATCGTGGTCGCAAGGTCTAGCTCCAACGGTTTGAGTGCACGACGATAGCTTGCCCCACTTGAGTAACGATGACAATCCCACACCGGTGCCGAAAACCCAAACCCAAGTCAACAACAAGCAACCACATTGCAAATCTTTTTGCCGCTTGATCGCAAATTTTCACCGCTGTCAGATTGCAAATCTTTGTTGCCGTCAATTTCATGATTTATTTGGGTTTTTGCTTAATTCCCCCATGAGTTAGGCCACAGTGGGCCATATATCGACCTGAAAGATAACAGAGCACGAACTACAATGGCTCTGCAATCAAAGTGAGGAAGACGATGGCTCAATTATAAAGTTCACAAAATCAAAGTAGAAGAGAAAAGAATCAGATAGTTTGATATAGGTTTTCTAATTTTTTTTCTTTTCCGGCTATCTATATTGAAAATTACAGATTTAGTCCTCAACTTTTATCTAAGTTATAATTATGATACTAAAGATTTATATGTGTCACTTAAACCTGACAAGCTTTCAGGCAGAGTTCAAGCCTACCTCGAGTTGAGCTCGAGCCTAAACAATTGGAGCACAAATAATTTGAGTTCGAGCCGGGGTAATGCCAAATGACAAATATGGCAAGCTCGAGCTTGGGCATGAGCTCTGCTTGGCTCATTTTCACCCCTAATTATGCTGTGTTGGCAAACATGCCTTCAAAAATTAAGGTTCGATACAGTATTGTTTTGTACCTAGCCCACCTTGTACATTGTAATCTTGCATAGAGATGTCAATGGATATTCAATCTGATGGGCATCCGATTGCATTCAATTTGATAAGTTAGGTTTTTTAGCAATTGATTGGGTTTGAGTCGGATGTGGTTTTTCTTTTTCCACCCACCATTGGGGTTGGGTAGGATGCGGGTTTAAGGTTCACTCGCCTTACATTCAACCCATATAATATATATATGCATGTGTATATAACATATTAGTATTTTGTTATGTGATGAAAATAAAAGTATACTGGATAAGTTATATGAAATTAAAAACAAGCATGGATTGCTTTAATATGTAAGGTGTAATGAATGTTTTTAATAGTAACAAATGTAAGATCAAACATAACATGACTCAATAAAATTATGGTTATGGATGTGTGGTGGGTGAGTGGGTTTTATCTGACCCAATTTGTCTAAAAATGGGTAGGATATGAGTGATGGTCAGGATGCAAATAAAGCGTTCAAGGTTATGGGTAGGATGTGGGAATATTCTTGTCTAACCCAAATCCGACCCATTAATATCCCTAATCTTGTGAACGTTTAACATCCGATACAAATTAACTAATTTCTGCCCCTCTCAAAGGCTCAAACTAAAATTATATATATATATATATATATATATATATATATATTTGCTTTCTTTTTTTAATCATTTTTTTTTGTGTTCTATGTAATGATAGTTTAAATCTTATTTTTTTTAAAACTTTTTGTGATGAGAGTTCAAATGAATTTAATAAATTAGATTTTAAAAATTTTATAAAAAGAAAATAATCCAACTTTTTTGGAACACCAAAAAAGAAATATGATTCATTCTTTTTTGAATTAATGGAGTAATATATTAATGATATAATTAGTACTCTCTCCATCCCAAAAAAGGATGAAACATTTTCTTTTTTGGACTGTCCCAAAAAGGTTGAAATGTTTCTCATTTTAGTAAGTCTTTTATACTTATTTTCCTATTTTACCCCTTCTTTCCTAAGTCAGTTTCAATTTTTCTCTCCATCAGTTTCAATTTCTCTCTTCATCTTTCTTCCTCTGTCATTAAATTTTGGATTAACTATTAACGGCGAGGGCAAAATCGGTGGTTGGCGAGGACGATTAATGATTGAAGGTATAGGCAAAATTGACGATCAATGCCGACGAGGACAATTATATAACCATTGACGCTGTGGGTCGAGGTAGCGAGATAAGGCCGTGGTTCGAGGCAGCGAGAGAAGGAAGTAGGTCGAGGATCTGAGAGGCAATGAAGTGGTCATGGGGTTGAGGTGGCAGGGAGGTTGGGTTGCGGGGAGGAGTGGCAGTGAGGTGAGACGAGGCAAATTGAGGACATCAGGGCTGTAAATAGATCGGAGCGAGAAGATTGGGCTGATGCGAAGTCAATGATTTGGCTTGGCTGGTGTGGCTTGATCGACGATTCGCTGACAACGATTCAAGGAAGACGGGGAACAAAGGAAGAAAAGGGCAGAATGAGGAAAAACGGGAACAAAAATGTAAACGCCTTTATTGGTGTACCAAATAAAACATTTCAAGTAAAATGGGACGAAGGGAGTATTATATTCCCTCATCTGAATTGTCATGGCCCAATTACATTCACATAATTTTAACTTTTTAACACATTCTCAATGTTTACCCCCATAATATTAATAGTTATATACTCTTCAGTAGTCTTTCTCCACTTGCAATCCAACTTGCAATTGGAGGGTGGAAGTGGGAATGGAGGGTTGTGATTAAAGGGCAGCAAAAAAGATGACAGAAGTAAGAATGAAGTGTTGCAACCATAAGGCGGCGAAGAAGCCATTGTTGCCTATGAAGTCACTTCTACCCATTTTGTCTCTAGCACATCAACTCCGTGCATTCTCACTCATCACACCAATGTCATAAGAACCAAACTATAAAAAGAACTAGAGAAGCTTGTAGTTCACAATCCAATTGATTGGTCAGTCGGGTCACCCATCATCCTAGAGAAAAAATCATGATTGATGCTTGTTATCCTAAAACAATCAGTTTGGTTCATGATTCACATGCTTGCATTATTTTAAGCAGTTTTGAATAGTTTTGATTATATATTTAATGAGCTGATAGCAGGACCATTAATGGTAACAAATTGGTAGTCAAATTGGTGAGTTCATTTTGACTTTTACAGCACTGCACTACACCACCAATTAGCATCAACAGATCCATCCCCAAATCGATCAATCTAAGCACTGCTACCGCCGCTGCCACCACCATGTCACCAATCAAGTGGTTTGGCCTCCAAAGGAAGAACATGAGAAGACAAGAGACGTGTTCAGATGAGAAATGTTTTTTTAGAGTAAAAGTGGAAATTATGCAAAGAATATTAGACAACTCAAAATAACAATTTCTACAAAGAATATATTAACATTTTTAGAAAAAAAAATAAGAAATTGATCAGCCAATTATTACATCTCTAAAAAATTAGACCAAATTCATTTTAACTTAAACCAATTTAATTTAAAATGACTTATTTATATTTTTACATTTTTTCCCGTAATCAATTTATTTTAAAGAAAACATTATGCAGGTGCAATAATCACTTGAAAGTAAATTTTTTATTATATTATTAGATTTTTCTTTGTTAGACATTAAAAATAAAAAATTATAAAAATTAATATAAAGAAATATTTTCAATAAATTATTACATTTATATCATATTATCTTTCAAATGAAATTAATTTTAGATAAAATATAAAATTAAAATAAATTATTTTAAATTTAATTAATTTAAATTAAAATAAATTGGGTGCTAGATTACCTTGTTGAAAAATATTTTGAGTTTTGACAGGGATCTTGAATGATTAAGGTGGGTGTTGTTGAATTTATTTGCTTGAAGGGGAGGTCAAGGGGAAATTAATGAGGAAGAGATGAGGATGATGCAGGGAGTGATGTAATTGTAGTGGACGTCGATCACACTCACTCACGTGCCAGTTTGGAATGGATCTAAAAGGTGGCCGGCGGGTTCGAGAAAACACCCCAATTACCGTACCTTATGTTTTTTTTACATATAAAATTCGTTAAATTTTTTTTATTCTTTTTTCATTTTTACATGAGTGAACAATTTAAATTTGTCAGAAAAAAATATGAATTCTAAAATAAATTTTTAGGTTTCACGCGTTCAGTATCTTTTCCCGCCTTGCCCTTGTTTCTTACAGTAGTATTTATCTGTTTTTTTTTTTTTTTTTTTGAATCAATATTTATTGTTTGGTTAATCCATAATTTCACCAAAAAAAAAAAGAAAAAAGAAAAAAAATCCAGTAAATTTCAGATCAGCCGACCAGCTGATGTGACCCATTTCATAGTCTTTCGGGTCGGTGCCGATGCCGTCATTTACGGAATTAGTATACAAATATGGGTAAACCCACATTTAGTCTCCTAACTTTAAGGCTCATCCTAAAATGGTCTATTGACTCTAAAAGTGACAATTAAAGTCATCTAACTCAACTTAACTGCCCTATTTTGGTTCCTACCGTCAGTTTTACCGCTATTTTGGATAGAAATTGCCTACACGGCACATATATTGCCACGTGTATTGCCAAGTAGCAATCTCTTTTATAAAAAGAAGTGACTAAATTGGAAGAACAATAAAGTTCAATATAAAATTGACACGAAAAGCAATTTTAGGGACCTAAAAGGTTAGTTTACCAAATCTTCCCCAATCTTTGATTTGAACGTTGCTGCCTCTCTCCGATTCGATTGCTGTCGCCACCCTTCTCCCTCTCATGAACTCAAATCATGTTTGATACCTTAGAATTCTTCTTACTCCCTATATTTTCCCTCATTCTCAACTTTTTTTGAAATCAGAATCATGCAAAAACCCATAAGGTAAAGGCCAAATTTGTTTGATTCCGAAACAAGTTCGCATGATTTTCATCGCCAACTTGAGAGTGCCGAAGGTCTAGAGGCTGAAGCCAGTAAGGTGGAAGGAGCGGCAATAATCAGTGTGAGTGGCGGTGAGGTGATGGCGGGCGTAATCCTCTAAAGGCAGCTGCGAAAGAGAGAAGCACTGTCATAATCAGTGTAGGTGCCGATAAGATGGTGGTGGGCATAATTGGTGAAGAGAAAAGACAAGTGTGGTAGTGATTGGGTAGATGAAGACGGGTAGATAGGTAGATGGGGAAATGAGGAGACGGAGAGATGGAGAGGTGGAGGCTGGCGGCGTAGTAGTGACGGAGAAGGTTTGGAAAAGAAGATGATGGGTGAAACCATGTTTTAGGACTTTAGGATTATACATTTGCATTATTTTAGTCTAAAAGTTATTGTTCTTTCAGTTTAGTCACTTACGGTTAGTGGTGGCCACACGGGCCGGGTTGACTCAAGCCCGCCCCGGACCCGGCTCGGGTCAAACTCGGCCCCGGCTCGGTCAAACCCGGACGACGCCCAACACGGAGTGGACCTGGACGAATGCGGAGTGAATTTGGGCCTAGAAGAGGAGGAAAGCCCAAAACTGACGGCTCGTCCCATTAGCACGCTCAAAACTCGGACCGGCCCACGGCTGGGCCAGGTCAGCAATTTCTGACCGTTGTTGCTGCACTGAAAAATTTCAAAAAAAAAAAAGGGAAAATTACACCCTGACCCCTTAATCGCTCCAGATAATTTTTTTGACCCTCAGACTTTTTTACCCTCAGTCAACATCCAATAACGACTAGTTTTTTAGGATTTTTTGGGGAAAACGAATTTTTTCTTATCCTATAAATAGCCAGCCTCCTTCCTACACTTTCTCACACCAATCTTCTCTTCTCCAATCTTTTCCTACAATATTCTTTCATTCTCTCAAATATTTTTTTCCAAGTTTATTAATCTTTCACTAATATTTTCTTAATTGTCTCTTAATCATCTTTCCATCTCTTCAATTTTTTTCTTCTACTAATGGCTTCATGAAGGAAGAACTTCTGCAAGGGCAAAGGTGTTGCCTCCTCCTCATCTGGCACAGGGGTCGATTCATTTTTCCAAGGACGTATGTTCCGGAAAAATCAAGGCTCACATTCACAAGAAATTCCCGATAATGATCCAAACATTGACATGGCAGCATACGACCTTGGCCTTAACGATCAACTCTTTGATGATGATGTTGAGGAAATTTCACCTACCCAAGTCGATGCTGAGGGGTCTCAACCGACGCCACAAAGCGAGCTACCCGAGCGGAGTCAAGTAAAAAGTTGGAATTTGAAGGCTTCCATTTGGGCGCATTTCAATCAAGTTTAGGAAGGCGAAACGAGGTATGCCAAGTGCAAACATTGCGACAACAATTTTGCACACAAATTGAACTTCGGGAAGGGGCATGCTCACAAGGCACTTAAGCAAAATCCATGGAGACATCGGTAGCATTTCCGGTGGACAAACACAACTGACAGGTGTTGACAGCTCCGGTGGTTCAGGTATTTTTCGATTTAATCCAAAAACTGTTAGGTAAGGTTTAATTAATTGGATGATGATTACTGAAAAACCATTTAGACAAGCTGAGGATGAACATTTAGAAAGATTCATCCAAGAAAATCTAAATCCCGCTATTAAAAAACATCTCGGCAAATGGCTAGAAGAGAAAGCTTTAAACTGTATGAAGCTAGGAGATGTGATTTACAAGCATATTTTTCTACTATTGATCATTGTCTGTCATTTACATCTGATATGTGGACATCTCCAATAGGATAAAATTATTATTGTGTAACTGCTCATTGGATAGATGATGAATGGGTCATTCAAAAATGGATAATTGCATTCAAAAGTATGGAATTTGATCATACGGGTTGGAATATTTTTAACTGCATTATTGAAAGTTTGCGTGAATTTTTTGTTGCCGATAAAGTTTTGTCTATTTCTTTTGACAATGCTTCAAACAATGATGTGGCGATAAGAGAATTGATAAAAGAAATAAAACCACCGCTTGATGGAAAAAATTTTCATGTTCATTGCTTGTGTCACATTTTGAATTTATGTGTTCAAAATGGTTTACAACAACTGCAAAACCAAATTGAGCCAATTCGAAATGCTTTGCTTTTTGTTAAAACAATGAACAAATTGGCTCATGAATTTAAAATGTTTTGTATTAAAAATGGGGTGAATTTTTCTTGGGGAATGTTTAAAATTGATTGCCCCATTAGATGGAACTCCACATTTGAAATGTTAAATGACGCTCAACGATGGGCAAATCTTTTGACTCGCTTTGTTAACTCAAAATTTCAAGGCGACTGGCTAACGGACGAGGTTTGGGAAAAATGTTTTAAGTTAGTTGAGTTACTTAGATATTTTTATAAGGCAACAAACTTTTTCTCTGGAGTTTATTACCCAAAAGTGCACCAAGTAATGTTATATTTTGTAAACATCGTCTATGTTTTCCATCAATACAAGGACAAAGAGTTTTTGAAACCAACTGTTGAAGTAATGCAACAGAAATGACTTGATTATTTTTAACAAATCCCACAAATTTATCTTGTTGCATGTGCATTAGATCCAAATGTCAAAATCACGGGTTGTCTGCAATTGTTAGAAGCATACTATCACACATATTTAGGTTAACCACAAATTTCTGCACTTGCTATTTCTGCTGAAGCTGACCATAATTTGAGAGAGTTATACAAACTCTACTCTATTAAGCATTCTGATAAGGTTAAGTCATCCGAGCCAACACCCACCCGACATTCTACTTCCTCATCATCATCATCAAGGTTCAACCCAGCGGCCAGTATCCTCAAACGACTGAGACCCACAAACCCGGGATTGGCGGAATGGGATGATTACCTCCGCACTTCTTTTGAAAATAATGAGGAAGACATCCTCGAGTGGTGGGAGAATAAAAGAAGAAGATTCTCGATCTTATCCATACTGGCGCAAGAGATTTTGGCAGTTCTGGTTTCAACCGCCGCCTTCGAGGCTGCCTTCAGTGCAGGGAAACGAGTCATCTCGGAGAAAAGAGCAAAGCTCACACCTAAAGCTGTTAAGGTTTACGTCTGTAACCGGGATTGGGCGTTTGCTGCTCTAAGGAAATAAGATATTAAAAGCTCCGATGGTGAGGTCCTTTCTCATGATGACTAACAAGAATAGATTCTAGGCTTTCATTAGAATTTAAAGAATGTAATTGATCTGATTATGCTGTTAAGCACATATCTTAAGTTTTACCTTTGCATTTTTTTCCATGGAACGTTTTGTCATTTTCAAATGTAAGGCACATTTCAAATTATGTAAGTACTGTTTGGCTTTTTTATTAATAAAATTTACACTGGCGACTGTGTTTCTTCTAAAAAAATATATATTTCATAAAATTACTATTAAACAACAATTGAAAACATATTAAAATGGTGTTTTTTAAAATCGAATAAACCCGGCCCAGTTCGGACCCACCCCGGCCCAGCCCGGGCTCGGGTTGGACCGGGCCCAAGCCCAACCTGCTTAGATGCGGGCCATGCCCGGGTCCGGGAAAACCGATCTGGGCCCGGTGGGGCCGGGTCAGCCCACCAACCACCGTTACTTACGGTCATGAAAAGGATGAACACTTGGCAGTATATGTGTCATGTAGACAATTTTCATCTGAAATAATGGTAGAATTGACGGTAGGGACTAAAATAGGACACTTTAGTTGAGTTAGGGGACTTTAATAGTCACTTTTAGAGTTAAGAGACTATTTTAGGACAACTCTTAAAGTTAATGGGCTAAATATGGATTTACCCATACAAATATAATTGAGTTATGAAAGACAAGCACATAAGAATGTTTATCTGGTACTATTATATATTACTTCATTCGCGTTGATTTAGTTGGTCTTTTTATTTTTTTGACTAAAATTTAATTTAACTATATTCATATTATATGTATTTAAAATTTTTTAAAAAATTATATTTAAAAAAATTTAATGTTTAGAGTTCCATGTTTATATAAAAATTTATATTTTTATGATAAATTTTATAACAAATAAAATTATAAATGAATTGTTGTAAATAGTAAAAGTGAAAGATTTTGTGAAATAGATGAAATAGTTACTAGTATAATCACAATAATAGACATTCGTACAGATGAAATGAAATAGCTAGTGTAATCACAATAATAGACATTCAGGAGCTTAATGCAATATGAATAATACGTTTGGTCTACTTTTTCATAATTAGACAAACGTGGCATTTATTGTCGGAAAAAAACATATGAAAAATAGTAATATTCTAAGATGGTTTTTCCATAAACCAATCATATTATAATATGATTTTAAAATAAATATATGTCTAATTAAATATGCTAATTCATATCTGATTCTTCATGTATAACTCATCATCAAACCTAAAGTTTAACCAAATTACATCTTAACCAAAACAGAAAAATCATGAGCAAGTCTGGAATTAACGTTTTACCTAATTGAAAAATTTTCACGCAAGTGTTTTTCTGTTCCAGAACTAAGAACTACTTGGACACGAAAAACTGCTCCAGTTTCACTCGGTTGAAAACATTTCACTCGAGAATTTTTCTGTTCCATAACTAAATTGCTCTTGGATTTGAAAAAATGCTCTAATTTCAACACGTTAACATATTTTCATCTCGTTGAAATTGTAGCTCCATGTTTTTTTTACTTCCAAACCTCCAAATTTCAATGAATTTTTCACCAAAAAGATTTCTTCCTTCACAAGTAATGCTTGAATAACCATAAATACTTCAAATATACTTATGAAACAATTTTCCTTTCAAAGATTAAAACTTTATCAACAAGAGATAAATGTAGAAATCTTTAGGTAGAGCTTTGAAACACATAAAATAAATATGTTTTGTTATTATTAAAATCAAATAAATGTGAACCATGAATGGAACAAATCCAACACAAAGCATAAAAGAAAAAAAAGATAAATGAATAAGGAATATTAACTTTCTAGGATTAGAATTAAATATTTAAAAAACATGTATTATTGCAATGCCACTTGCTCGAACAACCCTTTGATATAATTATAATATTATTAAACCAAACTCGTAGGGAAGCCAAGCTGGGCGGCTCTCTAGCTTTGATTCTTTCCCGCGCAACCGGCCCCTTCTGGTGACCGAACTTTTCTACCGCCACCAATAATATATTCAACGCTCTTCACACACAATAGAGATGAGAAAAATACTAACAAATAAGATAGTTTGGTCGTACAGGAAGAACCCGATTCTTAGTTCATTGTTTCACCCAAAAAAAAAAAAAAAGGAGGAAAAAAAATTTTGAGTCGTTGGAGCAAGGCGTAACATTTTCCAAGTTTGAGATGGAAAGTATGTAAAGTTGGAGTATAGGGGCTAAAGTGCCAAAATCAATCAAGTTTGGGGTCAAAGATGAACTTAATTGTGGGAAAACTTTAACGCCAGAACCCAGTTGTCCAGAATATTTATGACCAATAAATTATAAATAGAAAAACAATCTTTAGGGACCCTTAAAAAGTACTCCCTACGTATTACTTTTTGAAAATTAAAAAATAAAAATAAAAACAGGGAGACAGACCTAAAATTTATTACAGCCAAAACAGCTGTGACAGAACTATTATAGTAGAAAGCAACTAGTGGCGCAGCTACCACATGTTGGGAGGGGCTGTTGCCTCCCGAAAATTTAAAAAAAACGTAAATATGAAGTAGTAATTTAGTGATTTTGTCACAATTTAAGAATTATGTGTGCATTTTATCCCCCAAAATATTGTCGAAAATATAAAGAAGGGGGGGCAATAAGATAAGCACTGAAGAAAGTAGAGACCCAATGAGTAGTTATTCCCTCTACATTAAGGGATATTCTAACATGGCCTAAATGCACTATTAGTCCTCAAACGTTTCCAACTCGTACGATTTGCTCCTTGAGCTTTGAATTAGTGTGAATTAGTCCCAATTTATAGCTTTACCTAACCGCGACATCATCTCTCCCCTTCGGGCTCCGCCGACTCTCCTCCGGGCTTCTCCCCCCCCCCCCCCCCGGAACCAAAAATCCTGGTTCCGCCACTGAAAGCAATGCTAAGGAAATGGATGCTGGTGAAGATCATTTAGGGCTCAATTCGTATTCGGAATTCCACCTCCATCCAGAATAAGTTTATTAGCAGAAAAAGGAGCAGCCACAGAGGAAGCAGCAACTGACTTATCAATTATGATTCCTCATTAATTCTTCGCTTCATGGTGCTGGTAATATAATTATTATACTATGGCTAATCACATATACTAATTCATCATTAACTCTTTGTATATAAGCTATTTTTATAAAAAGAAATTGATAAAATTGTCCCCCACGAAAACTCTCTCTCCTTTTAAAAACCCTACCCTCAATTCCGCTAGCACCGAGATTGCCGTGACCATTGCCACTGTACCCGCCAAATCTTCGTTCATGTATTCACTTCTGCATAAGTATCAAAAGACAAAGATACAAGGTGTCTAAAGAAATTATACAAGGTGTCTGAACAAGTATATCTGAACAAGTATATATAAATATTTGAAATAATATGCAGATTATTTTTTCTTTTCAACAATATACAAAAGTATTCACTCTCTGCCAAAATGATTGTAAAAGTGTCTAAATTAATGAGTAAATGTGTCTGAAAATAATATATAACAATGTCTAATGTAGTATTTGAAAGTATCTGAAGTAATTTACAAATAATTTATTATTATGAAAAAATAAAAAAATCTGAAACAATAAGAAAGTATCTTATTGGATTTGAAAAGTGTCTGAAAATTTAGTTAAAAGTGTCTAGATAAGTATTTAAAAATATATAAAATTGTTATTTTTAAATTTAAAAGTGTCTAAAAGAATAAGGAAAAATAGCTTAATGAAAATGTAAAAATGACTTAATAAAAGTATAAAAATGTAAATGAATATGTAAACCCAAAAAATTGCAAAAATATGAGAGAAAGTGACGTTGGTTTATTGCTTATCAAAGAGATTTTTTTGTGTTTCTTAATTGCACACAATCCAATTTGCTCTTTTAATCGCTCCATTTTTTATGTCAATTTTGCTGTTTCGGTGATTTGAGGAAGTTTCGTGTTTGTGCAATCAATTTGTGCATGAACCCAAGGGATTTACGCACAAACCTAAGCTACTATATCTAATTAAATATAAGTCTACTATATCCATACATGTAGTAATATATGATTATTCTGGAAATGAATCAGAATTCATCTCGATCGAATCAGAATTTTGGCAATGATTCCGTGCAGGTTCGCTTGCTTCCTGACTTGGCTATATTTTTCGGGAATTTGAGAACCAGGAAGTAACGATCATCATCCGAATCATCATCAAATGGGTCATCACCAATCACGCGTCCACACAAAGCCTTTACAGGAACCAATAACTTAATTTCATCATCAAATGGGTCATCCTTACGGCAGACCAGGAAAATTGGGGGTGAGTTCTAAAGAGAGAACATCCTGCTTCTCTCTAAAATTATTTTAGGAAAGAGATTTAATGTTAAGGTTTCTATTTCTACTGAGTGAAATTTTCGCATTATCGAATCTAGTCGGGAATCAATAGGTCTGAGACTGAGAGGGGAAGAAATAGCGCGGTTTATTACAAAATTAGAGAAATTTCTTTGAAAATGCCTTTTAGGGATTAGGGCAACTCGAATTCGATTCTTCTGGTAAGGAGTTAATCTTTGGATTGAAAAGAAATAAACATGGCAGGTATTTTGAATTGGTGAAAAAGTCAAAATCTGTCTTTCAAGAATTATTTTTCTGGAAGGGATAAATTTGTTTTGTTGTTTCACTTGATGGACGCTTTGTCCTATGGGGTAATTGAAAATCATTACTCTTGTCTTGCAAAGGGCATAGGTTAACAGCAATGATAGCTATTAATTCCTCAACTTCATTTTCAGCTCAAATCAAAATTGGAGAAACAAAGCTGCTTCCAGCAGTGTACGTAGATGGAGGTTAACAGAAGAATCTCGATGGCGTCAGCATCCAACGAGGATGTTAGACTCTGTCTCTGTGGCGAGGTAAGGGTGGTAATTCATAAAGTTAATCATTTGGAAGCGGTTTAGGTCAGGAATCGGCATCAAAAAAGTCAAACAGGAGGGGCGGAGGTTGCAGTTTGTCTCAGAATTTGAGAGCCTGTTTGGTGACGCATTCAATTGTATCGGTTGGGCAAGTGGATGTTCACAATGAAGGCGGTGACGATTGTCTAGGGAAAGATGGAAGAATGGATAAGTATAGGGAAAGATGAAAAAGGAGTTGAGCGGATGGGCCAGGTTCGGGCTGTAAATGGGTCAATTAATTATTCAGTGAGGCCTGAAAAATGATGGGCTAATTAATTATAGTGAATTGGCATTAGATGAGATGACTGTGTAGAATTAGCATTGAAAATTTTGAATATTTTTGATAATGTAAAAGATCAAAAGAGGAGGGGAGAAAAAGGTTGGATTTAAAGACAAAAGGTTTGACATTAAAGTGCAAGTTGAAAAAATTGAAATAAGAAATTAAATTGCTGAAAAACTGCTTTGAGAAACTGCTAATGTTTTTCTTTCATTCAATATAAGGTTACCTTCTTTGATTTTGGGTTTGGGTTAATTAGTGATTGAGTTTTACTTATTTTGTATATTTTGGTTTTCTGTTCCATAAGGTGCTTGGGCTGCAAGGTCTAGGGTTTATTATTGTTGGCTATTTGGGTTGTGGGGTTTCTCAGGTCATCATATTTTTCTTTAGGATTATCATCTTTGGGGGTGTATTTCTTTTCTTTAGTTTCTAATAAATTCTTTTCCTGCTGCTAAAAATAAAAAAAGATTAGTGTGTCTACACACACTAGTTGTAGATTAAGTGAAGGATGGAATGAATCTGGTTTCGTATCAAACTTTTAATAGATTAAATTTTGGATTATGCACATTAGTTGCAGCCATGCACATTGAGTATTGATTTACA
This sequence comes from Aquilaria yunnanensis, assembly GCA_039654915.1. NCBI lineage: Eukaryota > Viridiplantae > Streptophyta > Magnoliopsida > Malvales > Thymelaeaceae > Aquilaria > Aquilaria yunnanensis. The sequence goes on along the minus strand of CM077600.1, from coordinate 35,245,718 downwards.
TCAAATGGCTGTGCTTCCAGAGAGACTAATCTTTTTCTCTCGAAAGTATATATATTTTTGTTCCATAAATCATTAACAAATCTACATAAGACGATATATTAACCCTTCAGTGTAAGTTGCAGATAGCAAATCCAAGCGATCATGAAGTAGTTGACAACCAAGTGGAAAGTGTTCAAGTCATTTTTGTACCAGTGATGCTGAGAATATATATGTATTAATTTTTCCTCTGCGCTATTGATGGGATATCACAACACTTATTAAGTCTTAACCCAATTGGAATGATAATCACTGTATCATATGGTCAGTCATGATTTCAGTTTTCATTTGTTTGAAGAACTTCTCTCGGTTACAGGCAGTGGGTTAGTTTAAGTTAGGTGAAAAAACTTGTAGGGTAAATTATGTTATATATAGAATATTTTCTGTAACTCTTATATCATAAACTTCTGAGTATAAAATAAATAAATAAATAAAAAAATTTTATCACTATTTATTGCAAAAACAATTAGGAAATACTTACTGTAAGCATCTAACATATATGAAAAAAATTTATTGATTGCGTATGTTAGAATAATGGATCCAACAGGACTTCATTTATTACATGAACAAGAAATGAAGTCTGAGATGGTCCAGTGGTAAATCTATAATTTATATAAAGGGGTCCAAATACATATACAACTATGAAACCCTACTATTAAATAATGAAACTTATAAATTTTTATATATTATAATATAATGTGAAAACAATACTTTTTAGAAAAAAAATACGGAAAATGATTTAATTTAACATTTTTTATGCCCTTAGTTAAATTAGTTTAACAAGAGTTAGAAAATTATATGAAATATGAAAAAGATTAGTAAGATATTCATATTGTATAGATGTAAAAGATAAAAATATCATTTTTAACACTTAAACTTATATATTTCTTCTGACTTGACTTATTGATTTTATCTTATATCCAACTAACTCTATAATTTTTCCATATATGTTTGAAGGAAAAAGAGTGGCAAAAAGAGTTTAAAGCCTAGATATAAAAATGTAAGAAAGTTTAAAGGGCATCTACTAAGATTCTAAGTATCAGTGGAGAGAAGAGACTAATCAATTTTTTTTCTTTGTTGATGTAAGAGAGATACCTTCTTTTATTTCAATATATATTATAAAAATTATGAGAGCTTATTAACAAATTAAAGGATGTTCGGTTACTAAATTATGTAATTTTTATTAATAATTTTCTAGAAAAAAAAGGTTCATGGACCCCCCACAATTTACATGTGCATTTGTCTTTGAGATGGTCATGGCTTTATTACCGGAACAAAAACCAGGTACAGGTCAATATGGAAACACACACACACACTATATATATTTTTTATAATCGAAATTATAATACCTTCGTCCCATATTCTTTGCACTATTTGACTTTTTTATATAGTTTGACTTAAATTTATTTATATTAGTATTTATTAAAAAAATATTTAGAACCTATATATTTTGATTTATCATTCTTATATAAAAATTCTTCATTTATATACTAAAATACTAAAAACAAAAAATTATAGGTTAATTATTAAAAAGTAAATAATACAAAAAATATTAGCCAGAGAGACTATTAGATAATAAGAGAAGAAGATAAGAAAGAAAAAAAACTATCAATTGATGTACCACTGTTGAACATCGTTAAAAACAATACAAAATCATGAGATGTACTCCCTCTGTCTCATAAAACCTGTCCTCTTTGATAATGCATGCAAATTAAGACTTCTCTATTTTTTACTTCTTTCTTTTAATATAAAACTATTAATTTATTTATTTTTATATAAAGTACATATACTCATCTACTTTTTAATGGATCTTACGTACTTTCACTCTTTAATTTTTTCAACTTTATCTCCTTTCAATAAATGATATATATATATATATAATAATAATAAAAATTCTTATTTGAAAAGATAAAAAGAGAACAACTATTTTAAAACCGTGAAACAAAAAAAGTAGAAGTCAAATATTATGAAAAAAAGAAAATATTAGATAACTGAACAGGGGTTAAAGCTGGATCAGGATTCAGGTCCATCCGACAGTACCTGAAAACCTTCGAGCAGTCTCCTGTTTGTTGATCCGTTCCGGGTTGGTACGGTTGTACCTTAGCTCTTCTGTTGAACCGGTACACAGTCGCATTTACGGTCATAACTCATAAGTACAAGCACATGCTTTGAAGTTTGACAAGTAGCATCGCGAGGGATTATTTTCGTAGCCAGTACTTTTTCAGCCAGAAACAAAAACTAAAACGAAAAAATCGCGATATTAATTGCATCGTAAAAAATAAGCTATGCACTTACATTAAAGAAAATTTGGAGAAGGATCAAACTTTTTTGAGAATTATGCATAGGGAATCTTGGGCTTTGTTATTTTCTGATTCTAAGATCTTCCTGAGCCACTTTATTTTGATGTTCTTTTATAGGGGCATAGAAATTAGATTTAGAGAACGTGGAGTGAGTTGGTAACATGTATAAAGTTACGATCAATCATAGAAAAAATTAAATAATATTCCCTCTAACCCATATTATTTGAAACATTCACTTCTTAATAATTAATCTATAATTTTTTATTTTTAAATTTTAGTATATAAATAAAAAAAATTTATATAAATGATAAATAAAAACCTATAGTTTCTAAATATATATTTTTTAATTTTTTTCTAATAACCAATAATATAAATAAATTCAAGTTAAACTATGGCCAAAAGTCAACTGTTTCAAACAATATAGGACGGAGAGAGTATTACATATAAATTTATAAAATTTGAAAATTTACAATAATTAATTTCAATTAAAAAATTATAATTCACAATTTAATACGATATTCTTTCAAAATCACATGCTGAAAGCTATCAAAATCAAAATTAAATATCAAACATCAACATTTTTTTATGACTAAGAGAGTAACTCCTTACTTCTTTAACAATATTCAAACTTAAGAAGAAATATGCACTTTTTAGATAAAAATGCTATAGATTTTCGATTATTCTAAAAGTTAGCAAACATGATCTATATAACAAAAATATATAAGTTAGTTTAATCTGATTTTTTTTGTATTTTTGTATTATTTTCATTCAATGTAAAAGCAATGAAGAATGTAATAGGTTTAAGAAGATTGTTCCTCATTATTTGTAAAGTATGCACTATAAATTCAATAATAATAATAATAATAATAATAATAATAATTAGGTAGGCTAAGAATAAGTATGTTCTATAAATTCAATATTAATAAGAAGATTTTCCCTATTGTTTGAACTAATTGAAAAGTCAAATAAGATGTTAGAAAGTAAAAATTAATATTAATCACAAACATAAACTTAATTGATAAAAATTAAAATATATTATAAATTTTTAAAAATTATTAGTAAATTTATACATATAGAAATTATTCAGAAGAAAAAAAATTATTAGAAATATATTATATATTTAGGACAAATTGGATTGGAGGTAATATGAGATGAACATTATGGTTGATTTACATGATTTGCAAACCTTATTGGGTAATCAAAGCATTTGACTTCACTAGTATAACATCTAGAGTTACTATTAGAGGTAAAATGTAAGTTTTTTAAAATAGATGAGGGCAAGTGTAGGTTAGGCCAAACCTAGGAGAAATTTATATAAATTTCTCTCATGAAAAGGTAAAATATGCACTTACCTATTATTAACTTTAAAGTTTACAAATAAGTGCCTAATTTTAATATTATTACAATTTTATATCACATTAACTAATCCTAATAAAAAAATTTTAGAATTTTATGGGGACGGGCCCTCCCCAACCCCTAAAAGCTTCGCCCTTGTTCATTCATAAGTCATATTTGGCTACATTCAACTTTTGAATTTTTTTTGTTTGTTACACATAATCAAAATAAGATAAATGCTAGGAAAGAAGAGAAGAAGCAGCAAGCAATATGGGTTGGAGTAACAGATTGGCAAAGAACTATAATCAGAGCACAACGATCAAAAGACTCCATAGAATCCATGAGTGATTGAACCAAGCCTGACATCAAAGATTGCATAGCCACTGTACTTTGAAGGACTCTGAAAACTTGAGAACAATCTGATAATAACTTTTGAATTAGATTGGTTGCAAGTTGCAAGATCGGTAAGAACATAAGATGAGATGTGCCTGGGCTCGGTCTTTGACTCATGTTATTCAATTACAATAGCGGATTGGGTTTGGGTGTTAAATTCAATTTAGTCCACCTTCAAGGCCTTGCTTGCACTGGATATTTCGATATTAGTTGATAGGTTTTATGGGTTGGGACTTGGGAGCCTCCTTGTCTCCGTGTATGATGGGTTAGTCTCTTTGGTGTCATGACTGGTGCCATTTTTATCCTCCTCTATTTTTTTTTCCTTTTTGTTGTTTTTTCTCCTCCTTTAATTGGCATTGATGAAAAGTACTCCTAATATTATTTTTGTAAGAGCATGTATTTTTTTTTATAATTTTATATTCTATAAATATTTTGTAAGAAAATATCACTAGTATTTCTTAAAAAAAAAAAAAAAGATCTCGAGTGATAAGTGGGAAGATAATGTATTATTTTTTAATAGCATTACGTTTACATAAACAATAGAAAAAAAAAAAAAAAGAAAGAAATCCAAGCCGAATGGAACCTATTTTCTATGGTTTAATGAAGTTTTTGGATTTTGTCTCATTTAGCATTAACAAGCAAAAGTATTACTTACAGGTAGGAAAGGGAAAAAGGAAGACGTGAGCTTCCAAACTGGATAGTGGTTGAGGAACTGAGCTGAGGTTGCCGCCGTGGGTTACCATTCAGCCAAAGACATCTTAGTTAAATTTGTACTTGGGGTTGTTCAATTCGAACTGTGGTTTGGCACCTTGTTCCTTAGAATTGTGAATGTTTCTTTTGATTTTCTATGTTTGTTCACGGTTAATACCTCTCTTTTACTCTTCCTTGGTAGGATTTATTTAAATTCTTTTATCTGTCCCAAGAGATTCTTTCAAATATGGCATTGGAAAGATATCTCTAATAGCAGGAGTACGTGTTAAAAGTTACGTTCAAGAATTCCTTCTTTGTTCCTGTGAAACTACGTTCGAATTCATGTTCTATTTTTTTTAAGGACAAAAAAAATGAAAGGTGCATCTCAACCTTGTGCGCAGCATAACACTGAATCTACTTGTAAATTTTATTTTTTAAGGATAACATAATTCCTTTATTGAATAAAGCTAGAAAACTGTATTATTTTGCCCACATCTAAAAAGATAGGAATAAAATAATTAACCTTAGAAAAAGACCTCTACAGTTGTTATTGTTATTTTTTTTTTTTTTGTAAAATCATACTTAAAAAAAAAAAATCCGTAGTTTACAGTTGTGTTTTCTATTGGCATAGCTTCCAAACTCATTTACGAACTGTTTGGCGTGTGACGAGCTGAGACTTGTGTTGGGATCCTCAGCATTGTTTTGAGCCACACCGAGGCTCGGACTTACTAATAAGAATGGAATTCGATCTCAGAACTTTACTATTTGATGTACCAAAAACTAAAAGTCAGAACAAAATAAAGATCGCTAGCAACAAGGGACATGAAATATGTTTTACATTTCTACCTTGGATATGAACACCAGAAAACACCTCGTACTTGAGAAACAAAAGACGTATTTGAACACTGGTCTACATCATTCCAGACAAAAATTGATTGAGAGAGGTAGTTTCGTTGCAAGTGAGAAGCTCCAACAGAATATCAACAGGGTGTAATTAATTTATGTCCTGTAAATACAACAGTGGATGATATATGCAGATTCCTGGAGGTGTACATTGCAAGAAAACTGGTAACTGTACCTGCTATGAATCATTTGGTGGCATCTAGCTAGCTGAAAGCATTGGAAATGGAATATACAAAGTCCAAAAATCCAGTTCCTTTTAGGAGGCCTTTTCCAGTCAAAAGCTCGAAATCCAGTAATAAGAGGAATCCGATAATTGCAGCCTTACCATTTATCAGCTCATTCTTCCCAGTGAAACCAAACCCCTCGGAGTCCTCATCCACCACCATCCTCACCTGAAACAATAACACAATTCTTAATCTAATCAACCTCCTATGCAATGAACAAATGACTACATTTGGTGTTATCCAAGAAGGTCAAAGCTGCTTAATTGATTGTTTTTTTTTTTTTTTTGACAACTTTATAGTTTAAGCACCTCATCTACATTGACATCGGATGCGGTCAGACCAGGTTGAGCTTTTCCGCTGAACACAATCTCTGCAGCTGCATCAGATACACCAGTTTTCAGACTGATGTAAATGTTTTCTTCATCAGTTTTTACTGGATAAACATAGAGTGTCCTCAAAGCGGGTGTAAGGACTCGTAACACTGGATTTTTAGGATACCACTCCTTGATATCACCAGTCCGGAGATCAAATGTACTGTCAGTTGTAGGACACACTATGCAGCCGTCCTATCAGGAGAATGACAAACAATCAGCGAAATCTTAGTAAGAAAACCACACGATATGGGAACCAGAGCAAAGACAAGATTTTCTTGTCCATCTCTTCAGAGGTTTCCTGACAAAATTATAACATGAGGGCATATTTATGTGCATTGTTTATTATTATTCCAAAACCATCATAATGTGAGAAAAATAAAAGGATAAGAATAAAAATTGGGGGTAAAATATCAATAATGTAGAGCAATTTGTATCAGTTAAATAATTAAAGAAAATCGAACATCTTTTGAATTTTAACACCTCAAGACCTCAAGTCTAAGAGCTAAAGCTTGCATGTACGATCTTCAGATATATCATTAAAACTCTGTTTCCTGTATGATATATGATGAAAAAAGGGCGCACGTAAACATCTAAGCAAGGGAGTGGCCACGGGGGGCTGGATTGCTGGCAGCACAAAGCCTCCTCTATTCTATATATTCATTTAAATGCCGTAAACGATTGTAAGAAGTTCCCTTCCACAATATAATAAATAGTTTTCCACCATGTGTCACCCAATTCTTCAACAGGTCTCTAATGCATCTTCATTGGTCCATATGCAGCTGAAAACGCCTTTATATTGCTCTCCTCGTTAGACAAATGACATCCAACGTCAAAGGTTTCTAGATTTCTGTGTGTAGCAGGTTCTCAGCCTTGTGATTTCAAATCGAGCACGAAAATGTTCTTAATAAAATAAGATGCATAGCCCAGTAATGGCAGTGCTGATGCAATTATATGAAATAGGTATCCCCTTGCAGGGAGATGCCCTGGGCCTGGGGGGCAATTTTCAATATGCAACGAGGTAAAAAAATTCTACCATCTGACTGACTATGACTTGGCAAATAACATCCAAATTTTCTCCAATCAATCGAGTTCAGTCGCATAATGCGCACACAGACAAGTGACAAAAAGGACATCAAACTAAGCATTGCTTTCTGAACAATACTACTGGCAAATTCAAGTTTGTGTACCTATTGTTAACCCTTTCTGCAAATTAGGGAGTGAAATTTCTCATAAACTGGGTGAAGTAGAAAAGAAACCTGGGTAAGTTTGGCATTCAACAGTCCTTCACTGTAAGCGCCTTCGGCAGGCGACCGATTCTCAATAGCGAAAACCTGATCCTTGTACCAGAGCAACAGAATCGTCTCCCCGTCCTGTATTATCACTCGCCGCTCTCCCCTGGGCAGCGCCGCCAGGGGCACCACCGGTAACCATTTCTGGCCTCCGCCGGAGGCCGAGGATTCTTCTGTCGCTGAAACTTCCGCCGTTTTGCAGGTGACGGTGCGGCCAGGATTGGAGGCAAAGCGGTAATGAGGGAGTGATGAATGACTGGAAGGGCGGAGGAAGGCGGGTGTGAGCGGCGACGATTGACGGCGGGCGACGGGGGTGGACGGAGGGGCGTAATGGTAATTACATGAAAATGCGGCCGCCATTGAGGAGGGAGGGCACCGGGGGCGAGAGGAGAATCTGCATGGATAGGCCAGAGGATGTGAGTGGATAATATGCAACTGTCTCCTGTGGTGGGACTAGCCTGCTCTTGAGCCACAATCTTTCCTTTCGTACTATTGGTTTCATTTCGTATAATTTTTATTTTCTAATATTCCGAGAATTATAACTTGACTTGAACTCCTCCTCGTTTCGTGATTCTTTCAATTGACTGACTCAGGAGTGTTTCGTAACAAATTAACCATTGAAATTTGAACAGTAGAGTAGCTAGTAAACGCGACAATTAAATATGGAAGCTCTCTCATGAGTACACATCAATTTTTATTTTTTTTCTGGAAAAAGTTAAAAACATTTTTCTATGACTTTGTTTTTGGACAGTAGGGTGATGAGTATGGTTCAAGTTGGGCTAATTTTTTAATAGAACTTAACCGAATCAAAATATTCATAGTTTATAGAAAAAACTTAATAACTCTATAACCGATAAGTGAAGAGAAGCAAAACCATTTGGTTTTTTTTATTTTTTTAATTTTAGTTATGAGCTCATTTTAATTTTGGATGTATTCTTATAACAGCTAATAATTTCAGTAAAATCTCATCCAACGTAACAACGAAGAGTAAGAAGTAACTAAGTGAAGATCAAGGTCGTGTGGAGAAGATATGAAGACGAAGCAACAAAGGTGTGGTAGTGGGATTTGGGAGAAGTTAACATTAGATAATAGGGTTTTGTTTTTTGGAAACAAAAGCGTCACCATATTTTTTAAATAAAAAATGAATACGAGTTAAGTTGACTATGCCCTGGTTCGACCCGATTATATAGGGCTCCCCACCATCGCCATTGCTTCAACCTCTGGCACCACCGCGCTAGCAACAACGATAAGCAACCTTCAAGATTATGTGCACATGCATCACCAGAGCTGATCACATGGTAAATACAAAGTCGGATGGACCTTGCATAATCGATCAGGACCTTGGAGGTGCCACTAATGAGGCAAGAACGAAAGAGAGATGGAATGCCAAAGATCTTGAGGCAACTTGGAGAGACCCAAAACAACAGATAGGCATTATTGAATCAAGAGAGAGAAAAAGGCCGGCTGAGACCAACTGGGGCATTGGCGCTAAACCTAACAAAAAATATATAAAAAAAAGAGAGCATAAACCATCACCCAATCTCATGCCCGTCTCTATTGTCTTTGTTTGAATCAATGAAGGACTCATCACACATACACACGTTTAAAGTGTTGTCATCATTTGAATATGAAATTCCCAAATCAAACGAAGCAACAACAAACAATTACCAATAACATATGAAAGATGAGCAAGGCTGAACTAGGTTTCCGCCGTCGGCTTGGGGCTCTCGTCTTTGTCATTTGAATCTTGGACTTGTGTGGGGCAGGCTATCGTCTCATACTCAAATTGCTGGAGCTTGACCTTGTGACAGCGATGGAGATCGTCATCAATATTAGGCTTTTGTTGTTGTGTCACTGACGTTGATCTTGGTGGTGGCCGCCAACTAGGTGGGAAAGTGGCTGGGTTAGTTGACGAGTAAGGCTACGATACAGGCGTAGCCTTGGCTGGGAGCAAGGCAGGGACTTGTAAGGTTGTAAGGGTTAGGAGGCATTAGACTTAGGAGGACTCGAGCCTAATAGGCCAACGAATCAATAGGGCTTGATATTTTATGGCTCGAGCTTTGCTCAAAATTTGTTTGAGACATTTTTTTGCTTGAGCTTCCAAAAATTCGGCTTGAAAAGTCTTAATTCAAGCTCAAGCTACCTGAGAAAAGCTTGACCTCTTTTCAACAATTGTATGTGTGTGTGAGAGAGAGAGAGAGAGAGAGAGATGGACTAGAGTTTTGCCCTTCTCTTTTACAGAGTTGTAAATAAATCAAACAAACATGAATATGCACTTTTTAGCCATTGTGTGTGTGTGTGAGAGGGAGAGAGAAAGAGAAAGAAAGAGAGAGAGATGGACTAGAGTTTTGTACTTCTCTTTTACAAAGCTGTAAATAAATCGAACAAACATGAATATGTTATATTTATGTTTGTTCGTTTAATTTTTTAATAAATATGAATATGAATACAAATAATAAATTAATAAACTTACTTTATTCGTATTCGTTCGTTTATAGCTGGATAATATTATTGTGATTCAAATGAATATATATGAATAAACGCGAATCTGAAACCTAAGTTAACCTTTTGCGAACACTATTAAACAAACATATATAAATGAACATGTTCAGGAACCCCTAAATCAACCGTTCATGAACATAAATGAATAAATATGCAAATATATATAATAATAAATATGTAGCTAATATATAAATGAACAAATAAATTAATGAACTATTCGTGAACATAAATAAAAGAATGAGACTTTATTTATATTTATTCGTTTAACTAATTAAATAAAATAAATATATTTATATTTATTTATTTATTTAAATAAATAAATATAAATAAAATATCATTTACAGCTTTGTTCGTTTGCAGATTAACTGTTTACTTTGTGCCAACATATTAACGCAGCTCGTTCGATAATTTGGTACTAGCATAGTATTTTTCATGGGAAAATTATAAAAAAACTCCCCTGAGGTTTAGTGAAACATACACTTATGTCCTCTATGTTTCAAAACTCTTTCTTTACCCCCCAAAGTTACCATACCTATACTTATGCCCCTCTAGATCTAACTCCGCTAGTGACCGTTAAGAGAAAAAAAATTTGGTCTAACCTCCTACTTTATTCACTCGATTACTTTGCTCCCAAACTTTGCACCTGTCTCCCTCCATCCCTCCCCGTCTTCCAAAAAGCCAAAACCCAGAAATCCCTAAACCCCGTCTGTAAATTGGACACATAATCAAACCAGATCTATAGCTTCAAAGACCAGAATCGAGAAAGGGAAAGTATGAAAATGAGGGAACATTGAGGAGATCGAGGAGGATGGCATTCGCCACCGTGATTGATTTCGCCACCGTCGGACGATTTCTAGCAGAGATTTCAAACTGTGATTTCTAAGCGCCGTCGGGCGATTTCAAACCGGATTTTTCTAGGCACCGTCGGACGATTTCGAGTAGAGATTTTGAACAACGATTTCCAGGCGCCGTTAGACAATTTTGAACCATAATTTCCAGGCGCTGTCGGACGATTTCGAACCCCGATTCGTAGGCACCATCAGACGATTTCGAGCAGAGATGCGAGTTCAGATAATGGAGCAGAGGTGTGAGTCAATTTCGTGGGCGGCTATACTCAATTGGAGATGAACCTGTGAGTCACCGATTTTAGCTCTGCGATATAGAGCAGGCAAAGCCGTCCGAACATCGACCCATTTTGTGAGATCCAAGCCTGCATGTCACCAATCCGGAGAACCGATGGAATCACCGGAATGGAGAAAGTGGTGGAGGAAGCCATGAGAAGAGGTGAGGCGGAGGAGAAAACTAAGGGAGATGAGGGGGGCAGATTGAATTTTGGTTGAAAGTCTAGTAAACAAATGTTCATAATTAATTTGGTGGGTAATTAAGTTGTAAGATACAATAGTTGAGGGGCAAAGTTTTTATGGAAGAAGGTTAAGAGATCCAAATAAACATTTTGTCTTTTTTTGTGAAGGGGGTAAGTGTATATAAGTTTAGGCACGTTAACAAACGGTGGATTGGACAAGTGTTGGGACGTTTAACTATTAAGGGGGATAAACGTAGGTATTTGAAACAATAAGGATGCAAGTGTAGGTTTCACTAAACCTTAGGGGAAATTTTGGTAATTTTATCTATTTTTCATTTCTTTTAATGTTTCATGTAGAAAAAGATATTGTTTTGAAAGAGCTTTTATGATTATAAATTTTTTTGTGTAATTTATTGATAGAGAGATTAACTTTAAAGGGTTAAAATTAAAACAATCTTAAGATACCTTCGTTCTCAATTCTAGTGTGAATACCAATCACTTAACTATAATGTTTTTTATATTCATGAAAGAAAATGAATCAATTCGTTTTAATGAGATTGATCCAAAATGTTTTTATTGGTTACCTAAAAACTAATGTCATTTGAACGTCAATACTATATAGGTATAATATTCTTTTAAATAACATTTTTTTATAGTTTAATTGAATTTTTATTAATTTATCTTCTTTTAGGTTGAGTAAGTAAAAACAATATTGAAAAATTAATTAGATTATGAAAAAAATTTATTAAATGGATTATTATATCTATGTTGTATTAACTTTCAAATAACATTAATTTTGAATAGAAAAACTATAAAATAAAAATAAATTATTTTAAATTAATCTAATTTAAATTAAAACGAATGGTTGGTGCTTTTTACACATGCCACATACTGAGATCTCTTATATTCACGCAATTGAATCTTATTCAAATGCCAAAGTTAGTATATAATTGCACTTTTTTTAAGCCAATCGTGTTGGAGATTTTCCCCTATATGTACAGAGAAAAAAAGTAATATCAAGGAATGTAAAATATTTATTTTTTTCATTTAAAATCATGAATACAAAGTAAAACACGACTTACGCCTAATTCAAGAGGATTTTCTCAAAAAGAAAAAAATCAAGAGATTCTTTTGGAAAGGGAAAAAAAATGAAGAAGGAACACCACCATACAAAACTTTCGAATGAATGTCCGAACTATGAGCGAGCTAGCTAGCTATAGCGTTCACTGCGAGTATTAATTAACAACTAATCGCTAGCTATAAATTTAACTAATTAAGCCAGTTCCCCTCTCAGTACCAGAAAAATTCTGTTCAGACTTTGGCTTCATCTCCAGACACGAACTTCTTCCAGTACCAATGCTCAGTCCAAACAAACGCCATTTCCTCGATCGGAATACCCTTTGTTTCCGGCAGGAACAGGTAGATGAAGGTCGTCATGATGAAGAGAAAGGCGGCGAAGAGAATGAAGAGGCCGAATTTCAGGTGGCAGAGAATTGGCAGAAACGCCTGGGCGATGACGAAGGTGAAGCCCATGTTGCAGGATACGACCACGCTCTGCGCCGCCGACCGGATCTCCAGCGGGAAGATCTCGCTCGGCACGAGCCATCCCAGAGGCCCCCACGAGAACGCGAATCCTGCCACGAACATGCAAATACAGCCTACCACCAGCCCCGCGTACCACTTTGGCAGTTCTGTGACCGCCCCAGTAACCCCAAATTTCCACCCGATCAATGCAGCCACAGCAAGCTGCAGGTCGGTGAAAAACATCATGATAATAATGATTGTAATGGATTAGAATATTTCAGTCAGAAATTTGGCATTTGTAATTCAGAAAGAGTTTCGATCGAGATAAATTACTTAATTAATATTCCTCCTGTACTTGTGTACCTGGAAGATGAACATGAGGGTGCCGCCCCATAAGAAGAGAGGTCGCCGACCCCATTTGTCAGTTCCGTAGACAGAAATGAAAGTTGCCAACACATTGACTACGCCGGTGATCAAAGCCGACATAAGCGAAGAGTTGTCCCCGAAGCCGATTGTTTTAAACAAAACAGGGGCGTAGAACATGACGACATTGATTCCGGTGAGCTGCTGGAGAGAGGGAATGAAGGTGGCCATGATCAGCTGGGGCCTGTACTTTCTCTGTCTAAGATTCTTCCACGGATGTTTCACCTGCTTGGAGGCCTCACTGGCTGCGACCAGGTCCTGGAACTCAGCGGCGACCTTGGAATCGTCGAGGCCACGGATTCGCTTGAGCATCTTGTGGGCGCCTTCGTGATTGCCCTTCTCGAGCATGGAGTTGGGGGTGTTGGGGAGAATGATGCCAGAGATGAAGATGAAGAGGGCAGGGACGGTGGCCCCGCCGAGGCTCACGCGCCAGCCGTAGCCGCCTTCGATCTTGTTGGTGAAATAGTTGATAACGTTGGCCACCGCGATGCCGATGGTGATGGAGAGTTGATAGAGCACGTTCAGGGCACCGCGGCGCTTGTAAGGCGCCATTTCTGAGACGTACAGAGGCACCGACTGAATGGAGAAACCGAGACCAATACCCAAGAGAATACGACCAAGGATGAGCATCCAAACGGCTTTGGCTAAGCCGTTGATGGCGCCGCCCGCAAAGAAGACCAGACCACCCATCATCATGGACACCTTACGGCCGAGGTTCCGGGTCATCCACGACGCGAACAATGAAGAGAATAACGCAGCCATGAACAAGGAAGAAGTAAACAAGGTCAGCTTGACGCTGTCGAACTTGCAATATTGGTTGGTCGATTTATCCAGCGCCTCTTTGTGATACACCGACGGGAAAAATTTTTGCAGGAAGGGAGCCATCGATGTCACACCGCCGGTAATGCCGTTGTCGTAGCCAAAAATCAGGCCTCCCATGGCTGCGACGATGCAAGCTGCGGCCGCGAAACGAGTCATGTCCCCTGGGTATTCCTTGCCGCCTTTGCCTCCATCGATGCCGAACCCACCCGCCATTGGAACTAGCTTTGCTAGGTATACTTAGTAGTGACGGAATTAGTTTGATACTACAACCAGGTGTGGTATTAGGACTTTATATCCAGCTCCCTGACGCTACAAATATATAAATAATCTAATCTGTCCATAAAAAAAAATTCATGTTTGACAAAATCACGAAAAAAGCTAACAACTGAGATTTGTTTAATTGTTCTCTGTTATTAAGTAATCCGTTGAGATATTGGTGGAAGTAAAAAGATTTGCTCTTGGCCCTAGTCATCCCAATCAGTTTATAGCCTTTAAGAAAATGAGGAACACAAATTGGACTTAATTATATGTTTCCTCACGCTATATGTATTTAATCAACAACCTTTTCAATTGTCATGGGTAAAACAACTTATTCTTAATAAAAATAGCAGACTACAGTATAAATTATTAATTAACTCGTGCATGTGTGATAGGTCCTAATTAATCTATTTTTATTAAAATTAAATTCATGCATAAAGAGCATAAATGTTAATCGCCTGGAAGAGTACTGTCAATCACTTGCTTAGTTGCTTGTACTCGGGGCGGAACCCAACAATTTTATAAATGATGAGCCAAATGAGACTTTTTCTAAGGTATAATTCTTGTGAAAAAATTGACTACTTTTTTTTTACTCGGAGTGAAAGTTGAAAAAAAAAAGAGTAAAAGGTAGATAAACTACAAACCAGAAATAGCTAATAGCATATTAGATCAAACCAAGATCCTTTATAACTTGAGAGGTCTTAGCACTTTCACTGACTCATTTGATAGATGATGTATTTTGCCTGATTTTTGCAACTCATGGAAGAAGGATTAATTTGTAGAGATAAATCTCGCAAAGAAACTTGGTATCTCTTGGCCAATAATTGATTGTCCTCCCTAAGCACCGTCCCTTGCTCCCAATGATTTCATCCATCAATTTGGATTCTATTTTATCAAGACTACACCCAGTTTTTAGCTTGGGCAATGATCCGAGGCTCGCATGAGGTTGTTGAATCATGAGGATTAGAAAGCTTGGCCTTCTTGACCTTTGGTGCTTTAACCTGTTTGGAAACACGAAAATCCAAATGGACATTATTGTTTGAAAAGAAAACCCTAGGCCGGTTATCAGAGGCCATTTGCTTCTCTTTGTCTGAGGCAACTGAATTATGCTGCTTTTGTTTTACGCGATTTTGGACAGATAGGGGGTGGATCGTGCAACTGATCTAAATCCATCCCCAGAGGGCCCGAGTATGGTGAGGAGTCCATAGCCTGTTGATTCTTGTGATTAGCTTTAATTGCTGACTCACACACACACCAAACTACTTTTTGGGGAGATTTAGGAAAAGGAATAACCATCTACACACAACTTGATCCTCTATGTAAAGGGTTACCATATCTGATGTAGACGGCATGCGTTTTTTCTCCATGGAAACTCAACCATTGTCCAACTCCAGTTGAAGAGGGGACCCAAACTCCTAGCTGATTTGCTTGTAAAAGGTTTGAATGATCTAACAAATCCAAAGACAATGCAGCATTTACACTTAGATTGTAAGATGGCTTGCCTTGTGGTAACTTGTCTCGAATAGGATCAATTTCTTTTTGAAGACACTGATTCCTGCATTCTAACTCCTCCGGCTTTTGCTGCAAGGCGCTAACTTGAAGACAATGTTGCTCTTTTGCCTTCCTCATCTCCTGAGAAACATATAAACATTGATTTGGATGATCTTCTCAGCATCTTCCTCTTTAGCCACATGCTTTTGTTGGACTTCCTCCAATTAGGCTTTGAGATTAGTGATATTGGTTTCAAGTTGAACTAATCGCTATGCATTAGCTTGGTTGGTAATAGAGTGTAAGGCCAAAGGAAAATGTTTCTCCACTACTTTAAAGAGGATGTCCTTAAACCGTGGCAGAGAAGATGTAGTACTAGAAGAACTTATGAGCAACTGTTGATGATGTTCCTACTCATTGATACACTCGTCTTGGAAAAAATTCAATTCAGAGAAGAACTGCCATGGAGGTTCTTCATTAACATGCTCCTGGTTTGAAGACTCCATCTAAAACTTATCTGTCGAAGAAATTAATAACTCATCCTTATCTTTAGATTTGGCAGAGCACCCCTCCCTGATGGATTGTTTTTTTGGCTCGGCATAACTTCCATTATCCTTACCAGTTACCAGTAAAGAAGCCTTTTTTGCAAACCAAAACATTTTTAGTAAAATATAGCAGCAGAGGAATATAGAGAAAACCCGAGGCAATGCCTGACGAAGAGAAACAGAGGAAATATACTACAAAACAACGCAAGCACACCCACCAAACAGCGAAGCGAGAAATGGGGAGACAAAGTAACAGACCAACAACCAGCAGCAAGTAAATCCCACACAAGAGAAAAAGCCACCAGCAAAAAGAAACAGAGGTTCAAGCTACGGAGCAGCTTCACCGAGGTAATATCACACATTTAAAGCTGAAACAAATACCTCTTATAAGGCCCAAATTAAAACCTGCCAAGAGAAGCACACAGTCTGATCAAAGTTGCAACCAGAGCAAGGAAAACAAGGCCGAACAAGCCAATAAAGAACTAGCTAAGATAGTGAGAATCGAAGTGGAATTGACCAAACCCCAGAAATTGGGGGAATTAAAACCACGAGGAAGAATATTGAATTAACGAATAAAAAATAAGAGAGGGAACTTAACTAACCTAAAATGGAGAAGGGGAGGCTGGGCACAAGAGGAGTCTGTTAAGTGGGAAAATTTCACATGACTAATAAAATGGGCTAAGTCAATGCTTTATAGAGGATAAGGCCTATTCATCAATTACTAATTGATTTTAGGTTGGACGCTTTAACATGGTATTAGAGTAGGTTCAAAATTGTCCCAACTATTGTCGAAAATAACCCACGTGATAGAGCCAAAGTGGCCTACACGTGAGGGGACGTGTCAAGTGAGAAAATCCCATTTGACCAAAAAAATGGATTAAGTCAATATTTTATATAGTGATAAGAACGGACCATTTTTCAGAGGTATAGGAAGCTGTTGGTGCCCTTATTTGCTTTATTGGATGTATAATTGTATTCATATTCTCAATTGAGTCTGCCCGTGCTTACACTTCCTTCAATATTATTCACTACGGGTAAAATGACCCATGGGTCACCTAGCTTATTTTTTTGTCCTATTCGGGTACCTTACCTTTATTTTGTCCTAGCGAGGTACCTTTTCTCCTATTGCGCATCCTGTTCAGCTACTTTCCGTCAAATTGGTCGTTAAATTGGATGGAAAATGATGAAGTGGCATTAAATAATACTAAAATAAACTTAAAATAACAACTTCAGTCCTCAAACTATTTCAATTACTAATTCTAACCCTTAAATTTTCCCTTAAGCCAATTCTACCCCTTTCATCCCGTTAACCTCGCCCCTCCACCTTTGTCTGAATGAGCTTCCACATTCGCAATCAAATGAGCTTCCTGTCCTTCCTCTGCCGTCCTTGATACCCATCTCCATCCGCCACCTTCGTTTGTTCGCCTTCCAGAATTCTTCACCTTTACGTCTCTTCGTATGATTTAACCCAAATTTTTCCTCGCGCCATTGTCACCCCTGCTTCCTCTTCCCCCGACGTTTCGCCTTCCGTCGCGCCGTTCGTCGCCTCCGGGCACCGCTAGTTGCCCAGCCGCCCAACCGCCCGTGCGCAACCAGAAGCTCCCACGCGGTCGCTGCACCACTGACGAGCCCAGCCCCAATCACCAATCGCTCGTTCGTCAACGGAGGAGCACCGAATCGGGGTAGATCCGTTTGCGAACCTGTGACGCGATTTCGCAACCTCGTCCGCTGCCAACCACCGTCCGCTCCACCTCCAAGGTTCGCCGCCATTGTCGTCTCCAGCCACCTACCCTTCCAGATATCGTCGCTGTACCACTGACGAGCCCAGCCCCAATCACCAATCGCTCGTTCGCAGACGGAGGAGTACCGAATCGGGGGTAGATCCGTTTGCAAACCTGTGACGCGATTTCGCAACCTCGTCCGCTGCCAACCACCGTCCGCTCCACCTCCAAGGGTCGCCGACATCATCGTCTCCAGCCACCTACCTTTCCAGATATCGTTGCTGTACCACTGACGAGCCCAGCCCCAATCACCAATCGCTCGTTCGCCGATGGAGGAGCACCGAATCGGGGGTAGATCCGTTTGCGAACCTGTGACTCCATTTCTAGTTCGCCCAGATCTGGTTTTTGTTTGCCATTTCGAGTTAATTGTTTGTTAATTTGGGTTAGTTTTTGATATTTTGTGGCTAGAATGAAAAATTTTAAAATTTTGGGTTTGATATTGATGTTTAGAAAGTTTGAAAGGTCTAAAATCATTAATTGACAATATTTGGGGACTAAAATTACTATTTTACATTTATTTTAATATTAATTAATGCCACATCAGCATTTTTCGTCAAACATAACTTCGAAATTAACGGAAAGTACTTAGATAGGACACGCGATAGGAGGAAAGGTACCTCGCTAGGACAAAATAAAGGTAAGGTACCCGAATAGGACAAAAAAATAAGCTAGGTGACCCATGGTGCATTTTACCCTATTCACTACTGACAAAACACCAATTTCGCTCTTTGATGGCTACCCGCAGCATTTTCGCCCGAAATTGAATATATTTTTTCTTTTCCAAATCATTATAAAACATTATTCTTCTACCAAAATCTCATATTTTTTTTCACTCTTACTTTTCTCTGCTTTCATAAAATTCGTTTCACCACCCTCTAAAATTATTTGTTTCTCTTCTTGTTCTTGTTCTTCTTGCTTCTTTTTTCTCACCATCTTTTACTTCTTCTTCTTCTTTCCCTCTATTTCTCACCATATTATTCTCGTTGTTGTTCTCTCTTTTCACCGTTCTCAACCATATCTCCCCTTGAAAAATGAAAACTAGCGCCTGCATAAAAAAATTTTCAACCATTTTCAAGCATATTTCTACTTGAAAAATGAAAACTAATGTCAATAACAAAAGAATTTCAACCATTTTTAAGCATATTTTAAGCAACCTCAACATTTTTTCCCAAAAAAAAAATATGAATACTAATCATTTGAATTTCTTACAGATAGTCGTGGAGAGTCAGTCTACCATTGGGATCTTACAATTTTGCCTATCAAAAATTCCAATAGCTGTCATACATTTGAAAATTCAATAGAACAGAGCTGTTAAAACTAACTTTTAGCAACAGATTGACATTCTAACTATTAGACATAAAAAAATTCCAACGACAGCGATTAGAAGTTTTTTTTCAATGATTTTGAGCCCGACAGATGTGTTTCCAATGACTATGCACCAAAAGATGAATAATATTATTTGATTCAATAAAGAATATTATTCTCTTCAAATAAATGTGTTGTTCTATAAAGTGTTATTCTCTTCAGACAAATGTATTATTCTTTTCATGCAACCATGCTATTTTATACATCAGTGTTAATTCAAACAAAAGTGTTATTCAAAACACGATGACATTTTTATAAATAATGTGAAAATGAATAAGTAGCAAGCTGCACCAGGTATATCCTATACCTACTCTTTAGTTATAAATGATATTCCTATTCAATAACTACATTTCAATAAATAAAAAATAAATTATTATTATTTTAATAAAATTTTAAAATTAATTTAAAAACATTAAAAATTTTAAAAACTCAAAGAGGAAAATATGATGAGTTTTAGTACCCCGGTATCTTGTAAATCCCTTTCACTTCGCCATTTTCTTCGCACTGCTTTTACTTTTTCTATTCTAGTCGATGTCTTTGTCTATCCACTAGTAATTTAACTCTCTCTTTTTTTCTTTTTTTTTTCCTGCTTACTCTCTCTCTCTCTCTCTCTTCCCCCTTAAAAATCTTCTGATTCTGGAGAAAATGGGAAGGCCTCTGGAAGATGGGGAGGGGGTCGGCAGCTTTGAAGGCAAAGCCGCGTCTGTGCCTGTGCTTCTTCATGACCACGAGTTTAGTGGGCATCTTGCAGACGGGTCAAGGGAAGACTTCGATGAATATGAAGCACCCGATGGTCATGATCCTCTGGAAGAACGAACCGTCTTCTGGGAATCACAAGAGGCTCTGCTTCAGGTACCTACATGATTAACTAAATATTCTCATAATTAAAAGAACTTCTGGGTCTTCGTTAAAAAATTCTTCCAAGTTTGCCAATTTCAGCAACATGACTCAACAAATTTCCTGATTTTATCTGATAGATTTTTTCTTTTATTTGCGTTCATGCATATGATTTTTTCTCTCTCATTTTTTTGGTTTTATATTTAATCATTTTTTATTATCAAGTGACGAGAGGGAAAAAAGAAATCCCAGCCCAGGTAGGAGACAAGTAGAAGGAGCTAGTACCTTTCATGAATCATAACCGCATGAAATTTTATACAGACAAAACAATTATTTTCGTCTGAAACAAATATCTTCCCCACGAATTGTTGATAATGTGAGGTCTCATATTAAATTTCCTTGTCGCCCTTGAGAAAAGAAAATCTGCAAAAATGCTTGTCAGCAACTGAGCCACGTTTGGTTCGCTTCTTGAATTAATTACTGTTAGTCATTCTGATACGATACGGTAACCACAACAGCGACAATAACAGAATTATAGGACACAATCTGTCTTGTTACTGCTTATACTGCTTATACTTTGCTGTTGTTCAATTAGATGCTAATTTGTGTAATTAAGTGAAATATTTGCAGGAGATTCTGGAGGGTTGTTCCTCGACAGGCTTAAGATTACGTGAAGAGATTTCTGAAATTGTAAAACTAGCCAAAGGAACAGAGTTATGTAGCTGCAAGAAGCAGGGCAACGGTGGCTGCTTCCACTGCTTGAGGAGAAGAGTTGTTCGTATGCTTTGTGGCAAAGGTTTTGATGCCTCGGTTTGTGTTTCTAAGTGGAAGCGCACCAGTAAGTTCCCTGGAGGTATGCCCTGTGTTCTGAGTTTAGTTGATTAATTAGGGGATTAATATTGTCACATGTTGTAACTGATCAGCTGCAACTTGTGTTTGTGTACCTTTAGGGACACACGAGTATATTGAAGTGATTGTGACGACGCAAGGGAGGAAGAAGCAAGTCCGGGTGCTGATAGAGTTGGAATTTCGGGACCAATTCTCGATCGCCAAAGCCTGCGAGGAGTACCGGAAATTGGTGTCCCTGTTGCCGGAATACTACGTCGGGAAAGTGGAGTACCTGTACGCCATGGTCGGGGTCCTTTGTGATGCAGCCAAGAGGTCCATGAAGGAGAAGAAGCTCCATATGGGACCTTGGAGAAAGCGGAGCTTCATACAAATGAAATGGTCCAACATTCCTGAGAACCGTCGCTTCCAGGACAAGCAGTTTGAATCGCTCGCTTCAACTCCAGCGGATGAAGTTACATCTTCAGGCCTCTCTACCGCTCCCACTCTGATTGCCATATAAGTCTGGACGGTTTTGGGTTCGAGTGCTGATCACATAAACATGATGCCATCTTGTGCACCGACGCGGATGATTATAAGATATTTGTTTTAGTTGTAGGGATGAGGTCTGCCGGTCCATGTGCCGCCAGTTCACTTTGTATGTTTAATTTGTTCTCAAGCCGGAATAACCAATTTTGTATGATTGAGTGAATTGTAAGGCTGTCATGTATTACTACTATATTCTAAAAGCTATGAAGGGTTACTAGTGGTGCCCATATTAAAAGATTGGGCCTCCATTGGGCTTAAATATCATCTTAAAGAAATTGGACTCATTAAGAGTTTGAAGCCCAATCTGATCACAAAGGACAGATGTCATAGATCTAACGGTTCAAGAAATAATCACTCCATCTAATGGTTCTAAATCTCAAGGTACACTATCCCAAAAGCCTACATAAAAGCATTCATGATCACATTTCATGTATGAGATCACATTCTTTGGTATTTGCACCACACCAGAATCATTATTAACTTGCGCGTTAGAGTATCTTTTGCAGGTCTCTACGCTTCTCTTGCTAAAGTGTACTCATGTGATGAACCAAACTTCCAGATCTTTTCGCGTCTACTAAGGAAAGTGCATCATCGGTTACTGTTTATTCTACAATAGGCTACAGTGCCCTTCCATGTGTCACTAGGCTGTTGCTGGGTTGCTACTTGCCTGCTTCTTTCCTTTAATTGTTAAGCCAATGTTTTTGGGTTGTGTGTTATTTATTTGTCTAGTGAGCTTGGTCTGATTTGTTGTGGACTGATTTTTTTTTCCTTAACGTGATTGCTACTTTTGGAAGTTTGGTAAAAGTTTTAAGAGACAACGGCTTTTTAAGGTCCTATCTTGCTATTATCTTACTTTCATTTTTGTGAAATACATTTTCAGTCCTTGCATTGTTTCCATTTCCCATATTAGGCCCTATGTTTTATTTGTTTGGCGTTTTGGTCCCTAAACTTAATAATAACTTAATTATAGTATTTTTGTTTGATCTCTAGGTTTTTTTTAACTATTATTTTCTAAAGTAAACCATTGGTTACCATAATTGGTTTTTTTAGTAAAATAGTGTTTTTTTCTTAACTTTTATTAAGTCAATTGTTAGTCTTTTAATATCTAAAATTTTTTCAATTTCTCTCTTGGTCCGTAAACTATTTTTGTTGCTTTTCTTCGTTATTGTTTTTTCAAACAAAACTTCAGTTACTATGATTTGTCCTTTTTTGTATGATTTCGGTTGATTCCACTTTAGCCAATTTATTTCTTTTCTTTTTTACCTTTACTATGTTAATGGTTAAATAATTAATTGATTAATATATATTAAACACAATTTTGTGTTTCAATCATATCTTTTCATTATTAATAATTGATTCCTTCATATATTTGATTCTTCCCACAAATTAACTGATTCTTTCCACAACTTTATGTTATTTCATATATGCAGTCAAACTATTCAAATCATATATCTATATAATTGTGCATATTGAAAATTTTGAATATTGCCTAACAA
Organism: Aquilaria yunnanensis; assembly: GCA_039654915.1. NCBI lineage: Eukaryota > Viridiplantae > Streptophyta > Magnoliopsida > Malvales > Thymelaeaceae > Aquilaria > Aquilaria yunnanensis. The sequence goes on along the minus strand of CM077600.1, from coordinate 35,222,456 downwards.
ATCAGTTGTCCATGCAACTATTGTGTTTCCCTTCCCTTTACATCTCTCTTATGTTATGTATGATGCCATCAACATAGGTTATAAATGTCAATATAAACACCACATCAAAATGAATGTGTTCCATAATTATACTTCATCTTTTTTACATTTGATATTATGGTATTATGTGACTACCACAATGGGCGGGGCATTTTGTACCTCATATTGTACTATAACTTATAAGAGACCAAGTTTTGGTTATAGGGAGAAGCATATTTCAAAATATAGCGCTCTAGTGGGGCAAGACGTTAATATCATGGTCCTTTTAACACTGAATCATTAAACTAAAGAAGAACATTAAACATGCTAAAATTATTATAATGGTAAATAGTATGAAACATCCCTAACCTATGATCCATGTTGCTTATTCAATTTTAAACTATGAATTATTATACAATTAGTCCTGATATACCATTGCATAATAAAAAAGGTGATGGTGAATAAACGAATGAATAAAATATATCCAAAGTAGGAGATCCAAACCAGAGAAATAGCTTACACCAAGGCCCAAAGGTCCCAGAGACACCATGGCCCAACTTGCTCCGCACAAATCACAAGCGGAGAGCGTTGCCGTTTTGGTCGTCATTCAACTCAACCTGGTAAAACCCCTTCCTCCTCCCTTAAACCCCTTTTGCAGTTGTGACCAAACGACTTCCGTCCGCCTTTTGCTCCTCCACTGGCGGCGTGGCTTCCCCGTCGCTCCGCTTCCTTCCCTCTGTGGAGCTGCTGTTGGCTTAGCTTTGAATCCCAACAAGAAGAGAGCCTCCTGTTCCCCCTCGGAGCCTCTCAGTTCGCGTTCTTCGTCTCCGCCAACGAGGTCGATATCGCAAGCACATGCACGAAGCTAGAGAGGGAGGGGTTTCTTTAGGTTGTTCTGTTCTCTCCCATAATCTCATCATAATTATCTATGAATTCCTATTTGTCATTTGAAATTTAGAAATTTTTATTCTTGTCGCGAAATTGAACCATCTAATTGGGATAAGCTCCACTGCATTTGAAGAGTTTTTCAGCTCTTCTTTTACAATGATACTTCCCAGGAGGCAGGTTTTCTCAGTTTATGCCGTCTGCTTCATCTCGCATAGTACTAGGAGGACTTTCTATATCCCAAATCCAGAAATTCATACCTAAGGAGTGGAAGAAAACCGTAGAGTTTTTAGGCGACCAATCTATGCTACATTTTCTTCACACATGTTTGAAGGAACTTGTAGCTGAAGGGAATTTACCCAAAGCTTACAGAGCATTTTCTCAAATCAAGCTGCATTCTGGTTTTGATGGCTACTGCGATGTTGTTGTACAATCCTTGTCTTGTCTTCTCATATGTTGTACCACAAGTGAAACATTTCCTGAGGGAAAGCAGCTTCATGCTCAGATTGTACTGTTGGGCTTGCAGCACCATCAACGTTTGGTTCCTAAGCTTGTTAGTTATTACTCAGCATTTAACTTTATGGGAGATGCTCATGCAGTTGCTCAAAGTTCTAACATTTTGCACCCTTTGCCCTGGAATTTGCTCATCTCCAGTTATGTTAGAAACGGTTTCTTTGACGAGGCTCTCTGTTCCTATAAACAAATGGTTAACAAGGGGATCAGACCGGATAATTTTACCTACCCATCAGTTTTGAAGGCATGTGGGGAGAAGTTGGATTTGCACTTTGGGGAGATTGTTCATAAGGCCATCAGGGATAGTGGCCATGAATGGAGCTTTTATGTGCAGAACGCTTTGATCTCTATGTATGGGAAGTTTGGTGAAGTGAATGTCGCACGTAATTTGTTTGACGAAATGCCCGAGAGAGATTCTGTGTCTTGGAATACTATGATCAGTGTCTATGCTTCCAAGGGCATGTGGCACCAAGCTATTGAGCTTTTTGATAAAATGCAAGCAGAAGGTTTTGAGGTTAATATTATTACTCTGAACACTATAGCTGGTGGACACATACAGGAAGGCAATTTCGTGGAGGCACTGAAGTTGCTTTCATGGATGAGAACCAGTGGCGTTTCTTTGGATTCAGTGGCAATGGTGATTGGTCTTGGAGCGTGTTCCCATATTGGTGCCATTCAACAGGGTAAAGAGATTCATGGTGCTGCAATTCGTGCTAATGTTTTTAATTTTGATAATGTTAGAAATTCACTAATTACTATGTATTCTAGGTCCAGAGATCTTGCAACTGCATCTCTTCTGTTTCACTTGATAGATGCAAGGAACATAATTACTTGGAACTCAATGCTTTCTGGCTATACCCACTTGGATAGATATGATGAAGCCTCCTTCCTATTCCGAGAGATGGTACTTTCTGGAGTTGAACCTAATTATGTTACAATAGCCAGTATCCTGCCTCTTTGTGCTAGAATGGCAAACTTGCAACATGGCAAAGAGTTCCACTGCTATATCATGAGGCATCAAGGATTCAAGGAGTGTTTGTTGCTATGGAATGCACTTGTTGACATGTATGCTAGATCAGGAAAGGTTTCAGCAGCTAGACGTGTGTTTGATTCGATGAACGAAAGGGATGAAGTGACTTATACTTCGTTGATTGCTGGATATGGGATGCAAGGTAAGGGACAAACTGCACTTGAACTATTTGAAGAGATGTTAGAGCTTCAGATCAGACCGGACCATATAACTATGGTGGCAGTTCTGTCAGCTTGCAGCCATTCTGGGTTAGTGCGTAAAGGCGAATTTTGGTTTGAAAATATGCAAATTAAGTTTGATATAAACCCACGTTTAGATCATTTTTCTTGCATGGCAGATCTTTATGGGAGGGCTGGTGAGTTGAGTAAGGCAGTTGAAACCATCACAAGAATGCCTTGTAAGCCAACAGCTGCAATGTGGGCCACTCTGTTGGGAGCCTGCCAGATCCATGGAAATACAGATATAGGGGAATGGGCAGCTGAAAATTTGCTCGAATTGAGGCCTGAAAATTCTGGTTACTATGTGCTGATCGCTAACATGTATGCTTCTGCCCGTCAGTGGGACAAGCTAGCAAAAGTGAGGACTTCCATGAGGGACTTGGGTGTTAGCAAAGCTCCCGGCTGTACTTGGGTCAATGTAGGTTCTTGCTTTATCCCTTTTGTGGTGGGAGACACGTCAAACCCCCCAATGCATGAGATTTACCAAATGTTGGATTTTTTGACTGAGTTGACGAAGGATGATGGTTGCTCTTCAGGAGAACATTTAAGTGCAGATGATGAATTCCTTCAGGAATCAGCATGCTGATGTGTATTTTTTGAACAAAATCTTTGTTGTTTATAACGTTCATAATATATGCAAGTTTTTGCCTTGCTCGGTTAGTTGATCGGCATGTTTTGGTAGATATCTTGCTTTTCATATCGTTGATTTATCACTGATGACTACGTTCTTCACTTCAAACAGCTGAAATGCCATCATCTGCATGCCTCGGATATCTTTCACTTCCAGCAGCCGAAACCGGGTACTGTTTTGTATCTCTTGCTGTGAAGATCAACTTGAGTGAGCATTTTCTTGTCCACGCAAAGCGTGTAATTATTTTGATGGGGAAGAATGAGCGTTTAAGAAGAGAGAGGTTCTCAATAGGCAGCCATTGTCATCTCTTAGTCGTGATGGTAATGTTAGAACCTTACTGATCTTGAGATTTACGATTTAATTGGTCATGCCTTAACTTGATATAAATTAATATTCCCTCCATTTCAAAAAAACTAATCTTTTTACTATTCACAACAATTAATTTATAATTTTATTTTTTAAAAAATTTATTATAAAAATATGAATATTTTATATGAAAATAAAATTTTAAAGATTGTAGTTTTTAAATATCATTTAAATTTTTTTAATACATATTAATATGAATATATTTAAGTCAAATTTTAATAAAAAAAATAAAATGATCAATTCATGTGAAACGGAAAGAGCAGTAAAGTACGACAACCTCACAAAGCCAAAATTTTGCTAGTCCGACATAAATACGTAATCGTAGTTGAGCCTCAGCACTTGCTGTGGGTAGGAATATAGTGTATGGTGCTGATCAATGTTGTTTCTAATATTTAACCATGGACTTCGCTTATAAACTTCTAATTACGCACCTTTCCTTCCTTGTTGAGGTATTATTCGAGACAAGCTTTTTTTTTTTTTATTTTTTGCCTGAAATCCTGAATTGAACCCAAAAAATCCCTTACTTAAGTTGCCTAAGTTTTTCCCTTGATTTAATTAAATTGAAGTAAACAGTGAAGTTAAATGTACGGCATGAAATGGACAAGTTTTAGAAATGGCTTAAATGCGAAACAATACCTTGAATTTTGCATGTTGGATCACTTAAAGACATAAACTATAAACCAGGATAATTCAAGACTTATACTTCTAAGTTTGGTGTGATTCAATCTAAAAGATGAATTAGTTAATCAGGTGAAGTCATATGTTCGGACACCGTTTGCTACTATTTGAGTACCTTCACGAGTGACAATGTGGCTGAGTTTATCAAATTGGTTAATATGGAATGTTTGAGCTAGATTGAGACACCCGAATAACAAATTTTAGCTCACTTGTAAAAGATGGTCAGTTTTATAGCTGAAGACGTTGCCCAAGTTAACTCAGAATAGGTACACGCGAAGGTCCAAAGAAAAACAGAAATGAAAAAGGAAACCAAACCCTTTTTCTTTTTCCAAATACACGATATTAATTACAGGTCAAGGTTTTGAGGTGGATGGGAATGATGCATTGCAACTGAGGAGGCTTGATGAAATGCTCTCTAGCAGCCTCTGAGTCTTTGTTAAAAGCAATAAGTGCAAGCCTAATACTGAATGCATAATATACTGGTGACCGTTTAATTTTTATTGATTTGTTATCTAAAATCAAAATAAAGTCAACACTTTATCTTATTTTTTGAACCAATCCAGGAAACAGAAAATCAATAAAGGAATAATAAATTTTTCAAAACAAAATTAAAATATTTTTTGAACTTCTTTAAATATAAAGTTTTAATTGAGATACAAGTTGAGTAAATCATAATTATATATCAAAATAATCAGCAATAGGCCATTTTTAAAAACTGCCTAACATACATGTTTGGGAGAAACTAAACAATGAGCTATTTAATACGTTATTATCACTTTTGTTAATTTCACTTAATTTGTGCATCAATTGAAACAGTATAATTTTAAAATTCATTTATCATCCCTAACTTTTAAGTATTGTTATAAATGTGTCTTTAATGTTCATTTTGTTCTTTAAAAGTCTCTAACCTTCCTATTTTGTCTCTAGTGTGGTTTTTCCAATTAAGTTTATAGTTAAAGTTAACAAAATCTCAAGGAAAATACTAACTTTAATCCTTAAATTTTCTTCCTCTCATTCAAAGCACCTTCAAGCCTTTAAAGTTAACAGTTTCTCTTTCTCTCTCTTATCCATTCAACTTCCCATAAAAAAATTGTGATGTTGATTCTCCATACCCCTCCTTCCCCTTCCGTGCCTGCTTCTTCAAGAATTCTGATGGGCTCTTTCTGCTATTAATTCTCAACAAAAAAATTTGCTGCTCCAGCTTTCTCAACGTCATTTTTTGACGATGAAGCTCTTGGGATTTGAAGACATTGAGATTGTTATCACCGAAACTGAGAAGCTGTTGCAAGGAGATTTCACACAAATCGGCTTCGACACCCACAGTGCGAAGGAGTACAACAGCAATCTAATGTGACATGTGATGGCTAGTGACGACACGCTGCTCATGCCAAACCGGACTTTTGAGACTTACATTTTTTGCGTTGTTCAATGAAAACCTTAAGCCATGTCCAACTAGTGAGGGGAAATTTAGAATCCTCACTATCTTTCTACTTGTTTGTTAGTCATATTTCAGTTGGCCTTCTACTTCTAGTGATGGGTGAAAATAAAAAAATATACATTTTTTGCTGCTCATTTTAGGAAAGTTGAAAACAAATTAAAGCAAAAAAAAAAAAAATTCAATATCATCCGTTTATTGCTCCTAGATTTTTACAGTTATATCATCCATTCTTAAAAATCCATCTTTGGAACCAACGGGTCCAATGGTAGCTATCCGATCCACACGAACTTTGACTTCGCCAACAATGTCGTCTCCTCTAGATCCCTCTAATCTCGGCCTCCTCCCATCGCTCTATCCTAACTTTTGTCCCTTCCATTTTCACAGTTTCAGTTGCCATTGGCTCATCCTACCAGATATTATCATCTTATTGAAACAACCCATAAATAAGTGAATCAAAAAGTAATGGCCACTGGCCATGTCAGCGAGAACCCAAAGTGTTGGGATCAAAGTTGGCATTTTTCTTGGAATTCGACATTATCTATAAAATTGATGGAATGATCATGATTGAGCAAAAATATGGCAAGCTAGAGATTTTAAAAAAACAAAATGAAGGTTAGGGACCCGTTTAGAATAACGTAAAAAAGTTAGAGATGATAAATGCATTTTACCCATTTAAAAAGCCACAAAAATATCTTTAAAAATTTTTTTTTGAAAAAATAATAAATTTTGCTAATTTTTCTTTCTTTTTTTTTTTTTAAGATGGGCACGTAAAATTTTTAAAATATAGCTTTTAGTTTCCAAATGAAATATTTTGGACAGTAAAAATAAAAAAATGGAAAATAATAAATTATGTAATGAACTTTCTTAAATCGAAAAATAACAGGCCTTAAATATCTCCACTAACAACTTGACACATGGATCAATATGAGAAACATTTGTGTTACATGTCGAAGTACGAAGAATCTGATAAGAACACCGGCATTAATGGTTCCCACATAATCCTTGGGTAAATCGATTATTTAATGTCGGTCAAAGGGGGGATTATGTCGTTTTAAACACATCTTAGTGAATAGGCAACTTCATGTGGTCAAATTTCTCTGTGTGTTGCAGCTGTTCTCCTCTCTTACAACAATGACCGCTTAATTTATCCATTTGCTCGTTTATTTGAAGTGATTATTTCCAAGTCCCAGCACAAAAATTTGGGTTAACCTCAGATCCTTGTTTTTTTTTTTTTAATAATCTACTTTAGATCCCTTTTCTCTTTTCAATGAAACAGGACAGGTTCTATGAAGGCCAAATCGAAAGAATGTTAAATAACATAGGGTTTTATCCTATTTATTAGTAGCTTTTATTTAGCGACGACCATATCGCGTTGGGTACTGGATATAGTAATCAGTTTTGCCATTAAGACATAAACCTGTCGGCGGACCCTGTTCATTGAACGATAATGATGATATTAAGAGAAATGGAGAATCGATTTTCTAGTGTTTTCGCGTGTCGAATTAAACTTATATATAGATATTTCTGAAAAGAAAGTACGGGTACTGGAACTAAGGTTAACTTCAAACCCGTCCCGGCCCAAATTGAAATAAGTAAAACAAATACAAGTACAGCATATTTTTTGTTTGTACATTTACAAGATATATTAAAATATGACAAATTATTTGATAAAATTGAGAGAAAATCTACCTATTTTTTAAAATTTAGAGGGTATCAAAACGCAATTTTCAGATCAACGCACAATACAACTACTATTCATGAGAGTTAAATCCAGTTGAAAGCTGGGAGACATTCTCGCTTTACCTATTCAACTAACTGTGCTGCGGGCACAGGTACAACATATTGGACAGACCTCTGTCGTGCTTGTATGTGGGACGTTCGCAAGCCTACAAGATCTATATCTATCACTAGTTTTTTGGGCATAGTCTCAAATTTACTATTAATATTTTGGATTAAGATCAAATTTGTTACCAAAGATTTTTTTGTTACCACATTCTCATCAACATTTTTTAATTGACTCAAATTGTCCATTAATATTTCACTATTTACTCAAATTAGCCATCAACCATTAAAAAACTAACGGAAAAGATGAGAAATTAGTAATTGGCTTAGAAACTTTAGGATGACAATGTAACATTTAAAAAACTTTATGGACTTCGGTTAATTTATCCATTCATTCAATGTGAAGATAAAAAGTAAGAATTCCGGTTCATCTCATAGTTCATTTCACATGCAGCTATTACTCCAGCTATGCAACCACCAATGGCCTTCTCCAATCTCCGACCTCACATCTCATTTTCTCTCTCCAATCTATGCTCACAAAGAGAGAGAAGAGAGCAATGGAAGAAAAATCGACGATCTCTTATAGGTCAGAGATTCTCAACTAAGCACTCATGATTCTTAAAGAATGTTTCACCTTAAGATTCTTGTTTACTAATCCCTATACTCGTGCTCTTGTTTCAAAATACAGATGATCCAAGTAAAGACAAAGAACAACTTCTAGTGTTGGGACTTGACGGCTTTTCAAAAAAAGCAAGAACGGCACGAACTTTTTATAGGTCCCCGATAAAAGATTTTCATCAGAATATTCAATCGGAATCGGAGTGTTGGTTCTCAACAAGGGATATGAATAAATTAATTGAGTCTTTCAGATGACGAGCCAAGTGACTCGGTCGAGAAGACCGCTGGTGGTCACACACTCAGAGCAGTAACCATAGTCAAGGTGAACCAAAATCCTTATTTTCTTCCTTCATATTGAATAAATAGATAAATTATCTAAAATTTATTAAAAAGTTACATCATCACCCTAAAAATTCAAAATCTACTATGCTTCTCATTTTCCATTAGTGAGAAATTTAAGCCAATTGTAAAACATTAGTAAAAATTTGAGACAAAAATTTTTTAATGATAAATTAGGTCTAACCTGAAATTTTAGTGACAAATTTAAAACATTTACCTAGTTCTTTTAAATGAAAAAGTAAACATCATTCGTAATTTTTCTTGGGAAATCGAGCACGAGCGTACTTAAATAATTGAGTTATAATTGATGTCACTTGACGTGTTTTAATTTGGCATAATAATTGAGTTATAAATAAATCTATATAGGCAATTTTACAAAACTGATGCCATAGCTTTATCTTCCAGAAAAAAAAAAAAACAAGCACTAGCTTTATTCAGACTTCTTTAATTTAATTTGTTTAGTCATAATTTATTACGTAACTTTTTATATTGTTCTTTGTAAAATATAAAATTATGTAATCTATAAAGGATTTGTATTGGAGTTGATTACATCGTCATCCCTAAATTATATTTCAAATTACAAATCTGTCCTTGAAGTAATGATCACAAGCTAATTTGTTATTAATATTCCATTGCAAATATGCCCTTATGTTGTCATATATCAGCTAGACGCTACGCTAGACTAGTAAACGTAAAAATTCATATTTTACATTTAACAAATATTTTTTTTCTAAACAATATTGGATGTGAGTATTTTTCATCGAAATTTAATACAACAAATTGTTATCACCAGATTATAAGTTCTCATTTTAAAATTTAATAACTAGGGCACTCTTATTTTTTTCATTCATTATTTCCTATAAGATTCATACTTCATGTAAAATTGTTTACGTTTGCCAACTGCACGTCTAACAGAAACCTCCAAATGTAATGACAATTTTGCAACAAGTTATTACTTTAAGGATAGAATTTTTTATGTTAATAACAGTTACATGTGGATGTGGTGTATAGCCACGAACAAATAACGCGATTTAACCTCTATATTAACTTATAGTTTTTCTTTTCTTTTCTTTTCTTTTTTGGTATAAAAGTCATATACCCAAGTACCCGAATTGATTTGGGGGAGAGCTCAAAAATCATGGGGGTAAAAGCTGAAAGAAGGGGTTGATTTGTGTGACCACGTGGTATGAGTGGATAAGGCATGTCGTGATATTTTGAGATACATATATATATATAATTATTATTTGTCGGGCGAGGGTTGTTCATTATTTGTATAAAACAAAAAAATAAGTATGGATTATTTTGGATTGGATAAAAAAGTTTGGTTATTTGGTTATTTACTTCTAATCGGTTCAAAATTGAAACTCATATTTGGTTTTTAGGTCAATTATTGATTTCTAAATTTGAAACCAAGTAAAAAAAAAAACATATTTTACAATTATTCTCATCAACCTTATATATATAAGGTCATTTTTCTTTAGTTTTGAATTTTATGAATCAACTTTTTAACTTTAGTAAAAAAATATATTTGTATGATTTTTATCATATTTTTTTATTTTTTATTTTATTTTTCTTTTCAAATTACCATGTTACTAGTTCCAACAAATAAACAAAATTGAATTACGAGAACTAAATAAACCAAATTATAATTTCAATAGTTGAACGAAAACCGAATAAGTCGAATTACAATTCAAATGCTTTGAAGTGGTTTTAACTTGTAATTTGAATGATTTATATTAATCTTATAATACGAAAAACTGATTGAATTTTTTTGTAAAACCGATCCAAATGAATGAGTATGAGAAAAATAAATAAAAAAAGAAATGGTGGTTATTGGGCCTGTGGGCCCTGGCTGTATTGGGCGAACGCGGAAACCGTATTGCTTCTCTTGTAGCCCATCCACAAAGTCTCAAGTTTGTGACTAATAGAATTGATGATCCCATTGATATTTGCCAGCGGTGATATCGACTATTTTTTTATTTCCTATTTTTCTTGGGTAGTCAAAGACCCATTCAGCTTCAACCCTTATATATATATATATATATGTAATCCATTACCACATTTGAGATTGCTTAGCGACATCCAGCTGTTTCCGAATTCTCAATTGTGCAGTTCTCAAATGTTTACAAGAAACTAGCTGATGTGGAAAATTTGGAACAAAATAATTTTGAATGCTCAATAAACTTCATTAATTATATGTCGCATTTAGGAAGGGAAAAAAAAGCCACGCATTTTTTTAATCGCGGATCTTGTAGGCTGAATTAAATAATTTCTTTTGATATTGTTTTTATATGAACTTCTCTAAAACAACAGGGGAAAAAAAATAAAGGACAAAAGAAAAAGCAGCCCCTCAACCTGAAACCCTTGGAATTCAACACAAAAAATTGGTTGGCTGTGGAAGTTGGGAAAGCGTTGGTGTTGGAGCCAGTGAAAGCCGTTTATTTTACAATGTGCATTATAGAGTTTAATCATTGCAAGATGGATGTTAGGAACTCTTAAGGGAGAATTACCAAGACCCTCCTAAGATATAAATAAACCTACATTTTTGTCTCATTTGTTTCAAATATCTATATTTTCCCCTATAAAGTTAGCAATGTAATTTACCGTTATACCAAAAAGGGGAAAAATCTGATTTTACTCTATTAACATTCTATGGTAATAACTTTTCCGCACAAACTTCTACATCTAATGACCTACATCTTGTCCTCAACTAAACTCATCCCACAAACTTTTCTACCCTCTTCTCCAAGCTAGCAAAAAAACAAAAAAAAAAAAGACTCTTTCCTACAACAAACCTAGCCATCAATAGCTCACAGCACTCACCTACCAAATCCTCCTCCAGCTTCACCCTCTACCTAGAGCTTTGCCTTCCCAACATGTCCCCCACCATGTAATCCCTAGTGGTGCTGGCTTCGTTAGCCAAAACTGCAAAGAGTTGGTTTTTTGACAAATGTTCTAGAATCTAAACTGTTCTTCTCGTTTCTTTTCTCTTGCAATAAAATAAAAGGTGGTAGATTAGGTTGCTGTGCAAAACTTAAATGGCTCTCCAATCTTGCAAACTATGATTTACAATTTCTCTACTAATTAAAGATGAATAATTCACAGCAAAACAATGAAAAAGGACAAATTTTCCTGACAAACGAGACATGGGCAAAGATAGTATTGTGAATCATGACTCAATGCGAGGTGATGATGTACCAAACTAAGATGAAACAGAAGCAAGAACTAGGGATCCGAATTCCAACAGTGCCTATGTATCTCTTCGGTTGGCCAGAGGTTCCTTTCTCCAATAATTGTTTTCTAGATTTCTAAAACCCAAAATTAGAAGATGGGTATGTTGAGAGGGATGAAGAATAAGGAAAAGACTCTATCTCAGCCACGTCTCTAGACAGCCCCGTTGATAATGATAATAATTCCAATTTCAATGGCTTCTTTGATTCTTTGCCCTCTAATGAACTATCCCTTCCTTTTCCTGAAACCTAGGACCGACGAGTGAATTTCTTACTACTCATCTGAACCGACTTGTCCTAATAGCCCCAATCGATTCATTTGAACCTGATGATGTTGGAGGGTCACGAGCTCATGGCCACAATTTATTTGGCCACCGTTGTGGTCTCTGTCTGCCCAAACTCGCACTCTATGCTTAACACCAGCCAAAACAAGTAGTATGTCTTGTCAACCATAGCCTTTGAAGTAGAGTTGCAACCACCAAATTGGGGCTATCAAAAAATGTGATAGAGCAGTAAGAGGAGAGCTCACGGTTGAGCATCGCTGTTGGGTTTTGGGAGACTAGGAGTGGGAATGATTGGAGTTTGAAATCCAATGGAGTTTTTGGTTTATTTTTAGTTTTCAGATTAATTGATTTGATTTGAATGTTTTAGCAGCTTGACTTTTTTAGATTAGTTGGTTTGATTTGAATGAATTTTAGTAGTTAGGGGCAAAAGTTTCTAAAAAAGAATGCTAAGAGGGCAAGGTTTTAATTTTTACCAGATTTTTGGTTTGTACCTTTTGTTTGGTAACCAAAAATTTTAGTATTTTTTATTTATTTTTCTATATGTTCACATATACGGTGTAATACTTATCGTTTTTAAGTGAAAAAATTGAAATCAAGTAAAGAATTTGAGATTGGTGGAGTAATATTTTATAGTTTTTTTATATTTAAATTTTAATTCTAAAATTAAATCACGTATGAAATTAGCATAAAACTAGTTTATATATGCAATTTTTATAACAGAATAAATTACATAAATGGTCTCTAACCTTTAATTATTATTTCATTTTAGTTCCTAATCTATTGAATATTTTTTTGTCCAAACCTATTAAAATTGTTTCATTTTATTCTCCTACCAGATGAAATTCGTTAACTCATAATAATTGTCTAACACAAACTTTTAAAATTCTAATTTAAATATTTGATAATTATCTTTTAGTAAATTTAAATAATTTACTTTTTTTTATAGTAAATGGTCCTAAATGAAATAAGTTCAATTTACAAAGAGAAAAAAATGATTTAAATTTTTCATTAACTATAAAAATATTATTACATAGATTAAATTTATTGTAATATAGTTTCCAGATATTTTAAATTATGATTTGAAAAGTTGTTATCATACAAATACTTTGAGTTAATAAATTTCATCAAATTGGGAATAAAATGAAATGTGTTCAATAAATTTAGGACTAAAATGAAATAGTTTTAATAGATTTAGAACTAAAATAAAATATTCAATATGTTAGGGACTAAAACAAAACAATAACTAAAGGTTAATGACTATTCAATCAATTTACTCTTTCATAATATCTATTACAAAAAAAGAATATGCATATGTTGTCACAAGTAGGATTAAGCTGTGCAGGTCTCTTCTCTCCACTAAGAATTAGAATAATGACAGAAATCTTATATTATATCTTTAACTTTTATAAATTTTCCTATCTGGGCAAGAACTTTTATGTCACTCTCTCTTGTTCTTTTTTCTTTTGTTTTCTTTTTTTCTAATTCAAATATATGGAGAAATCTTGGAGCTAATTGAGTATAAAATTAAGTTTGTAAGTCAAGTGAGAAGAATGTATAAGTTTAAAGACAAAAATGGGACATTTGTCTTATATTCTATGCAACATGGACATTTTGCACATCTTCTTCATATTTCATATAATTTTCTAGTCATTTGTCCAACAACAAAAAAAAAGATGCTGAATCGAAGCATTTTTAAGTTTTTTTCTTAAAATTTTTTCTAATCATTATATTATAGTATATGTGAATTTATAAACTTCATTGTTTAACGTTACGGTTTAACAATTGTATATGCATTGGATGTCCCGTTGTAAAAATCATTTATTTGCCGTTGAGTTTTACGCATTTTTTATATTTTATCTATTTAATTATTTTTCTGTCCTAATTTTGTTAAATTTGCTGGTAAAGAAGTAACATTTTAGTAACAAATTTATTATTTTTACAAAAATCACTGTGTCGTCCTTCACACCAATTAATATCTTATCCAATTTCTTGGTTATTATGTGAGTTTCCAGTTCAATTTTGTACAAATTGAAAAACAAATCCAGTAGCGCAATTTTAAAAAGAAAACAAAAAATAAAAGTAAATATATAATTTTACAAAGAGGAAATGGAAAATATTACAGTTCCTTTTTACTTTTTTTTTTTTATACTCAGAACCATTTACAATGAAAAGTATTATAGAGTATTTGGAAAGTTAGAGATTGAAGTGCCTTTTTACTTCAAAACAAGATGATGATAAAAAATCGTTAATTTTTTGGAAAAGGAAAACGTCTTTTCCTTTGATTCATTCTTTTTGAGGTGAGGTGGTAATATATTAGGGGCAAATTGACATAAAAGAGTGTTAATTAAAATAATTTTTTCTCTTTGTGTGGGTTGACCTTCAAACATATCCAAATTTGTTCTAATTTTACTTGTTTTGCCTTGAATTGAATAAATTTGGGATTTAAAGTACAACAAGAACTTTAATATATTAATAAAATGATTTAAGGTACAGTCGACAAGGAGAAACAATGAGCCTTTTGCTCCCATGTACTGCCGAACGGAACCGCTCCTTTTTTGGCAACAATTCATGTTAGGGGTATCAATATTAGCACACCTTCAATGGCTATGGCTTTATTTGTCAAGCATTGATGACATATTTGCCTAAAAAAATACAATTGCGGGTGATTTATTCTCTTGGAATGGCATATTTGCACTTCTGCCTAACATTTAACTACAAAATATGAGTTTATATTACTCACATTAATTAACCTATGATCTTTTAATCCTTACATAGTTGTAACACTTTTGTGTACCAAAAAGAAAAGAAAAATCTTTCAAAAACTCAATCATACTAATACATGATTGGTAGGTGCCATCTTTTGTGGTAAAAAATGTTAACTTTTTGTCAATTTTGACTGTCATTTTTTACTTTTTTACCCCACATTTTTTTACTAATTTTTACTTTGTTTCCTATTTTTGTAGGTTAGAGGAGATGACCAAAGCATTGGACCGAAGTGGGAACATGTGGAATGAAAAACGAAAAGTTATTTGTCAGTCGACCAATTACACTATGGCACCACTACACCAAGAGTGGCACTGCAGTGTCACAGGCAAAGGCTTCTTGTGGTTTTTCGGGGTCATGGTGCCACAGTGCTGGAGGACCCCCTGCACTTCGTCCTCTTGGCTCCTCAGCCCTAAATTCGCCTTGTTCTTGGTGTTGTAGAACCTCTGAACCTAGGAATGGTGGTCCTCCACTCCCATTTTTAAATTCAAGCTTGCAATTGGTTGAGGAATCTGATCTTTTTGGTGGTTGGTGAGAGAAAGGGACCTTATCACATATAAAAATCTAGAATTAAAGGGTCATTCTCATATTCTAAGCTAGAAAGCTAGGTTTTTATTTTCATCTTTTCTCTCAATTTGCATCTTGTGGAGACATCTTGGATAGTTTGATTACAGAGTAGTTTCCTTTACATTTTCCATTGTTGTAGCTACTTGACATGGTTATGTTTGTTGAATAAATGGTTATTTGATTTTAATTTTCCTTCAATACTTATTTACCCTTATCTTGAGCTTATTGTTTTGCTAATTAATTAATGACAAAATTTAGTTGCACTATAGAGTACTTTTAAACTTTTGAAAAAAATTAAAAGTGATTGAAACTAAGAAAAGAATGTAATGACCATGGGCTTACTGGAAAAACTAGTCTAGGCTATTCCATGAAGGCAAATTCAACTTTATAAAGCCTATTTTTATTCTAGTAACTAGATGGGTGTCCTTTATTGTCTATAATAAGGAGAGTAGCCTTTACGTTGGGAGAGTAAAGGACCGCCTAGCTAACTTCACCAACAAGTAAGGAAAAGTAAGAAAATAACTTTAGTTGACTAACTAACCAAGTTAATTAGTAGAAACCATAAAAAAAAGTGTGTTTCATTAATTTGATAAAAAAAAAAAACCTCAATTTGTATTGAATTGTTTGCCTCTTTGTCTAATAAAATTTCAACTAGTTTAAGTTAGTTTAATAAAATTTCAAGTAGTTTGAGTTAGTTTAATAAATTCCTTGTTAAGCAAATTATCAACATTTTAATTATTTAGTTAAAGTAGGCCTTAAGGTAGTAGTAATTGTGAAGAAATACATTCAATTCTCGTGGAAACGATACCCACTCACTATAACTACTTACATCTTGTCTGCTTGCGATTAGTGGTTTCAAAACTCGCAATGATGATCAACTAATTATGGCAAACAATTAGTTGGCTCGTTTTAAGACAAATATGACTCTGCTACTTTGTGAACTCGGCACTGATTCACCCTAAGATGAATTTGATGAACGCAAATAGATATTAATACTCACAATGTTACAAGTCAAATCCAATTTATTTATATTGCACCCCACCACTGTAAAATGCAAAACAAAGAAAATTTTTCTATTGCAAAGAGGATAAATCTTGGTCGGATATATCAATGGCGAATGTGCTAATCGGTTCATAGGAAGTTGATGAACATATCAAAATAAGATGAACAAGGAGTTAAAAAGCCAAAACCAATCATTCGTAGAAAAGTGGGAAAGTTCTGCACTTCATGTCCTAAAAATTATTTTATTTTGCTAAAGAAGTCATAAAACTTGTCCATATTAACCAAACAAGTCTTAAAACTTATAACCATCAACTTTGTTAGTCATATAAGTTTCATATTTTACCAAATCAATCCTAAAACAATTGTTCTTGGTAGAAAATGCTGATGTGGCATTTGATCTTTAGTGACTAAACTAACGCTTTAAAAACATTAATCGCTTCACTTGTAACTTTTGACAAAGTTTAGGGCTCACTTTGCATTTAGAAAAAATCTGGAAAACTATATAACTCTTTCTTCTTTTACACTTTGGCTCCCAACTCCTGAAATCTTTGAATTAGGCCACCATTTCCAAGCTGCATCACTTATCTCGTCAAAACCTCGTGGCGGCGCCATTGCTTGGTAGCCTGAAAATTGACCTTGCCAAATCAACAAAAGGGCACTGTCATTAAACTCCTCTCATCTCCCTTATCCCAATAGTAATCACCAATTTTCTATTTTCCACATTTTCATGATCACTTTCCATGGTTTTTCTGTCTCACTATACTTTCTCTCCATAGAACTTTCACCCAAATGGAAAAATTAAACCTTTTCAGAGCCTTATCTACCTTTTCTAAGCACAAATATGGGTTCTAGCTTTAAGTAACCATGGATTGGGTTGGTTCAATTTTTTAGTGGAACCAAACGAACCCAAAAGAGTGATAATTCCAAAAAAATCTTACCCAATCTAAGAATTGATAAACAAACAGAACCAGAATCATGGGTCTAATTTTGTTAGTTATAGTTTCTAGATTGTTTTGGTTCCCATTATATAGATATAACAACTAACAACTTCATAATCTAATAAAATTGCATCTATAATCAATTTAAGAAATGTTCAATATAGTATACAATTTAATCAACATTTAGATATACAAGTCTTTAGTACGTAAACAATTTAGTAATATCATAAGTTTTAGTGTACATGCTCCTACATAAATAATATGAGTAAGTTAGTAATTTACAAGTTTAACTGTGCGTTTAAATGTACATGTTTGTATATCATATGAACAATTCAGTAATATCACAACTTTTATTATATATTTATACATATACCTCAAGTTGGTTCGATAAACTAACTTGAAAACTGATGGTTTTCTAAGATGTGAAACCAACCCATAAATTATGGTTTATTTTTATCTAACTCAATAGGTGTGGTTTAGATTGGGTTTCAGATTTACCCAACCCATACTTAGCCCTAGTTCCAGCTGTAACCACCACCCCGAATCTTTCACATTGCAGGTTTAACCGTCAAGCTTTTTCTCTTCCACTATTTGCTATTTATTTGTTTATCGCTAGATCGGCCAACTTTGATTCCACAATGATCTCAGGTATTAACTTTGGTGGCTGCCAATTACAGCACATCGAGCTATCCATTGAGCTTATCTCTTTATTTGCTCTCACATTGCTCTATCGCCCATTTTCTCTCTTTGGCTTCTTTTGAAATAGGTATGATCCAACCATGTATAAGCTCTTTAAGGTTTGTTCTTCTTCTACTTAAGATTCTAACTTTCTACACCTTATAGAGAAGTTTAGAAATTGTCACTTTAGTCATTGAATGTAATGGTGTTAAATGTCACATCAATATTTTTTGAAAAAACAAAGTTTTAGGACTAATTTAGAGAAATATGAAACTTTTTAGTACTAATGAAGTTAATGATTATAAGTTTTAGGACTTGTTTAGAAAATTGATTAGTTTTATGAGTAACTTGGAAACCTAAAATAGCTTAGCACTTAAAAGTGTACATTTCCCATAAAAAGGGATAAAGTCCACTGGGGTACCTTAGCTTATTTTTTTGTCTCAAATTGGTACCTAACTTTTAGATTTGTCATATTAAAATGCATAAACTCATATAGTGAGTCCTAATCCGGTACTTTTCATCAATTTTGCAGTTAAATTGGATAAAAATTGATGATGTAACATTAAATAACAGTAATATAAAGTTTCAATGACAATTTTTGTCCTCAAACTTTTTTGATCAATAATTCTAAACCTTAAATTTCTAAACCTACTCATCGCGTAAATCTACTCTTTCTCGTTTCCTTAGCTTCCGTTCCCCTCCGGCTCCCCATGTCATAACCATTGTTGCCCGAATCCAGTGTTAACCTGCCGCCATATGAGCAGCAGCTGCAGTTGTCCACCCAACCCAGCCCACTAGCGATGCAAAATAAGAGGTAGAAAAACGGCCTCCATTGTCACTCGCCTTGATTCAGGGCTCTCGGCTCCTGGGACAATGATGGAAAGCAGGAGAATAGAGAGGGAAGCACATCAAGAATGGTGAAGACCATTAGGACCGAGCTTCTCCAACATCGGGTCTTACTCGGAATCAAGTCTGGCTTCCCCATTCGATGGATCACAAAATCGAAGATCGGTGACCATGATTTCTAAGGGCATTGCCACGCTAAAAGCTACTAACTGCCCTTAGAGCCACCCTTATAGGCACCAATTCACTGCTAACATTGCCCACCTCCTCCGTCGGTTGTCACCTTAACCATCGTCTCCAATTCTCACTTAATTGCAAGGACTTAAATGAGCTTCGCTGTGGAAACCATCGTCGTGTCTCTCTGATCTCCCCTTTGGTCTTGTTGACCATTTCTTTTCCCTCCAAAACCATCAATCAAATGGGTGCTTCTTTGGTAGTGTGCAAAGACTGGTTGGTTGGGCATTGAAGCAAATGCTGGGTTGATCAAGCACGAATTGTGGCCGGGGTAGGGTGGCGAGGAGTCGTGGCATTGCACAAATCGGATGGTGGGTAGCCGATGGCTCTCCATTCCTCTGTTTGAATACGCTGGTGGAGGTAGGAATGACAATAGGGCAGATTGGGCGCAGAGCGACCGTACTCGTCACCCGCCTGCCAAGCTTGATGGATGAGAAATGACGTCCGTGCTCGCCACCTGCGGGTCACGGGCATCCTACAGATTATCCACCAACAAATTGAGTCAACCAAAGCAATAGATTGACGGTCAGAGCAGTGTGAGTTGGCATGGCGGGGAACCTAAGGCGAAGGTTGCTGGTGGATTCAAGGAAAAAGGAAGAAAACGGGATAAAAGGGCAATTGCGAGAGGTGGAAAAACAACTGGGACAAAGGTGGGCAGCAAAAGAAGTAGTGGCTGCCATTGATGTCAACCTAGAAGCTTGAGAGAGGGGAATGGTAGAGGGGAATGGCGGAGAAGCGAAAATGGGGAAGCATAAATTTGAGAGGAGGAAACAAGTGAAGAAAGAACATATGATTGAAAAATAAGGAACAAGCGGCGGTGGTAGGAAGGTTTAGGGTTATATGGTTGTTAAATTACAATTTAGTCATTTTACTTATTTATTTGTTTCATTTTAGTCTTTTATTTTGACAAGTTACAATTAAGTCATCAACAAACAAAGGAAAATTGTGACGGGTTGTGGGTGTGGTGAGTTTACCTATGGATCTAAATCAAAATCCATGACGGGTACACGGGTACAATTTTCATCAAATATCCGCAATCCATGGGTTGGGTATCCATGGGTTGCGAATTTTACCCTACCTATTGTCATCCTTAGGTGGAGGAGAGAATGATTCATTTGGATACATGAGTCTAGTCGGGTTAGGATTGGGGCATTGGTAAAAGTGGTGGTTTAGGTGTTAGATATGTAAATTCTAGATTTAGAATTAGTGGCTGAAAAAGTTTAGAGTCTAAAGTTGTTATTTTAAGCTTATTTTATAGTTAATTAATGTCACATCAGTAATTTTTACTAGATTTAATACTGAAATTAATGAAAAGCACCTGACTGAAACATATAATATAAGATAAGTAGTTCAATAGGATAAATCTAAATATCATGTATCAATTAGGGATAAAAAAAATAAGTAAGGGTTCTCTTGATAAACTTTTCTCCATTAAAAAAGAAAACAGGGGAACAAGGGGGATGCCCAGTGGTGGCCCTGGTGGCGGATGAATCTCTGTCTTGTTGGGACATTCTTCCTTTTCAAACCTGCAGACATGGGTCCGTCGGCAAGGGAAGAACATGAGACAAAACAAAGAGACACAGTACCAGAGACCCCCAAAAAAAAAAAAAAAAGAGTAGAAAAGAAAGGAGTTAGTGAAGTGCTGTTATAGTGGTACTTCTCTGTAAGACGTATGTAGGCTGATCTAAGCTTAAATTCAACAACCAACAAAAGTTTTGGAAGAGTGTTAGTATCTCTGTTCTGGATCACTAGCCATTGCCACCTCGGATCAAACCGCGTCTTGCACAGGAAACCCTCCATCTTGTTTTCTGCACTCGTCCTGTATTAGTTCTCCATAATTTCTTAATGCTCATTAATTTGATCCTGTGGAAATTCAATCATATATATGATACTTTAAAATAACTGCTTTCACATCACATAAGTGACGCGATTTTGGAGAAGGAACAGTTTTAAATGAAATATTTTTATTTCTCCCAGCCATCCAAGAATTAATTACGTTCCTATACTATATAGCACCAGATTCTGCAAACCCCCAACATTTTTCCACGTCACTTTCACTCGTGCAACAGCGAAGCTCACCCTCTGATCTAGAAAGAATGTCCAACTCCAGCCCCGTTACCTCTATAAATACTCATTCATCGGATTCAGCGAAATGGCATCGCCCACTGGCACTGGCTTCTCATTAATCTTTGCTTGGGGATAAAGTGTTCCTGGAAATTAAATACTGTACATGGAGCGAAAGACTGGTGGTTCCAGTGGCGGAATATCTTCAAGTTACCGAGGGGTGCGCAAGAGAAAATGGGGCAAGTGGGTGTCCGAAATCCGCGAGCCAGGGAAAAAGACCAGGATTTGGCTGGGGAGCTTCGACACCCCGGAAATGGCCGCCGCAGCTTACGACGTGGCGGCGCTGCATTTCCGGGGGCAGGAGGCCAGCCTCAACTTCCCCGAGCTGGTGGGTTGCCTTCCCAGGCCCGCAAGCTCCAATGCAGAGGACATCCGCGTGGCGGCGCATGAGGGGGCCCTGCGCCTGCAGGGCGCAGCGCCAGCTCCGGAAGGAGGCGGAGGGGGGACGAGTGGAGGGCCCGTGACGGTGAGGCTGTCGGCGAGCCAAATCCAGGCCATCAACGAGTCGCCATTGGAGTCGCCCAATATGTGGACGCAAACGTCCATGTTTAACGAGTCGGTGATGTTCTGCGACGATGATGAGGAAGAGTGGCATGGCACGCAGAGCGATTCGCTTTGGGATCCTTAGGTAAACTAAAAGTTAACCAAAATTGATTACCAAAAAAAATTTAAACGAAGGTTTTTGGTGGCTACAAGTAATATTGATATATTAACAAACATACATAGCGTGGCAATAAAATTATGTATGTATGTATGACCTAGGATAAGACGGTTTGAATAGTGATTTGGATGAATAAAGGATTTGTATCGATTAAATTTGACATGTAAAAATTAAAGAAGTTGATATGGTACTAGAGATCTATATTTGTATCTGGCAATCAGTAAGTCCAATTCTAATTGTTTGATGGAATAAATAATATCTTATGAGGTGAAGCGTGACAGGTAGAACCTGATAGTGTTTGAAATTTAAATTTCAGATTATTTGGTGGACTCACAGAGATATTGATCCAATACAAAGTTTTTTTTTTCTAATATTTTTTAAGTATTTTTTCACTTACATATAATCCTTTTATTTTAGATGTCACTTCCATATTTTTATATTTTCACTCATACCCTTAACTGTTGCTTTTACTTTTATTTTTATTCATTTAATTTTAAAATGTAATTCTTTCTTACCATCTCTTCCGCTTTCCCACATTCACTCTTTGAGGCTTTAGTACAGGCCCCCGCGAGGCACCGCACAATCTCATGTATTCAACAATCGACACTGTTCTCACCTCCAAGTTCCTGCTTTTGTGCGTCACTTTCACAAATATCGACCTTTTACATGCGTAACAGAACAGCATATCTAGGAAGAATATTTCTTTTTATTATTGAAAAATGGAATAATTTGTATAAAAACTGCTCATACTAGTACTAGTACTAGTAGAAATGTTGTATGTTTTAGACTTTTATAGTGGCAACTTTACGACTAGCTAGATTTAACATGAGCAATCTTCAAGACATGAGTTCAGGAGTTACAACTAATAATTTATTCAGCTTGCTACAGGATTATCCTACTCTATTCTTTAATAACTCTATCTTTGTAATTAATGCATGCTTTTAAACATAAGCGGAAAAGAAAATCGTTGGCATATATATAAAATGTTAATAAATATCTTAGCATTTTCCATCCTATATATCTCTGGGTTCTATTAAATTCGTTCATTCATCAAATTGAAAGCGTCACAATTAATTTAGCAAATTACTGCCTTCGTTGCTTCGACGTTTTCTGCCTTCTTCTCTCTTTTTCCCCCCTAATATTATGCATACAAACGAGAGAATTTCGCACTAAATGACATGTCAGGTAATATAACTATGTATAAATTTGTCCATAACCTATATCAATTTGAATTATATCTGATGATGCATGAATCCTCTTGAGACCTAGTCTCAGAACCAAAAACCTAGGTTTTCAACCACCAATACCGAGAAAAGGTTGCGTCTAAATACTTATAAAAGACATCCCAGCACCCAAGTAAGTAGTGTTATAAGGTGAGAGAGCTCAATGAATAATCATTCATATACTTATAAAGGGTGGCCTTTGTGACAAAGTTCTCTGAATTAAGTGGTTATTTTTATTCCCTGTAACTGAGGACAACTGTACCTTTGGGAGAATATATTTGGTGTTTATCTATTTAGAGGCAAGGGCTGCTAGGCATGTGCACGATCGCCAAGTAATTGGGTTTGAGAGACCCTTGAAGTTGAGTCTTCTTAGTTCAAGTGGGCCTATAGGCCCATAACAAGTTATTGGGAGTCCAATCCATTATGTATGAGTATAAAAGAATATTCATTACTTGCTTAACACATTATTTATTAATAGAAATTTTACAAGAACTTTGTTTTTTGTATAATTTGGTATTATTTTTTGGGGGTAGGTTTTAGAAGGAGCATGGCCTATTAGCGCTTATGAAAAGGTTTCATGCAAATGTAACAAAGTCGAATGGTCGGCCAACGACTATTTGTTCAAGGAGTTTTGTGCCTCTTAAGAAAAGTGTCGAAATTATGTTTTATGAATGGAACAGGCAGACTCCAAAATAACTTTGCCCCACCCTCCCCCACCCAAAATGAGTCCATACGATTTGGTCCAAATTAGTCCGAATCCAATTAATGCTTCTAGAAAGCGACAATCATAGACCCAAAAAATGATAAACGATCCATGTCCCTGACTTGTGGTGTCTGAGTGGTTCATAATCCGCTTAGTATTGGGCCCTAGCTTTATCTTAGATGAGACGATCTGACGGGGCCAGCCTATTACTAGAAACTGAAAGGATACCGCCCCAAGCTGGCCCATCAATATCAACATATTTTCATTTGCTGCAGGCCCAATTTGTGTTTCGGGAAGCCTCTCCTATTGAATCAGATAAAGAAGAGATAGACCAAGAAAAGGTCGACCTAGCGGCTACCGAAGCGTGGCCCAAGTCAGTCTGGATGGCGACTCCACTCCACTTGCTGACAACCGTTCACAAAACCTTTGGTTCTTCTCTTCTTCTTCTTCTTCTTCTTCTTCTTGTTTTTTTGGTTTGTCTTTCAGCTATTTCCCCTTTTTTCAGGAAAATAACTTCAAGTAACATGGTTAATGTTTCACTCAGAATTTGCAGCTTGCTTAAACATTTTTTAGACGTAATTTTTTTTTTTTGAGACAAGTGTCGTGGAACACACATATTTTATGAATTCAAAAAAACCTAGCAAGACTTGCGAATGTTGCCATGGCCTACAACAATTGATACTTGTAAATTTTAACATAGGCACTTTGGAAAAAAACGTCCTTTATTTGCTTGTATAAACAAGTATAGAGTTGGAAAGATGGGAAGAAAAAAGACGAAGGGAAGAGGGAGAGAGAGAGATGTTTCAAAGTTCAGAGTAAAAGCGAAATATTCCAAATGTTTCTGGGTGGAAAGTCAACAGTCTCCGGGTACATATTCCTAGGAAGGAAGGAGTATGTAATCCATAGATCAAAGCACACGGAGGGTGTGCGGAGAACGGTCAACCGGGTGCTGGCGGTGGACGCGGACATGTGGTTGGTTACTGCCATCACGATGAGGGCGGTGGAAGGCGGTGACTAGTACATAGTTGTACATATTTTTTCTTCTTAAAAAAGAAAAAAACAAACAAAGAAAAGACATAACTGACTAGTCACAGTACGTAGTTCTTAGAAAAGAATTTAGGGGAAGACAGACAGGAGAAAAAGTGGTGTAGTGAGGAGGAATATAGCTTGATCCAGCTGTGCCTCAACAAGCAAAGCAAACCAATTGACTTCAACAATGAAAAGGACTTGACATTTACACACTAATTTCATATTAATGGCCCTAATCATCCGTTAGGTGATCCATTTAACTCATACCAACAGTTAGTAATCATCAATTGTCAACATATAAGACCAGTGCAGTGACCTAATTAAACAATACCAAAATCGGGTTTGTCTCGTATTAGAAACACCACAAAAACAGCGGAACATTTACATCACTATGCTTAATTAATTTGATTCTTAGTATCAAAGCGTACGTACCTCGTGCATTCCATAAGCTAATTTCACTCTATATCAATCTTAAAAAGGAAATTACATATGTACATACACACACACACACTAACATTAATATATATATATATATATATTCACCTACTAATTATCAGCACCGTCGCCTGAAAACACTTCCACGGCTCAGGCAAGGAAAGTTTAGACCCCATTGTTGTATTCCGGCCCTGAACTTTCACATCTATATATGTCCACTTGACCTTTGAACTTTTTTATGCGCCAAATTGGCACCTCAACTTCTCCATATGTCCCCCCGTTTGGCGTACTAAATTAAAGTTTAACTTAACTTAAATGACCAATTTTGCATTTTATAATTTATTTTATTCTCAAGATTTTATGTTTAATGAGTTGCAGACAAAACTATAGCAATATATAGCTGCTACGACACAACAAATTACACCCTTCGTCCCATTTTCTTTGCCCCATTTAATTTTTTTTACTAGTTTGACTTGAATTTATTCATATTATTGTTTGTTAGAAAAAAAAATTAAAAATATATTTAAAGACTATAGGTCTTGATTTATTATTTATATATACAGGTTTTTCTTTTATATATTAAAATATTTAAAATAAAAAATTATATATTAATTGATAAAAAATGAATAATACAAAAAATTTGGAACAAAAGGAAGTATTATATAATTTACTGCCCTCTAGCTACTATGTATGAGTTTCGAGTTGAAAGGGGACTTCTAGTTTTGCCAATATAGATTATCTCCTATTACATCGACCGTTGCTCTGGGCTTTTTTTTTTTTTCTTCCTTTTGTTATATACTCAAAATATATTCTAAGTTATAAGTTGAGAGAAAATGAAAAGCGGCCTGTTAAAGGTTTGATGTGTTATTTGTCTATATGAAGGATTGGGCACCAACCCTCAAACAAGAGGGAATTCCGATCACTTTGTTCGTGGTTTTTCGTGTTTTGCGTCATAGAAGTATAGCCTATTACCTTGTTAAAGTCATTTTGCTTTTTTGCTTTTCTTTTCGAAAAAAAAAAATCATTATATAAAGTTGAGATGACTTCCAACATTACGTGACATATTGTGAATTTATCCTCTTCGCCAAACATATTTCTTGCAATATAAGTAAAATAAATAATAATCATATGTAATCACTTTTGAATAATCCTAATGGAATACATGCATCCTATGTCTAAGTGAAGCAAATAAATCCATAGAAAATCAATGAAAATCTAAAACTGCCGCCTACGCGTGAAATTGTTAATCGTCGATCAACGTTCTATTAGCACAACCAATTGAAACAATATGTAATAAAGTAGTACTAGTAGTAAATATCTTCTTAACTTTTTCTTCCATCAAAGTGACAAGTGGCCGAATGGGCGGGATCCATAGCTAAATTCCATATTTTCAGGAATTGGGAAGAAAAGCAGAGGAGGCCGATTGTGAGGTCAAATCGGAAATAGACCACGAAATTGACGACATTCATATTAAACCCATGTCTTAGGTTAACTGCGTTTTTTGCCCCTAATATTTAATTATTGTTTCATCTTGGACTCCAACTTAGATTTCTTAAATAAAAAGTCCCTAATGTCATTTAATTGTTTCATTTTTTAACATTTTGTGAATGAAAACTATTAGTATGGATGAAAAATATCATGTGGCACGCCAACATGGATGATTTATCATAGTGGCACAATGAATCAACTGTTATCAATAATGTGAAAAAAGAAGAAAAAGATAATAAAAAAAACTTAAAACCCATATCGACTTATCACCTGCTTAATCTTTCTTGTTGAATTCCTCCAACACTTCACTCTTTCCATCCACATCTCAACCAGACCAAATGGTGAAACCCGCCCATGAATTAACCTAAAGTTAAAGCCTGCATGCAATATTTTCACTAACAAAGAATAAAATTAAAACCTCTTACAACTCTTTCCCCTAAAGTAGCAAAGAAACACGAAAATTGGCCTCCTTTGCTTCAAAAATTGCTATTATAAGTTTTCATTACAAAATAGATTACTGCTCCTGCTTCTGGAAATTGAAATAATAGAACCCAAGTGGAATCCAAAACTGAAACCCTTATTCTTGAATTCCTGAAAACAAGTGTCAAATTTCTAATTACCCTTCTAAATCTACTCCCTCGCCTCTTTAAACCGAATCGCAACTCTTTGCTCGGATGCCCTGAGCTTTGGTTTGAAGACCCATCCACGTCCATGTAAACCCCAGGCACCTCGCCATCTCCTATGAATCTCCCCACCATGAACACGCCACTAGGGAGCCACCATATGCTTAGCCCCACTCCTTAACCATTCTTAAACATCAGCGAATTCTCCAAATTTCTAACCCCACTCAATTTGACCTAGGAGAGTTGCTCCAAAAACATATTGAAGCCTAATCCAATCAAGAACTACGACATGGATTCTTCACGCCCACTTTCCTAGCAATGTCAATTTCTTCAAGCTAGTCTTCGTTGTTCAAGAACAAGAGCAAGAAAAGCTTTGGCAAAGAAGAGAGCGAGAAATCGAAGGAGCGAGAAACCGGCGAATTTGAGGAAACTAGTGCAAGAGGTTTTTAGGATGGTTTTTCTAGCACTATGGAGGTGATGAGAAGGTGTGGAAGGAGGGATTTCTGGAAAAGGAGGATGAATGTGAAGGAGGTGATTACCTAATTCTAGGTTTCACATTTTTTTTTTCATTTTTTCACTTTTTTTTTTCCAAATCATCAATAGCAATTGACACGTGGGTAGGTGTATTTATGCTTCATTGTACCACAATGACAAATAGTCCACACTAACGTGCCATGTGGTATTTTTATCCATACTAATGGTTTTCATCCCTAAAAGATCCAAAACGAAACAATTAAGCAAGATTAGAGACTTTTATATAATAAATCAAGGTTAGGGTCCAAAATTGTACAATAACTAAAACTTAAGGGGTCGTGAATGGAATTAACCCCTATGGCCTGCTTTTATATGTGATGAGAACGATAAGATAATATATGCATCTAGTAGCCAAATATTGTATATATGCACAATATTGGTAGGTGAAGAAGTGAGAACCCAGCGATACCTCTCTGCTACATAATTGAATTATCAATGCATATT
This sequence comes from Aquilaria yunnanensis, assembly GCA_039654915.1. Lineage (NCBI taxonomy): Eukaryota > Viridiplantae > Streptophyta > Magnoliopsida > Malvales > Thymelaeaceae > Aquilaria > Aquilaria yunnanensis. Next base: position 35,194,137 of record CM077600.1, on the reverse strand, counting down.
AAAGCCTACGTGGGATGATATCATAATTTGTAACCAGTACTTAATGCACTCATTAGTACAAACTCTAAGATATTTATTTTCTAGCTACAACTAATTACAAAAAAAAAAAAAAAAAGACCCGCCGATCCTGTAATTTCGTGTAAACCATACTAAATACATCGTTAAACCCCTCTGTATTTTCATGCAAACTACTGTACGAGCAAAATTAGTTATTACAAAAACCATTACGAAGTGTTGTACTAGTTACAAATTGTTGCAGGTTTTGCGTAGTCATGGCGGGTATGTATAGAATAGAATTTGTAATCCTCGATTATAATGAAAGTTTGATAAATAATTAAAGATGATTGCATGTGTAAGAGTGACTCATGTTCTGAGCGGGCAAAACTTGTAAAAAGAGGTAAAGATGTGAAAACTATTATGGATGAAAGGAACTTGAGGCGTCTTATATGGATTTCAATCAATGGCGGCATCGAGAAACGTCAGGGAAAACAAAAAGAACTCTTGCAAAGAATTATTCAAGCTTTTTCATTGTATTATTAGAGCGGTTAAATCTAGAAATTATGTGTTGATATTTGATAAGATATTGATCTATTTTGGGACTTGGGAGTATAAGGAGAAGTGAACAGGGTTTGTGAATATTAAAGTAACGAAACGGATAGATTGATTTGGAATCTGGATCCATATGGGGCAACATTAAGATTAGCTGGGATGTTTATTTAAAATTTCAAGGATTGATGGTTTGAATCCTGTAAAATCCAATGATTTAAACGCTAATGCTATTTAGGGGCCGATCATTGGTTCCACTTCCACGTGATGATGACGTCCGAGTTATGGAACACCTTGCTACCCATGTACAGGTTACATCTTCACCCGCTCAGCTCACCTGGTGCGGGAAGCCACTCCTGGACCAAGCCCCGATTCGATCGTTTCTGCTTCCATTGCAAAGATAATTTTTTTGTGTTACTACCTCTTTGTTAAGTTAGTTTCGCTCCATTTTATTTTATTTTTTACTTATATTTGAGTACTTAAAGTTGAATAAAAGAGTGATTAAACGATAGCTTAAGTGTGAGAAGAGAAGAAGTTTGGTGGTTATTAGGGTGAAAATTGTAATTATATAAGATATTGTTATGTTTTGAATTCATATTTTGATTGTGTGATATGCCAAAGTGTAAAAAGTGGGAAAAGTTTAGACATTGTTAGGAGGAGATGTTGTAATTGAATTGGTTGCAATTTTTTTATTAGGGCTTAAATGTAAGAAGGAAATAGTTTAGGGGTTGGACAAATGGTAAATTGTAACTTTTGATAGAATTTTAAAATATCAATGATTCGATAGTACGATTGTGATCTATTTTTGGTGTCCTGACCACAGAACTATGTCCTATAATCCAAATTACAATTTTGATAATCATATGGGTTATGTACTAAGCTTGAACCAGAATACTTGATCTCAATTTATGTTATTTTCTCATTCAAAAACTCATTATTTTCAATTTTATTGATTTTTTTAGTCTAGAATCAATGTCATTTGAAAGCTCATGTTTTATCTAACTAATAATGACTTAAACAAAATTCTTTAGAAAGTAACCAATTATTTATTGTGACCTGCTTATAAAAAATTAATAGAAAAAATTCATTTTAAACATCCAAGATTGTAGAATTTTAATTCGTATCTAATGTAAGTAAAAAATTAATAACATTTAAAAGGATATTTTAAATATTTTTTTTTTTTACTTTCATTACCAAACAAATAATTTGTTAACGATAAATGGTCACTCACTGATCTGCAGTCCTTTTAGTACGAATACGATCACATGCTAACACGAGGAAGTTATTGCTCTCCGTTTGTGTTCTATTTGATCAAAGAAGTTGATAGAGGTACCATAACGGGAAAAAAAAAAAAGAAGTAACGGAACTTGATAGAGGTTGAGAATAATTAGTTCGACTAGTTAATTTGGTTATCAGAAATTAGAGAGGAAGTAGTTATCATTCTTTCACGTTCTTTTTAAATTTTTTTTCATCTTTTTAAATTGGGTTAATAACATCTCCCCCATTTCCCTCCACTTCCATTCACGTAAAAATAAATCAAAATATATCATATAAGTGAAAACGTAATCATATCATGTAAATCATATAAATGAAAACGTAATCATATCATGTAATAGGTAAGAATTTAAAACTTTATTGTACTTAAATATTTATTTTAAAGAGCTAATAAATGGACTATCTAATATGGTCTGATTGTTTAAAAAGACAAAATAACCAAAAGTCCTTTCTCTGAGCCTTATTCAAATTTACATTTTCATTCCTAATGTTTGGAATACCTACATTTACCCTCCTCAAAAGTTAGCTTTGTGATTGACTATATATTACAAAAGAAAAGAGAAAATACATGATTTTGCCCTCCTAATGTTCTTCTATAAAAACCCTATCCCCTGATTTCCATTAGAGATGCTAATGGGTTGGATTTGGGTTGGATGAGGGTATTCTCATATCCTACCTATGACCTTGAACGCTCTACCTGCATTCTACCCATCACCCATCGGGTGGACAATTTTAACATCTATATCCTACCCATTTTTAGACAGGTTGAGTCAGGTAAAACTCATTCACCCACCATATCTCCACAACCACAATTTTATTGAGTCATGTTATGTCCAATCTTTACATTTATTAATGTTAAAAACATTCATTATACCTTATCTATTAAAGAACCCATGCTCGTTTTTAATTTCATATAACTTATATATTATATTTTTATTTTTCATTATATAACTAATACTAATATGTTATACACGCATTCACGCACACACACACACACACACACACACACACACACACATATGAGTCAGATGTAGGGTAGGTGAACCCTAAACCTGCATCCTACCCAAACCCGTCGGTGAGTGGAAAAAGAAAAACCACATCCGATCCAAACCCAATCAATTGCTAAAAAAATTTGACCCATCGGATCAGATGCAATCGGATGCCTGTCGGATTGGACATCCATTGACAGTCCTAATTTCTGTGTCCAACAAGATAGGCCTCATTCCCCATTTTTCTTCTCTGTTATCAAAAGGAACAAAGCAAAGCTTCTCCTTGACATCATCAATTACAAATGCTTCATCCATAACATTCACAACATGGTATGAGACCAATTCCTTTAGGTAATTGCTCAAGGCCTTCCCACTCAAATCGATCTTTTTCACCGTGCAATTAATCATGAAGTTCTGGAACATCGACATGACATGTTTAAAGTAGAAGTTGAAATTGATGATGAGGCTACACTAGGCCTTGAAAATGACATCCTCAAGTCAACAGCCAGTCTCGTATAATCGACAAGGGAGGGATAGTCAACGATGAAGCAAGAGTTGAAGTCAAAATCCTCGATGATGATCTCATTGATGGAGCACACAAATGGAAGGGATAAAGTGGATGGGTTTGATTAGGATGAAGGAGGAAAAGAGAGGAGAAAGGGTGGGACCAAATATCAAACTGGAAGTAAGGGTTGATGAGGTAGCCATGGTTGATAAGAAGATAAATGGTGGTAATGGTAAGGTCTTTGGTGGAGGCAAAGACAAAGGAGGAGGATAGTGAGAGTGATAAATGAATTGCTTGAGGTGAGAGGGTAGTAGAGGTAGTTAGGGATGATAATAGCATGGTCTCAGCCACCATTGTCACTGGGTTTGATCAACCCACCATCATTGTCAAGAATGAGCTAGCTCACTAGATACAAAAGTTAGATGGGCAAACTTTATGCGGAAGAAAGCTAGGAGGGCAAAATCAAGTATTTCTTCTTTTATTTCATAATGGTGAATTCTATAGTTAATATTTTAAAGGGGTAAATGTAAATATTGTAAACAGTAGGGATAACAATGTAGGCTCAAATTCAAAGAAGATGAAGACTTAAAGTTGTTATTAATTCAATTTGTTTTATAATTGAGTTTATGTTTTTGTTTAGGATTTTGTTTTACTTTTTCTATTTATTTAGGATTTAGTTTTTTTATTTTGATATGATTTAGGTTTATTGTATAGCCAATAAAAAGATTTGTTAAATTATAATTTTTGCGGATGGGGAGAAAAGTGTGTATCGTGTGCTGTGAGACTTAATTAAAAAAAAGTAGAAATTGAGAGTTTGAGAGAATTGATGTGTGTAATTGTGTTTTAGTTTTGATAGTGGAAAAACTGTAAAATCGTCATGGTTTGAAGAAAAAAAAAATTTGCTTGTTGTTTTATTTTATTTTTTTTCCCACTTCCGCCCAACAATTATAATTAAGGAAAGAGGAATAATAACTGTTTTTAGAATTTGAAAGACAACCAAACTAACTTATTTGTGACATTGTGTAGGAAGTAGGAAGTAGGGAAGTCGAAGTTGAACTTTAGAACTTCTCAACTATTCTTGTAGTTTTAGCCATTTTATTATTATAAGACTCAGCCACGATATTGTGAAATGGTAAAAAAGACTTAAGTTAATTTGTTACTATTGTTTTTTGACGGAGAAAACCTTATTAGTTTAACTACTTTTTAGACCATATATGTTAATCTAATTAAAATATGATCACGTGGCCTTTATATATTGAGTATTGACTACTACTATCATAAATGTTAGTACAAACATCAATAGGAGGTCAAATTCATGTTGGGAGCCAGATGATCTCACCTACCTACAGAGAAATGCCCAAGAAAGTTTCAAATACTATATTATAGCAGTAGTTTGTGTCTTTCTCTTGGGAAACTAAAAGTAATACAACATCAGACATTGCATTTAAATTAAAGTCTTACTAAATTCTGGCAATATCAAATTCACCAAGATTAACTATATCTTAAATGTTCAAGTTTAAATGGTAAATTAAAAACATCCCAACCCCTTGTTAGAAGTATTGTCCTTTTTCCCCTTAAAAAAAAAAAAAAGCTTGTACTGGTTAAGATACAATAGTATATAACAACGTGTTTCTGATATTGAGAAATTAATAAAATAGAGCAAAATCAGATCAGGTGGGCTTAATACATGGTTCAAAGCGTATAGAAAAGGAGCACATGCACGCATCGACAGCCTCTCTCCCACTTACGCAGCTACTTGGAACCTCACTGCCATAATTTCCAAGACCCCACACCACAACTTCACCTTATCGATCGTATCAAATTTATGTACCTTTCTTCACTCAAATTTACTCCTATATATTTCTATATAAGCCTCTCCATGCTCCCTCGCAAAACCACTCACTCTGTTTTTTCAGTGTGTAAGAACTCGCATCAAATATTCTCTCTCTACATAAATAATATTGAAGTTTATAGCAAGCAATGGAGATGATCAACCAAATTGATCACCATGATAATGAAAGCTGTGTAGCTGCATCCTACAGAGGAGTAAGGAGAAGAAAATGGGGCAAATGGGTGTCCGAAATCCGCGAGCCTGGCAAAAAGACCCGGATATGGCTCGGAAGCTACGAGACACCTGAGATGGCGGCGGCGGCATATGACGTTGCCGCATTGCACCTCCGGGGTCGAGCGGCCAGGCTTAATTTTCCGGAGCTTGTGGACAGCCTTCCGAGGCCGGCTAGCTCCAGGCCCGAGGACGTGCAAATGGCGGCCCAACAGGCTGCATTGACGTTCAAGAGACCGCAGATGATGAGGAGGGGCTCGGAGGTGGGTGCGGCTGCCGGGGCAGGGCTTGGTCCCATTCGGGTAGGGCTCTCGCCCAGCCAAATTCAGGCGATCAACGAGTTCCCGATGGATTCTCCGACCATGTGGACGGAGTTGGACGGCTGTGCGCTCTTTTTTGGTGCCGAGACGGTGTTTTGCGATGGCGATCACTGCGAGGACATGCAATTCGAGTATTCCATATGGGACTAGAATAGTTGTTCATTCATCATTCTAGCTAGCTACAGTGCACATGAAAAACAAAAATTTACTGAAGGTAATAAAATATATATCGAATAGATAGTAAAATCAAAGGAATTTTTCTAAAAATTAAAAATCAGAGAGAGAGAGAGAGAGCCCCGAGTCCTTATTAGACAGCTCAGCAACAATTATACTGATTTCAGAACTAGGACATATATATATGTGTACTACAAGTAATATATTTGCTTTAATTATTTGTCTTTTAATTATTTTAGAGGAAATGACTTGTCTTCAATCGATTGAGCATGTTGAATACGCATGGAATTTTTATTTTTTTCTGTTTGATAATTTTTTAACAAGCAAATGTGAACTTGATAATATCATTTTGGTGTATAGATAATATCATAATATACTAGTAAATGGCCGTACTTTGTTGTTGGTTGATCTTGATCAACGAATATAAAAATATTTTTATAATGATACATTTATAAAGAATAAAAAGTGTTTGCAAAAAAATTATAATGAATTCAAAGCTAAATTATGTTGGTTTTGAAAAAATTGAAATGGTTTAAATTTGTTAGTAATTAATCTTGTAGATATAAATCATAACATATAACATTAGAACAAGATAGTGAATTTGGGATTAAGCACAAACTAAGGCATTGATTGTAACTCATGAAATTTTGAGGACCTAAAACACAAAAATAAAAATTTTAGAACACCTTTTATGTTTATTAGAATGTAATGGTAAAAATACATGATTTCAAATATTTATAACCAACAGGTATCACAATACACAAATATATGACCAATATTTTCTCGGACAAAATCCAAAACAACTGAAACCAAAAAAAGAATATTGTAGAGAGAGAAGGAGGGGGGGGTTTCAGTTACAGATCAAAGGTTGTTTGGCTCATGCTAGCAAAAGGGATCTCCGAGCTAGAGAGTTATGGCGGATCGGAGGAAACGAGGTATGGAGGGAGGATGGATATATATTCAAAATACTGGCTGAAAGGATTAATATTTAGCTTATCGTGTCTTTTTTTTTTTTTTTAATAGAAATCGTGTCTTGTAATAATGACTGACGGCGACGTATTACGTGTAAGCATAACTGTAGTGAAAGTGAAGTACGACTGTGAAATTTTCTCCCTGCTTTTTGTCAAAGGCAGGATTCTGATTAGATTCTGGATTAACTTTTGTTATACCACCCATCCCGCTAGCTGTGCGGGCTTAGCGTCTCACCTCGCGAATAAGGGATCATCTCATTCTAATTAGCTAGGACTGTTTAAGTAATTTCTCATTTTCTTGACCAGGTCAAGTCGAGGAAAGCGAAAAAGTAGTGGACCACGTGGTACTACTCACGATTGGATTGGCGGTGGTCGAATGCCCTTCTTTATACTACAGCATTGTCGCAAGTCGAGCAACAGAGTCACCCGTGTGCAAGTGGAGAGGTTCTTAAGCGCTCCTTACCTATCCAATCACCCTTCTGCCCTTCTACTCTCAATTCTACTTGCTAATTTTCACCATAAGCCTTCCTTCCCAACCGAGCCACCATTGCCTCATCTTCTCTGCTACCACCGTCAACTATTATTATTGTTGTCATTACCCCACATCATCATTTTTAGACTTCACTAGCCATTAGTGATAGTGATCATGGGGGTCACGACAGCAACGATAGTATTGATGCTGAAAACCACCAATTCATCTTCACTTATGTGTTACTTAGGTGCAGTGAAATCAGGAAAGGAGGTTAGGGTGAATGCGTTAGAAGATGAGGTTATGATAATGACAGTCATGAGGCGATGAAGCAGAGGCAGGGAAAGTTACTGAACGCAATGCGAACAAGCAGGAATCCTTTCCTTTTTAGCCAAACTATGTAAACCACCTCAATTTGTTTAGAACTTGCAATGTTGTTCAGAGATTTAGAAAGTTGCTTTTTTAGCCCTTACATTGGATATTCAGATTGTATTTATTTAAGACTTCTTACCTTTGTTACTAATATATGAACCAGTGTAAGCAATATATTTGCAACATGTACCATTCTCATTTGTATATATCTATCACTTATTTTACATATCTGAGAGAAGCATAATTTGACATGTTCACACTTGTTTTTCTTATAGGAGGTTGGACTCGTTCATACTATTAAATATATTGTTAATATATCTATGATATCTTTTATACATATGTCACATATTATTTGCGTAGACCCCTCATTTTCTCTGTATATCGAGTTTGTACATATTTGGTATCTAATTTGCACATATCTTCAATTTGAGGAAAGACACGAGATTTGATGTATTCACATTTAGTTTATACTATGGATGGTAGCATTGGAATACAAATGTAAATAAACATAAGAAGTAAAGTGTACATTAGACTTACTCGTGCAAATAATCTAAATAAAATGCTAATACAATACAATCAGGATCAACATGCAAACCGGCAATTAAAATTCAAAAGGAAACAAATAGCACCTATAAATTGGTAATGCTACTGTTTTTATCGTTTCAATTTTTTTTTATTTTCATATTTTTTTAAACTACGTACTAGAAATTAATATATTTTGAGTAAAATTTAAAAGGGTAAATTCAGTGAAAGTAATTTGTCTTTCCTTTTGAAATTTGATTTTAAAAATATTGAAAAAATTCTAATACTTTCAACTTTTTTCATCAAAAATTTGCTTTCAATTTTTAAACACAAAAAATAAAAATCATCCATCAAACATTTTTATTTTTGTCATAAAGACAGAAAACAGAAACATGAAAAATAAGCAAACCAGCCAAATGCAAAATTGCTATATCAATTAGCAGTTCTCGATATATGGCGGTTCATCCTCATCATCCTTTTAGTGGTTGCAGATTTTTTAGTCTTACACACACACACACACTGACACACACACACACTTGAGATTCAGATGAAATTACATTTTGCCCATTTTATTTAAAAAATATACACTTTACCCTCTACCTTTTTAACATAATCCAACAGTAACTTCTGAAATCTTAATTTAAACTATACGGTTGTTATTTTCAAGTAATTTCAATCTATATAGTATTTTTTTATAATTAATTGACATTTAAAAAATATTATTTTAAAAACTGAAAGAAATATAGAAAGAAAAAACTGATAATTTAAAATGCCTATTAACCGTAAAAAAAATATCCTACTAATTGAAATTACTGGAAGATAACTGCCGTAATATCTAAATTAATATTTCAGAAGTTACCGTTGAACTAAACTAAAAAGCAGGGGCAAAGTGTATATTTCTGAAATAGGAGAGGTAAAGTGTAATTTCACTTAAACTTTAAGGGGCAAATTATAACTATCCCTTTTTTGCTTTTGAGGTCTAAAAATCGATTTTCGTGACACTTTTTCAGTCTAGTATTATTTGAAGAAGGCTAACACCCAATTCGTTTTAACTTGAATCAACTTAATCTAAAATGACTTATTTTTATTTTTAAATCTTTTTCACCTAGAACCAATTTCATTTGAAATCTAATATTATATAGGTATAATAATTCATTTGAAACAAAATTTTTATCTTGTTATTAAATTTCTATGAAATTTTATTTTTTAATGTTTTAAAAAAATTTCATAAAAAATTAATAGTATTATAAAAATTTTACAATTAATGGATTATTTCACCTAAATAATATTGACTTTCAAATAAAATTAGTTTCAAGTAAAAAAGATGTAAACATAAAAATAAGTTATTTTAAATTAAGTTGACTTAAGTTAAAATGAATTGGCCTTAAATTTCATGCACGACACCTCATCTTTATTTGTTTTATTTTCGGTCATTTTATTAGTTGTTCTATTTTGGTCATATATTTTGGAAACGATCTATATAATACTCCCTCTGTCCCAAAAGTTTTGCTCCATTTGTTTTTTGCTATTAATCTATGATTTTATATTTTCAACATTTTAATATATAAATACAAAATCTTTGTATATGAATGATAATTCAAGATATGTAGTTTCTAAATATATTTTTTTTTATTTTTTTTAACAAACAATAATATGAATAAAATTGAGTCAAAATACAACAAAAAGTCAAATGTATCAAAATTTATGGGACGGAGGGAGTATTATGCAATCTTAAAATGTTCGATTCAAACGGAAATTTCCATATGATTACATATATGTGGCACAACAAAAATGATTTATAAAAAGAAAATGTTAATAATTAAATTAATCGTAAAACATTGCTCCCACTATTTAAATTATTGGCAGGTGGTTTCAATGCTTGATATTATATATTTATTTTGAGTTGATGTATTACATCAATTGAGAAACTAATATGGAAAGTCTTAAAAACTGCATTAGTTGATATACTTATGCAAAATTTTGAAATACACAAAGGTGTATATACACATATCAAATGGTGTTAGAGAGAGAGAGAGAGAGAGAGAGAGAGAGAGAGAGCTGTTAGTTTTGGTTAAAAATGAAAATTTTAACTTTATTGGGGTTTAAATTTTGATTTGATATTAATTTGGTAGATTTATATCTTTAAATTTTTTATTTATAGCAACCAACGAGGAAAGAGGATCCATTTGTCTGTACTTAAATTTGGTAAATCTTAACTATTAAGATATGTGATTTGATTGGATAATAAATATATTTCTTTTCTCTTTGCAAAAATTTTAATTATGGAACCTTTGAATTAAAATTCATTTGTAAATATAATCTCAAGGAAACAATAAAGATAATATGATAAACATGGTAATTATTTAAAATAATTTTATTAATACATTTTTCTCACATAGTTAATCGTGGTAGGAGAGCTGCCGATATAGTTTAATATATTTTATTTCCAGTTTATTACATATCTCACATAGTTTAATATATTTGACTTCCAGTTTAACATATATCCCACACAGATTAAAACAATTCACTTCTAATTAACACATATATCACACATTTTAATATATTTTACTTCCAATTTAATACATTTTCGCATCCAGTTGTTACTGATAACAATGACAATGTCAATTATGGTACTGGTGGTGACGATGAATTTTGTGATTTTATTTTTTTGAGGCAAGTCATTTTCTTATGTGATGGTTTTGTCACACAGATTAATACATTTGACTTCCAGTTTAATATGTAGACCACACAGTTTAATATAATTCATTTCCAATTTAATACATTTTACTTATAGTTTAATACATATTTCACATAGATTAATACAATTTACTTTTCAATTTCACACATATTTCATACAATTTAATATAGTTTGCATCAATATTTTTATTTTTACAAACCTAAAACATACATATAAATCCTAGAAAATACATAAATATTTGTGCTCTTTATAAACCCAGAACGTACATAAAAAACCCAAAAGCATATATACGTACAAATCCATGCTATTTTGCAATATAAAACAGAAACCTATTCAAACTGCTTTAATGCATACAAATTGGTACAAAACCATACAAAACAAACATACCACAAATCTCATATACAAACCATAAAAATCTTTTTCGAAAACACACATAACCCACACCACAAACATCTTAGATTCAAAGCCAATCTATATTTTTCTGGCAAAACTCACCTTCAAAGTCGTTGTCTTTTTCCTTGAATTTAACTTCACCTTCACAGTTGATCATGTTCACCCAAATCTCCGTTGCCCTTGTTCTCAAAATCTCAATCGCTCTTCGTTCTTCGTCAGTCCTGTTCACCTTCCGCGCACACCTCCATCGTCGTCTTCTTCTCACAGATAACAGAACCCCCCGCCGCACCGTCGTCCCAATCTATGTCATTGTCTTCCTCCCACAAAGCTTATGCTGTCATCCTGATCAGCCTTCCCAAATGGCTCTTCACTCCCAAGTTCCTTTGTGTGCTTCTGGCACTGTTAGAATAGAAGAAAGTCGGAAGAAAAGAGATTTAGTTTCGGTTTAGGGTATGAGAGATATTTTTAGGATGGGTTTGTATAGAATTAGGGAAATCTCACAAATCTCGCTCCCATTATGTGCGCTTACATGTTCGTTTCAAATTAGGTTAAAGGATAACTCTCGTTTGTAACACCTAACAGTATTACTAAGTGTACAAACACATAGGTGGATAGTTTCTAATCTCTATACTTATTAATTTAAAACCAAAATAGAATTGTTAATAGCTTAGAAGATTATCTAAAGTTGGGAACTTTCTAGCAAAATTTATCCTTATCTAGTAGGAATTTTTTTTCTTTTTCTTAATAAGTTCACATTTTTTTTCCTTCACCTGAAGGACGAACTAATGTGAAAAATAATGCAATAAATATTCTTCTATCAAAATTAGGTTAATGGCCCAATTGAGAGTAGTTATAGACATAGTCACATAGGTCTTACAGATACGACTTACGAGAGCGGCATTTAAGAGCTCAGTACTTAAGAACTAGGTGCCGATGATGAAGTACATACTTTTCGGTTAAAGGTGAGCATAAGTCTGATTGGTTTAGTTTTGGCTTAAATACTAAAGTTACCATCGTAAAATGTCGATAAGACCAAATTTATCATCAAACTTTCAAAAGTACCAAGTCTTATACTGAACTTTACTTTCGAGATCAAATGTACCATTAAACTTATAAAAATACCAAATTTACCATTACACTTTAAGTAACCATCAATTTGATTATGAAAATAAGAGTTATAGTCCTTGATTTTTCAAGTTTCCTCTACTAGTGCCCTAACTTTGCCTATCTAATGATTGTCTTATCTTATTCAAGAAATGAAAAAGACCACCATTGCCAGTAACACCATCCAGCCACCGCTCCGCCACTGTACCCTCACAACGCACCTTCCTAAATACAACCATTTCATTCTTTTACCCAAGGTACAACATAAATTGGAACTATGAGTTACCACCACAAACTGGAATTATGTGTGTTTGCCCTTATATTTCTAGTTGATGTTGTTGAGATTAGGGAAAGATGAAGAAAAATTGGTGAGATTGTAAAGGTTAAGCCTTTGGTTGTTTTAGCTAAATTGGTTGCTCTAGGATTAAGCATTCATCGGTAGAAGTAAGACTAAAACTATTAATATTCGAGCCTATCAAGAAACAAGCTTCAGAAATAAAGGAAACTTACAATGTAATTAATGGCTCTAGGGAGGCCTTCAAAGAAAGTAGGCCAACTACAGCTAGAATTGAACTTGGTGCTGGAGTTGTTGAAGAGGATAACATGATTGTTAGATATATAAAGTTATGATAATAATTAAAGAAACATGAAAAATGAATGACCAAAACTGTGATTTTTCTTGTGATTTGATGGAAAAAGTAACGGTGATAGTAAATTTGGTCTTAAAAGTAAAGTTTGGTATTAAATTTGGTATTTTTAAAAGTTTGATGGTAAATTTAGTCTTTTCGATATTTTTTTATGGTAAATTTGGTATTTAAGCCATTTAATTTTTTTTTGGAATTGGATTAATTTAAAATGGTAATTATTTCAAAAAGATAATACTTAATCCAAGAATTGAAGACTGAAAAAAAAACAACCAGAACCATGAGATTGGTTTTTTTGGTTCTAATTCTAAAATTTTTCTATTCTTATCACATGGATATAATAATTAATAACTTCATAATACAATAATATTTCATTCGCAATTAGTTTAAGAAATATTCAACATAATACATAACTTAATCAACGTTTAAATATATATATTTTTAGTATATGAATAATTTAGTAATATCATAATTTTTAATATAAATATTTATAAAAAAAATATATGGGCAATTTATTAATGTACACATTTAAACAAACTTGTTGATATGTAAATATATGAGTGATTTAGTAATATTATAATTTTTATTAAATATACATATACATTTAAATGTATGTTTTAATATACAAGTTCATATATAAATATATGAGCAATTTAGTAATAGGGTAAATGACACCCATTGTCTTTGAACTAAGGCTCATGTGTGCGGATTTGTCCTGAAACTAAAAAATGTTATACCATTCATCCTCTAACTATGAAAATGTTGCACTATTCGTCATATCGTCAAATTTTTGGTTAAAATAAATAGAAAAAAATGTAAAAAACAAGTTTTGGCCCTCTAAACACTTTCTATTTGCCTTAGAAACCTCAACACGTTTATATCTTGCAATCAAACTACCTTCTCCAATTTCTTTCAACCATTTAACCCAAACTCATAGTTTTCCATTAACCATTATTTTCTTCTTGCCACCAAAACCTTGTCCGGATTATATTTATTTTTTATTACATGAATATAATCACTATCTAGAAGGTGTAGGATTAAACTACTTAGTCTGTTTGTCATATTTTGCATATGTTTCTCCTAACTTGTTATTTTTTCTTTTCCAGTACACAATAATTGTTATTGGCACTGAGTCACTTCGGTTAGCAAAGGACTGTTTTACGTATTTTCTTGGAGGCGGCAATAATGTTTGTCTACGGTGCTTCAAACAATGGTGGGACAAACTCTTAGACAGACTAACTGAGAACCTCAAGAAGGTAGATGACAAGCTTTTGCTGGAAAAAGGGTGATTATCAACATGATGACATTTTATGAAAGCCCTGAGAAGCACCGGGAGATGCCTAAGTCTTATGCTGAGTCGGGGCCCAATGAGTATCCTGATTTCGTTAAGAGCCCTGATTCTGATAAGCACTCTGATTCTAAAGAGTGTTTTGATTCCTAGTGTAATGCATTTTCACCCGAGAGTTTTATCTTGCATTAGCGTCCAAAAGTTTTGCTGAGACTATCTTATGATTTTAGATTTTGGTATAAAATTGATGCCTTCCCTTGGTGGGGTGTATTTTGTATAGCCATTTTTTTTCCCTCATGGAGCCAACACATTCATTAGACATCAAGGAAGTAGCTTGATTGGCATGAGAATCTTTTTAATTTGAATGAAGCCAACATACTATGATTCTCTTTTTAATTCAAAAATATCATATATAATAAACAAAATAATCTTTTTTTAATTCAGGTAATTTCTGAAGTCTGTCATTACTCTGATTATAAATCTTTACGTCTATTTAGTTTATAATATTTTTATACTATGTATTATTTTTGCCTTTCTACTATTCTTTTTGAATAAAATTAATATTATTTGAAAGTTAATGCTATATATTTTTAATAACCATTTGAATAATATCTTAAAGTGTAAAGTTTTAATTAAGTTTTTAATTTGAAAAATATAGATCAGATACTATAAAAATTAAATACTTTCAATGCATTATTAATCATACTTGAAACGAACAGACTAAGTAGTTTAATCCTACTCCCTCTAGACAGTGATTATATCCAAGTAATAAAAAATAAATATAGTCCGAACATGGTTTTGGTGGAAGAAAATGAAAATGGTTAAGGGAAAACTATTGGTTCAGGTTAAATGGTTGAAAGAAAGTGGAAAAGGTAGTTCGATTGTAAGATGTAAAAGTTTTGAGGTTTCTAAAGCAAATGAAAAGATTTTTTAGAGTTAAAACTTGTTTTTTACATTTTTTTTCTGTCCATTTTAATGAAAAATTTAACGGCAGGATGAATAGTATAACATTTTTATAGTTGGAGGACGAACGGTATAACATTTTTTAGTTCTAGAACAAATCCGCAACATGGTTTTAGTTCAAGAATGATGGGTGTCATTTACCCTTAGTAATATTATAAATATATACCTCAGGTTTGGATCCACCACAAATTAGTTCCATATGAAACCAGAACCAACCCAAAAATCGAGAGTTCTTTTAGATATGTGACTAATCCCGTGAACCATACCTTATTTTGACCTAACCCATTAGGGGTGGTTCAGGTTGGATTTTGAATTTACCCAACTCATGGTCACCCATACCAATTGTGTGATTTATTTCTTAATTACAATTAAACTCTGTACTTTGGTTTGCACTTAAAATATATATTTTCCTCATACTTTTTTATACTACCTAATAAATCCTCTGAAACCAAAAGTAAAGCATATAGTAACCATCTTTTAGAAATTTCAGCGCGTTTTTTTTTTAAACTTTTTTGACGTCTTAAAAAAATACAATTTTGCATTAAAAAGAAAATATGATAGTTTTAAGTATCATTAACTACAATAAAAATATCAAACAAACTAAAGTTATTGAAAGATGAATATTATATAGTTTGAATTAAGATTTCAAAATTTTTTTGGACAATATTTAAAAAAAATAGAACAAGGGAAAAAGCATATATTTTTAAATCCTAGGAAATAGTTTTAATATCAACTAAAATTCAACAATAATTGCAAATAACCATTTTTTTTAAGGAAATCTTTCATATTACTTGGATAAACATGTTTATGTTAACTTCTTTTTTGTCTTTTTGCCATCTATTCTATGTGGGGCCATTAGTTTCGTTTCATAACGGCCATCAAAGTTGGCTTTATTTACAGCCTCTACCTGTTTAAGTTACTTGCTACATGTCTCTTACGTTCTTTCATTAGTAGCAGTGCTAGTCAATCAATTTCTATCTGAATTCTTGAAAATAAAAAATCTCTTATGGACTTTTTGTTTTCTGCTTTGTCATCTTCATGTTTTCCATGGCTTTCGATTTGTAGGAAAAGACCAAAGAAGCCTTCATCAATGAGAACTTCGAGCTGGCGGCGGAGCTCCTCTCTCATGCCATCAATCTTACTCCTAACTTCACTGTACAAAGAAGGCTTGGTAAGAGTCAGGGGAAGGGGGAAGATGTAGGTGCATGGAACCAGTTGAGATTCGGTTGTTAACGACCAGACAAGAGACACGAAGACCAATGGTAATAGGGCTCTGTTG
Organism: Aquilaria yunnanensis; assembly: GCA_039654915.1. NCBI lineage: Eukaryota > Viridiplantae > Streptophyta > Magnoliopsida > Malvales > Thymelaeaceae > Aquilaria > Aquilaria yunnanensis. The sequence goes on along the minus strand of CM077600.1, from coordinate 35,177,563 downwards.
GACTGAAAGATAGAGCAGACGAGCTACGCAGGGTAGTGGATGCATCATGGTAAAGGCCACCTCCCTGCTGACGAGGAAACAGGTAGAAGCCTTATGACTGGTGCAAGCAGCAAGTCACACGAAAGTAAAAAATTATGACATGTCCTTCACATGTTAATACCTCCAAGATTAAGGTAAAATAATATTTCCTCCGGTTTTGGGTTCCACTCATTTTCCGAAAACACATTAACAACACTGTGTTAAACTCTACCAACTGGGCCTGAGTCTAAGTTCTTAAATTATTACAAATGGTTGCACATTAATGTGTCCTCTTATCTAAATATTTTATAAAAGATCTTACTAGAACTTAAGAAAAGGTGGAATTAACGGATATAATTTAAATGACAGTATCGTAAGCCATTTCCACTACTAAGTTCACATACAAATACGTTTTTCTTAACAGCCAATAGAAAAGTTCTATTAAAAGAAAAAATTATAGACAAGTGAAGGCTGGTAGGTAGCTAGCCACACTGAAAATATCTTAAACTCTTCCTAGTTGAACTACCCTTTGGCATTTATAACTAGTTCGGTTATAGGGAATTCGGTTCCCATTAATCAAATTAATGGGCAAATGGATTAAGATAGTAAAAAAGGTGTAATTAGGCTAGGGATAATGGGGGTCATGGTGAAAATTGCAGGTTTTTTCCACTCATTAGTGATGGGTCAACAAATTTCTTTCTCCCCTCATTCTTCTTTCTCGGCTAGCTAGAATAGATGAGCTTGCTTATCTCATTCTCACTCTTAGAAACAAAGTGACTCATGTCCCCATCTCTTAATCTTATCACCTCTGGTCCCTATTATTGGGCTAGGAAGCCAACGAGGGGTGGATACACAACAGAGTACATGATCCAATGCAGGGTAGGCAGCTGGAGCCCTATTTTCATCAAATGGGTGGCAGGCCAATGAGGTGGTGAGGGTGGGAGTTAGCCATGTGATTTGGAAGTAGGTTGATTGGCGAATCCAAGGGCGGGGGTCACCTGTAAGACCTGGCTATGTGTCTGCTAGCGAGAGTGAGGCGTTTATAGTGAGGATTGTTTTTGCAGCACCAGAGCGGAGAGAAGCTTGAGGAGAATGACACAATTTGTAAATACAACTGAAAATTGTGGCCAATTTTAGCGGGTTCTCTTGGCTTACATCTAAACTTGATCTGATCTGCTAATAATGAGAACTATTTAATGCAAATTAAACTTAAACGAATTGCCTATTAATTTTATATATTACATGCTAACAATCCACAAAAAAAAAAAAGGAAAGAATTTGAATCCCATTTGGTATTAACGTTATCGATTAACACCAGAGTTTAGTAAAAATTATTAAATGATAATTTTTACCTTTTAGTTTTAATTATTTCATCTGGACCATTAATAAACCATAACAAATTCTAACACTTATTCTAAAAATCTCTTGCAAAACAGGCCTACTGCTACTATTCTAAAAAGCCCAAACAACAACACAAACAGCTTCCTCTCACACTTTCCACGCCTTGTTAATGGCTGCATTATGTTGAATGTTTAGCACTTTTCCAATTGTTACTCTAGCTACTAATTCATGAACTTTTTTGCTTTATTGAATTTCCTCGAAGGTTTATAAAAAAAAATGTTCCTCTTAAAAAAATCCTGAAGCTTTTTCTTGTTAACCGAAAACACTCGCTCACCCATTTTAACCCCAAAATACATATAACATTCGGTGAAAATTCAAAAATTAACAAAATTTTATCTTTTAAAAAGCGAAAAGAAACAAACCATCAGGGTTTTTCATTTTGGCTTAACTTGGTCACAAATATTAGTTTGAATTTTATTTTTTGTTGCCTACAAAGGTTTTTCTTTTTTTGGTAAATAGGAAATACTATTAAAAGAAACCCAGGGACTAGCCTGGGTGAGAAGAGTTGGGCCTTAAAGACTGTACATGCAAAGCAGCAATTAAATGCTGCTGATGGTGATTAGCAGAGTCATCCACAGGCGAGTTCGAGGCCTGATATTAGTCCTAATTGCCTGAGAAGGTTTGGAACTAATATAATGTTTTCTTTTGAAAATTTTGAGAACTATTATTTCTATTTACCTAATAATCATTTAATTAATACTAGGATTTCTTTTATAAAGTAGTCATTGCTTACAGCTTACCCGGGCTAAGAAAGAAAAGAATTAATACAAAATATACTTTTTACAAGAAAAGAATATTTTTAAAGTAATTATTGAACTTCTTAAAATTGCAATGATCGTAGTGAATATGTGATTTCAAAGTTTTTTTAATGGAAAAAAACACCTTAAACTTGCTACTTTTCAAAAGGCAGGCAGGTTAGCAAAAGCCGTAGGAGTCTGATCCTAGCACCGGCAGCCAAGCAATTTGCAACATTTTAAGTAGAGAAATTCCGACTAAATTGGATTGGAATCACAAGTTTTGATTAGTGGCATCTGATCCTGGCAGTGGCAGCCTAGCAAAGTGTCCCTTTCCTCTAACTTAATTCAGCAACCTCAGGATCCGCAGCAGACCCAGCAGCAACCATCTAACTCTAACCAATTCCTCGGCCCTGGAAGCACGACACAACTCTCTATACGGCAATGGCTAACAGCAATAGAGTAGAAACTCCTCTGCAATCCACCATCACTCACGTCGTCTTCGACATGGACGGCCTATTGCTGGGTGACTGTATGGCTTAAATGCAGTAGAGGTTCCTTAACTTGACTAAGTCATACGAATTGGTCCTGTTATTTGAATTCGGCCTATGCCAGTCCTCTAACTTGGCAACTCATCACGAGTTGGTCCAGGGGCTAACGGAATTGTGCACATAAGGTCACGTGATCTAAACGTCATTTGACTGCTCCTAACCCTGGTCAAGAATCAAGAATCAAAACTGCAACAACTGCCGATCAAGTCTTCAAACCCCGATAATGTCCAGTTGAGTTGGGCAAGCCAAATCTGATTTTTGGCCTTCTTCTCCGTTGTCTCAAAACTATCCACGAAAGTAGTAACCGCCTCTTCCCCGTCGGCTTCGGAATCAACAGTGCTTTCACTGTGTTGCTTATTTTCATGACCAAGCCACCACATCCTCGTCTTCTCTCACCGGTGCACTAGGTTTTGGTGACAAGGGTGAGCCAATCTTTTACATTGGCATCATCGTCCTCGCCAGTGTCAGAATCAAATTGGCTTCTGAGTTCTTGCTTGGTTCCATGGCATCAACATTATCGATATCATTGGTTCGCTTGATTTTGTTGAAGCTATGTAGGCCACCTTTCATCATCATCATCACATTTGGCACCGCATTTGACAGCTTTTATGGAAGGAAATGACATTGATTCAAACAGAAGTTGCTGGAAATTTCAATTAGGGTATGAAATAACAAAATGGCAAAAGAAGCCATGACAGAAGGGAAGAGGCAGAGCAGGAAGCTAAATAGAGGAAAAAGACATGGGATAGCAATCCTAAGAACCCAGGAAAGTGGAGGCTCGAAACCCATTAACTTGAATACGCCTTTGCGCCTTCTGAAAAATGATCCAAGTCAACAACTAGTTTTCTTGACAAGATGTGGTGCCTGGTGGGCATTGTAGGAGGATTAACTAAAAGCTCTGTACTTGCACGGGTGAAGAAGCACTGAAGTATTTTAATGAAGATCCATCATTGTTTGATATGTACCATTCAGGATATCAAGAACAAATAACATTAGTTATGAAGAAAGAAGCAAACGAATAAAATAATACATCATTTGAAATAATTTTTTTTTTGGGTTTTCTCGCACACAATCAGACTTAAAAGACTAGTCAGCAATAGAGCTGTTGTTAAGTTCCATATCAACGAATTTAAGTGACGACAGTTTGCTCTCCATCACTTAGTGCACTAAGTCAAGACAAATTGCCAAGTTTGAGGACCAAAATAGGTTGAATTTGAGTTGAGGGACCTCTTGGGTACTTAGGCCATGATTCTATCTCAGATCCTGCTTCTCATAAAATCTTGCATCGTTTCTTCTACCAATTGTTTCGTTTTTTTTTATCATCCTCACGACGCGACACCTCGGATCTCTTGTTTGTTTGTTTTTGTTTTTAGTTTGGATCTTTCTGCGGATGACTGACCCTTTTGATGACTTTTTCCCTCTTTTTTTTTCTGTTCTTTTTTATCCGTTCAAATTATCTACCTCAAAAATACATCTTTAACCTCCAAACTCAGCTGATTAGGACACTTACCTCTTTAAACTTAAACTCAAGGCAACTCAGCTCTTGACCACTATATGCCATCACGTGACCTTTAATACCCTAACATCGTTTGTCCTCTCTCACAATTTCTGTTTTCCCACCGTCACATCCTCTCTCATCATTATTGGATCTAGTAATCAAAGGTCAGGTAGCATGGTGATCTTTAATTGGGTCATCAATTTTTTTTGAATCAAACATGAATTCTCACAACCTACACCTTTTCCACTGCCAAGAAATTCATGCCTCCTCTCTTTCCTTCAACTTCCCCCATATCAAGCTATGGCAGCCCCTCCTTCATCGATGGCTTGGCCTTCTTCTTCACTTCAATTGCTTCAACATTCCCTTGTTTTTTCAGGGAGGTTACCTTAGCCTCTTCTCACTGGATTTTGCCTTCAATTCTACCACTTGTAGCAACACCATGATGGCAGATAAGTTGGACATTTACAACAATGGATGGGATCCGAAGTTGGCACATATAGGCCCCACATCAATTCCATCATGTTCTAAAATTTCAATAGCAATTGGCATTTAAATGTTAAAAAACCCTGTATCATCCATCTTGATGTTAGGAAAACCCATTCCAATTTCACATGTGCAACACTATCTTTGTTAGTGCTTGGCCATGGCAATAGACCAATAAAAACTTTGCACTTTGGTACAAGTACCAACATAAATCTAGCCTTTTTTGGTTTCATCTAATCATGATTGGTGACCAACACAAACTTGTTGATGTCGTGAGGAATATGATGGCTCTTTTGTTCAGTTTATAAAATCAGGGTAGACTAGGGAAAGATTATGAAGTTTGGTATAGGTTCTATAATTTTTTTCTTCTTATGATTACTCCCCATAGTTCATTGGAAATTACAATTATAACCATAGAGATTTATATGTGTCATTGAATTGCAAAGAGTAAATAGGGTTAAGCGTTTTAAAATCACGTGATGATACATACAGGTCAAAGAGGTTGATTGACCTACTTTACCAGGCTTAGGGCCTAAGTTGCCCAGTGTTCATGTTCAAGGGTGTAAGTGTCCTGGTTAGCCGAACAAAGGGCTAAAGGTGTATTTTGGCTAACTATCTATTTAGGTTCTTCTATTTGTGTTAGTAAAGTTTGACTATCTATTTACGTTCTTCTATTTGTGTTGGTAAAGTACATTTAGGATGAATAACTCTTAAGTTAGTTCGGGGGATGGAATTGTTCATTATTGTCCTTTGGCTTCTAGAGCTCAAAATCTAAATTTCGAGAGAGTAAGGAAATAAGGATGGGAGTATAAAAAAAACCCCTCATTTGGATCTTCCTCAATTTGGTGAAACGTTATATGCAATTTCCCTTTCCACCATATCTCCATTCTCCCTAGCAATCAAACCTTAGTAAGATATGATTTTTACAAAGTAGCAGCTCTTACTGCTTTAAATGTGAGCTATTACGTACCCTTACAACATATTATAGATTTTGTTGTTGGGAACTTGCCTACACTGGCCTACAACTTTTCTTTTCTTTTCTTATAATATTTATCTCAAGATTTTATAGTATCCATATATGTAAAAACAATGAATAACATTTCATACCAAAGCTTTTCTATGCTTTTCCAAGTGAAATAAATAGAAGTTTAGCTTTAAGTGCGTGGGATGTGTTTTGCAATTTTGTTTTCTTGAATCCTTCTAATTTTCATGTCAATATTCCGTAATATCTCATCTTTCAAAGTGATGAATGACATATTTACCTAGAAGTTTCCATAACTCTTGTTTGAAATGAAAATGAAGAGAAGTTTATCTTTGATTTTAATTATTTCTTCTTGTATCTATTACAGATACAGAAAAGTTCTAAACTGAAGTGCATGAAATAATTTTTTGCAAGGTTTGACAAAACTTTTGATTGGTCTTTAAAGGAAAAAATGAAGGGCAAGAAAGCATTGGAAGCTGCTCATGTTTTTTATGGAGAAGATTGGGATCAGTGATTGATCATTTTCAGCTGAGGACTTCCTTTTAAAATAGAAAAAATGTTGCAGAAGTTGTTTCCTACATATGTTGAAGTTAATCTATTCACTTAGTATAGTTACTTCAAATTATCACTACGAACAACATGACGACTGCTTCTCACACCTTCCACTACACCTTGTTAAGGGCTGCATTATATTGAATGTTTAGCACCTCTCAAATAGTTACTCTAGCCCAGCCTCCAAATTGCCACCACTTCCAAACCTATAGCCAAAATAATGAAGACTGCCTATGTCCCACCAGAATATAATCCACAGACCCATCCTTAATTTTCCAAAACAGGCATAAAGCATTTTTTAGTATTACACCATAATTAACTAAATTAAGCTTTGTAGGTAGTTGATATTGAGTAGTTTCCTTTACATAAATGCTTACTTTGCCTGGTAAATGCAAGTTCCAAATATTATTCACCCAACCACTCCTTAATATTTTCACATTTTACATGACTATACTTTTCTTTTCCCCAGATGCATGTGCTAGAAAATCTTTTACAGGCAATTAACTAGTGTTATAACTAAAAAAGGTATTCAAATACCATAAACAATTTACTAGATTTTAAAGTTAAACTTGAACCTTATATATGAACAAGACCATGTTTTGACGCTTGATCATGCAACCTTGCATATGGATATCATGAGTGGAGAGAGAGAGAGAGAGAGAGAGAGCCTTGTGCCAGGTCTTTCACTTAAATTTTAATTATTGAACTATTTCGTATTATTTTCCTTAAAAAAATTGATTTTAGTTAAGAAGATGCAATTGTTTTTCTTTCGCCCGTTGTTTTTCGCCGGCTTTAAAGGTCACTTCTCTTCTTCTTCTCCTTCTTTTTAATATAATCCCCCTTTTTTTTTTTATTGAGTTTCATGTTTCCTTATTAGTGTGTGCTTAAGAAAAAGATCAAAGATAGGAGAGTTAACTATTTGGATAAAACAAAAAAATCTAAAAATATGGATTGGGTAAAATGATTCAGTTATTTGGTTTATATTAGTTCAACATATTTGATATTAGATCTGTTATTGGTTTAGATTAGTTCAACATATTTTGTACTATATGTTATGAATCAACCTTTAACTTCAAGTTTGAAATGTAATGTTATAAAGCATTTATCATATCTTTTTAATTGTTATTTTATTTTTTAATTACCATATTCTTAATTTTAATAAAAAATATAATTTCAAAAATTGGTAAACTAAATGATAATTTAAATAGTTTGAATAAACTAAATTACAATTCAAATTTGAATGATTAGACTAAGTTTATGAAAACCTAAATTTAAATAATTTGTACTATTCAATTGCAATCAATTTAAAAATTTTAAGGGAAAGTGACAAAACAGTCTTTGAGATTTGGCTTAATTTACATTTTTCATCTTTATTTTTTCCAGAAACCTGCACTTACCCTTAAATAGTAAACTTTGTCACTCTTTGTTAAATAAAAAAAAAAAACATCCAACTTTACCCTTGCCTTTTTATATGTTTAGAAACTATGACCTATAAAGTTTTGCATCTAATGAATTAGCGCCCAACTCCAACTGACCAATTTCATCACTCGGCTTTCAAAACAAAGAAAAGAAAAATCACCATGATGGATGATGGGATTTGGTTGCCTGCAATGAAATTCTAATACTTGTATTTGGCCCGAACATGGTTTTAACTTTTAGTTCATTAAATCCCTGTTGAGTGCGATGCTCGTTCCATTCTCCATATTATTGACAGTGGTGCAAGGCGTGACTAGGGCTAGGCTAGGTTAGCGATGAATGAGCTCAGGTGGAATATAACAACAATGACAAAGCTCCAAAAAGGTTGACTCAACAATGAAATTTTGGGAGTGGTAGACTTTACAAAATATGCTCTCAGGGACATAGCTAGTAAGGGGCGGGGAGGGGCTGTAGGCCACCCTTAGAATTTTCAGTTTTTTTTATCAGTAGTAGTTAAATATAATATAGAATTGTAAAATTTTTAAACTTAGATATTTATTTGTAAATCGTATAATTAATAATGGCCTTTGATGTAATTTATTTTTTTAAATGTTTCATCCCATAAGAATATAAAAGTCCTTTATTACTCCTCAACTCTCGAGTCACCCTTAACTAATTATAACTAGTTCCTGATTTCTTCACCAGTTTTCAACCATTTCATCACCGAAAAAAAAGAGTTCTATAAACAGATTTTTCATTGTAATTGTTTTGCATAATTTTAGGATGATTTAGGTTAATTGTATCATGATTCCTAAGTAATCATGATACAAACTTGTTAGGTAAATTAATTCTTAAGTTTCTAAAATAAGATTTTCTAGGTTTTCATGATAATATATAGGACCAAAATTGATAGATTGATCCGTTTGATATTTATTATTCTTATGTCAATTGGCATTACACAATTTATTTTTTCAACTAAAAAATTTTAAAGACTAGATTGAAAAATAAGATAGACAATGATTTTTTTTGTTTATAATTTTATTTTATATATAGAAAAAAATATTGTAGAGATTTTTAGTGTAGGTTCAATGCTTAATGGTTTTAGGGATTTGACAAAGTATGGTGTTAAATTTTGAGTTATAAACTTTTGAATTAAACTTAATTATTGTAGATTTTTAAATTTAATGAGTTTATATGTAATATTATTTAATACTTATTTTATATCATTAATTATAATTAATTTTAAATTCATATATATTAACAACTCACCTATGTTCCTGTCTATGCCTCGCCCCTCATGGAATTGATTCCTGGCTACGTCCCTGTATGCTCTTTTCTATCCTAATTATTGGTTTCAGGGAATGATGGTAGCAGTTAGGCAACAGTAAGGCAGATCTTCTCCATTAGATCAATTTCTTCAAATGGTGAGAAGTTGAGATCAAACTGCAATAACAGTTTTCAAACTCGATTGTATTTATGGGTGACTTTGAAAAACCTAATGAGATTTGTCAGTTTTATGCGATGGCAACATAATTATTTGTCCCTAAATTCTACTGCAATGCTTATGCAAGTGCTCATGGATTTCTATAGGATTCACGTCCCAATCAAAATCTTTGAGCTAACAATTAGAATTGCGACCTGCTTTAAGGAGCTCATGATGAAGAAGAATTGCTACTCATCTCATTGTGGGATCCCGCTTCCATTCCCACCACCCTCTCGTTGTTGAACTAAAAGTCGACATTGCTGATGAGGATGATTAATGGCTCAATTCCTGATGAGGATAACTGATGGCTCAATTCATTAAATTTTATTTTATTTTTTAAGTTTTTGAAGTGAAACTGTAACATATTGGCTATTCAAGAATGGGAGCATATTTGTTAGATATGGAAAAGTTTAAGGCTAGAGTTTCTAGCTAGAGAAGACTAGTGCAGAAGCTGGATATTTGCTTTTTTTTTAGCTTAACAGAGATTCATGAAGTTTATAATTTGGAGGTAAGTTAGGCTAAACTACAAAACTTTCTGTAATTTCTCAAGTTTTAATATGGTCCAACCAATGAACAACCCTTTTTATATAGAAAAGGAAAAATAACAAAATCTCTTATGTGGTTTGGTTTAACCTACAGTTTACCTCATTTATTTTAAAAAACTTACACTTTATCCTATATTTTCTTTATAGTGTCTGACAATAACTTTTAAAATCCAAATTTTAACTGTCTGATAATCATATTTCAGTAGTTTCAAGATTTTTGATATTTTTTTCATAATTAACTTTAAAAGATATTGATATACATTTACATTGAAGAAAATGTATTTATAAAAAAATGATAATTTAAAATTTTTATTAATTATAAAAAATATTAGAGGGATTAAAATTAATAAAAGATAACTATCGTACAGTTTGAATACAGTTTTAAAAGTTGTTATTGGATAGTGTAAAAAATATAGGGGCAAAGTATAGGTTTTTAAAAATAGAGGGGGTAAAATGTAGTTTTTTAAAAATATAGGTGCAAAATGTAGTTTAAGAAATACCTTAGGGGGTAATTGTTAGTTTCGGCATAGAAAAAATAGAATACAAGTATAATCCACGTGTATCTGGGACAAACGGCTGGAAAACATACACGTAGACGGAAAGGGTCCCACTTCGCTCCAACTTTAGGCCGACGGCGGCGGAGATAGCCTGCCATCTCTCTGGAGTATTCCTCCCTGGACAGCCCCGAGAAGTCTCTGACAAAATAATCAAGGCTCCGATCGCAAGAGGAAGCGTTGAAAACATAAAGCGAAAGCAATGGCATCCTTCGATCAAGCGCCTCCGGGAAACCCCAAGTCCGGCGAGAAGATTTTCAAGACCAAGTGCGCTCAGTGCCACACTGTCGAGAAAGGTGCCGGCCACAAGCAAGGTACCGATTGATGCTTCTTCGTTTTCTCCTTGTTTTTCCTTTTTATAGTTCGGTTTGAAAGTCGTCTTTAGTAGATCTGAGCCATGGCATAGACTCTTAAGTTCAGAAATTCAATTGGGACATATTCCTGATTATTGTGCACATGTATGGGAAAGATATTTATCATGGATCTGTCGGTTGATTGATTTATTGTGTTCATGTGTTGCTTTAATAATTGTTCCTCAGAGAATTTTATACGTTTGCCGGTGTGCGTGCTTTGCGACGCCTTTGTATGTTGTGATATGTGTGTGTATGGTAGCTTAAGTTTGTCGTGCTTGCTTGTTAGGACCCAATCTAAATGGACTCTTTGGAAGGCAGTCGGGGACTACGGCTGGGTATTCCTACTCTGCTGCTAACAAGAACATGGCTGTGATTTGGGAAGAGAAGACGCTGTATGATTATTTGCTGAATCCAAAGAAGGTACTGATCTATTGAGTCATTGTGGATTATATAGGTGCTTTGTCTAGTCATTGTGAGAGTCCTGCTTTTCTTGTTGTTGTTGATAATGTGTGTATGTATAGCAAGAGGTGCTTTTCATGTGTTTCTTTCTGGTGCTGATTCCTCCTCGATGATCAAACAGAAGTGAAAATTTTGTTGCTTAATGCTCAGTCACGTGGTCAATCAATCAATCAACTACACCTTAAGCCTTGTTGTTTAGTGTCAGATTAGGGAAAAGTCGAGTTTCGTTTGGATACGCTGACTTCTCCTGTTGAGAGTGGTCCATTTTTTTGTTTCTGTTTACCATCCCTGGGCTACTCTGGCTGCCCAGTAAATATTGAAGAACTAGCGTAGTCCTGGCTAGCTAGTAATCATTGGTTGCACGGATAAAGGGAAAATAACAACAATTGAATGAATGCAATGGAAACTCGCAAAGAATTGGTATTAACAACAAATGAAGGCAATGTAGGTTTACTAAAGATTGGTATTGATTTCTTTTAGTCTGCCAATATTCATGATGTTATTAATGGAATGTGCTTATTCATGGACATAAATAGGCAGAGTTGCCTGTTTCATTTAGCACTAGAGTAATCGTATCAATTGGTACATAAGCCGTATAAATGCCTTGTGGATCTTGGTAGTGAAGCTTCCCCTGAACTTGCTCAAGAGTGAAATTGCATGCACTTGTGTTTTCTGTGTTCAGTTCTCTTGTTTGTGTGGTGATCAAGTTAATTGCGCCTCTCTACTCACGTGTTTCACTGATTCTTGCGTGACGCTATGGTGCAGTACATTCCTGGAACAAAGATGGTTTTCCCTGGACTAAAGAAACCACAGGAACGTGCTGACCTCATTGCGTACTTAAAGGAATCTACAGCATCCTAAAGGTTTTCTACATGGTAAAAGATGTATACTCCATTTTTCCTGTGACTGAACTTGTTTCATATGTAGCAGATAGAATAAATGGAACCAACCAGGTGTACGGGTTCTTTGTACGGCTAGCATATATATTGATAATTTATTGAGATTCATTGGCGAAATCAGCTGGTATTGAATTGGTTGTCAGTCTATTTCTCTTGTATCAGTCTCAGGTGAAATAAAAATTTTCATATGGTGATTTTTTGGTAATGCCCTATAATATTTGCTTCTACTGGCGTTGGTTGCTCACTTGTGCTTGATGCGCATTTTGTACGAGAATAATTTCTCTTCTGGTTGTCCATTGCTTGCGTGGGTTGCATACGCTGTCCATCTTGGATTTACGATGAAGCACCTTCTTTTTGTTGCAGCCCACCCCGATGCCTTTGTTTCGGCTTTCCACAAAACAACATGAGTTACCATAGATTTGGGCTGCCATGTGCACTTGGCTCCAGCCACTTCGCTTCTGAAGCAAGTGCGGGACCTTCAAAATTGCTCCCCGAATCTGAATATATGTTACATCACTGAAATATACGCCCGCAAAGCCCTTTCGTTGCTACTGTTTCTTGTCGGAAACTGCTCTATGATCTCAGAAAGATGGCGAAAACTCCTCATCAATGGGCTGTCGGCCTTGAGCATTCTTTCCCGTCCCTGGCAACGAGATATGGCCGAATTGGTATTGAGTTTTTAAGGCATTTTGGTTCTCACGTTTTTTTGTCATCATCCTTGATAATAACTGCAGATTCTTCGTCCAAAACAAGGACTCACTCTTAAAATTGTGTTCTCATGTCTATAGATCCAAAGTACTTTTGCGGATTAGAATCCTCGGTGCGCGATTCGAATGAGGTCAATTAGCCTTCATGTGCAAGTACATTTAACACTTCCACATACCTTGCGTGGATCAAAATGTTTTCTAGATCGAGAACTAAGTGAAACTTTAAAAAGCAAAACTATCCCCAGGATAGTGACACACATTTTTCCGCACCAGGCGCCGGCACTGGTTCATACAAGCAACTCTTGGGCGAGTTTGGAGAAATCCCAATAATTCTTGTGTTGGGAGTCACATTTGAATCTTGAAAGTTGTGCATGAATGAAAGGACCAAAAAAAGAAGAGAAAAAAGAACCCGAGTGTAGTTTGCCTGAGAGCAACTTCAACAGATTATCTATTTTTTAAATTTTCTATATTTCAAGAAATATTTTTCTATATTTTAGGAAATATTGAATCCTTTTCTTAACTTCAATAGTTTCTTTATACCATTTAAAATAGTTATTCCCTATGCTTGCAAAAACGTTAAAAAATTTTACGATAGAAAAAGGAATAAATTTTTTATGTGCTTCACTCTTTTCACCCATCTAGAACTAAGCCCCTCACCGTTATCTCTCTTCCTCTCTCAACAGCTTTCTCTATCCTGTGCGGCCAGCTTAGCTGACAAAATGCAAGAAATATCACAGAGCATGCACGGGTTCGAGTGATAGGCATTGTACTCTCCTACAACTAATAAAACTTAGTAGTAGCAAAATTCAGCTGAGGTCCTTCAGCTTTTAAGTAGTAACCATTTGTACCCCTAAATTTCCTAATGTACTTTCTAACTCCTTGTCTTATAATGCTTTATAGACCAAATAAAAAAAAAAGCCAAAGGGGCAAATAAATTACTAATCCTTTCACCTCAGAGTATATCACCAGCCGTTCTTTTTTTACAGTTAAATCACCCATTAACCCTCGCAATCGAGCTGATATTAGCCACTGTAGTAATATTTGTCCAACTATATGATGATATGACAAATCTTGATGACGTGATGGCATATGTCATTATATGCGTGGCAAATTGTGTGTACAAAAACAAAAGGGAAAACTCCTAACTTTATTCTTAAACTTTGGTTAACAATACAAGTACCACCAAAACTTTCCCAATTTCAAGTTTTTCCCTCTCTAGCACTACATTTTCAATTTCCTCACCTGCTCCCTCATCAACGATGACCCTGCCACTACTAATCTCAAGTATGTTGATTTCGGCGATGACCCTCTCCGGCGACGAAGTTTCACGGCGTGACATTGAAGAATTCGGGCTCACGAAAGATGAAGTTCTACGGTGCGGCACGACTTTTCCATCTTCCTCTAGTGTTGATCAATATCGTCGCCAGTGACAAATTGAGCCTCCGGGCCCTCCTGAGGGAAGAGGTGCGGTCAAAGTGACCTTTTAAGAGAAAATGATTTTTCAGGCATAATTTTTAATTTAGGGGCCTATGCACATGAATTAAATAGTTTAGGAGCAGATGTTGTAATTTACCTAGAAGGATAGTAATTATGTGACATTAACAAAACAGAGTATTATAGAGAAAATGGAATATTATTTCCATAAGTTGTGCAAGTAGCTAATTTGTCAAATTTTTAAAATAACAGTTATTAGATTTCACCCAATCATGAATATTAGTGGGTGATTTAATTGTTAAAAAAACATTGATGGATGATATACACTAAAGAGAAAATATCAGTAATTTATTTGCTCTTTTATAAAAATAAAAAAAAAGGACAGCTCAAGAGGTGTTTTCGGCGATCACACATCCACTGCCACTTCTCGGTACGTCTTTCTAAAACCTGATTCGTTAAAAAATTAAAACTTCAACTTTGTTTTCTCATTTCTGTGTTTATTCTGTTGCGAGCACATGGATCTGTTGATTTTTCTATCTCAACGATTTGGGTTTGGATTCTTTTGTTTTCTTGTTTGCTTGTTCTGTTCTGGGTATTTTTTTTTTCTTTGGTTGCTATGCTTTTCAAACCATGATCGGCCCTTCTCAGAGTTTTCATGGGCTTTGTTGTTCTTAGACACCGATGGGACCTTTTTCCTTTTTCTTTTAATTGCCACCAGGAACTCTATGTATGAGCAAATTCAGGGCTCAAATCTACCTACTCCATAGACCTATAACCTTTGGTTGCTTCTAAAAATTCGGTGGCGTTTAGTTATAGAAAAATTTTACATTTCTCGTTTTCAAATTTTATTTGATGAAAGTTTGAGTGTATGACATGTTTTAAGGATATAGAAAACTCTGTTTTCTAAGCTTTAGAAAATTCATTTGTTAAAATGGAAAATATCTAAAACAAAGTTTTCTATTTTATAACATGAGTTTTCTAAAATTTAGAAAACAAGGTTTTCTATATTATTAAAACTACCTATGCACTCAAACTTCTATAAAAAAAAATATTTTAAAAAAAATAAGAAAAATTTTCACATCTAAACACTACCCGTCATAGCTAAATTTGTTTCTGTTTTCCGTTTGAAATCTTCCCCTCTTTTTGGGGGCCCCAGTACATACTACGTTCCATGTCAGCGTCCGAGTTGGCAAGCCACATCGTCCCCTCCGTTAAGGCTTCTTGAAAGAGCAACAACGTCGTCAGGTGAGTTCCCGTTTCTCAAACCTGGACGAGGGCGACCCAGAAAAAGATAATGGAGTACATAAAAAAACACAAATAAGTTCAGAAGACGGAAAGGAATAGAGAGGAACGTAGTAGAGGAAACACGCAACCGCCTTTCTATGCATGATTTCTTCCACCAGCCATTCAATCTTGCAACTGTCATTCTTCTTCTGAACTTTGATTTTCTTAGCAGACGTTGAGGTTTGAGCGAATCTTTTTTTTTTTTACTTACTGAGCTTCGATTGTCCAGAGGTACTTCGACTTGAACGAGGAGGCCGGGCTGGACTGGAGGACCGATTCGAAATTCTCAGGTAATTCTTACAGGAATGAGTAATATGCTTAGGTTTGATGCTGGTTTCTGTTCTATTTATCTGTTTAGGTTTAAACTTGCTACTGATTTAGTGCCTCGAATTCGATAATGAAATAAATGTATCCGATTATTTTCCTTTTTCGATTTGGATTCTGGTTTAGCTTTCTTCACTCTCACTTCTTCCCTTCTTCTAGTTCCTCCTGCAAAGCTAGGTATCTGACTTTGATGGCTCTCATTGCAATGTTGGTTTGAGTCTTTCTCTGTTACTCGGGAGCTCAGTTTTCATTGTTTCCAATAATCAAGACGCATTTGAATGACCATATATACGAAATGGATGTTTGCTTCAAACAGGACCCTTTGTCCCTTGGAGGGGAAATGCTTGTCGATGCCAACTAAATTATTTGGGCAACAAATAATCTGATCATATGAACATGCTGACTTCGCATGATTCTGTATTTTTGTTTTTCTGACCTGTGTGAATATCTTCTGCAGAATCTTTCTAGATGGATGATTCTGGGGTAAATGCCAGGATTCCATTAGGAACTGGGGAGCAGGAGACCTCACCTGATTTACTCAAGAACACACCATCGAATATAGCAAGATTAGAAGATGTTATAGAGCACTCTAAAGGTCGCCGGAAATATCTTGCTCGGACAAGAAGCCCTTCTGATGGTAGCAATGCCCGTTGGTACTTTTGCAAAGTCCCTCTTGCTGAAAATGGTAAAGCTAGTGAATTTATACTTTTAATTTTTTGTGCATGTTACCTCTTTGTTTCCCACTTTTTTTTTATATATATATAAAAGTATGCATAAAAATAATCAATTAAGAGTTTCACAAAAACTCAACAAGTCTAGTTTCTGTACAATTTTTTTTTTTTTTTTGCAATACTACCAAAACTAATTTCGCAGCAGTCAAGCCAACTTCTATAATGAGCTATACAAAGTGATGTGTGTGTGCTGAGTCGCACATTGGTTTATCATTGTTAATGCAATTGTGTTCTGTCTTTACTAGTTGCCAAAATGGCTAATTAGTATATTTTCATGGAAATTAAAATATCAAGGTGTTAAGAAAATGCCCTTTGAATATGTGGGTGATAGAAAATCTCAACAGGAACAAGGTTGGTAAAACATGGTTTTCTAATTTTTTTTTGTTTCATTTTGTTTTTGGGGCATAGAAAATCTATGGTGGGCAATCAGCAAAATTTCCTTTGTTGCAGAAAAGTTCTCTTTACCTTTAAATAGAAAATGGTGGACTTGAAATTGGCTTTGGTGTGGGCCGTGTGGCTCGAAACTGGGATAACACCTGATAAATTGAACAAGAATCCAACTTGCATAATTGCAAACAGTCGGCGTGCCTTTAATTAGTTGTTGAAAATAAGCTGAAACATATCAAAGGATATTCTTATCAATCTGGATAACTTGATTGAGACTTTTTATTTTTTCCACTATTTGTTCTAGATTAGGGCTTAATTAATTTTATGTGTTTGAACTAGAGTGGCACCAAGAAGATCATAATTTTAGATTTTATGTTTTATCCTCACCCTCAGCACCTGTGCGTTTTGTTTTATTTTTCACAGAGCTTGCAGCTTCAGTTCCACGTACAGAAATAGTTGGGAAGGGTGACTTTTTGCGTTTTGGGATGAGGGATTCTCTTGCCATAGAGGCATCATTCTTGCAGGTCGGCTCCTGGATCAGTGTTCGTCTTTACAATGTTAAATATTGTTTAGCATTTCAACCTTCTGGTTATTCGTTATCCATCCTGGCATATCTTATGTTTTGAAGATAAACTTTTTGTGATTGTTATCAAGTAGGAACCTAATTATTTTCTTGAGAAAAAGCAAATACTATCTATTTGGTGTTTGTGAGACATATAGAAAACATGCAATCATATTCCCCCTTTTTCCTTTTTCATTGTTATGCTGCTTCTCTTTTATGTACTGTTGAAAGAAAACTTGAAGTTAAAGATGACATCTATCTCTGTTTTATTATACCAAACAGTAGGCAAGATAAGGTTATATATTTGATTGTTTCTTTGTCCTTTTGCACTCTGTTTCTTATGTAAAATCTGAGTTGTGAAGAACTAAAAACTGAAATTTTGAGAAGATTTGGAATGAATTGTTCTTATGACACTTCCATCTTGAACCATCTGTTTTTGGTTGTCGATGCTGAGTTTGTGTCATAAGGAACTCATATTGTTGTTCACTGAAAATGTATTTCAAGAGAGAAGAAGAGCTGCTCTCTAGGTGGTGGAGGGAGTATGCAGAATGCAGTGAAGGTCCAAGGGCACGTGTCAGTACAGGCAAGAAGTCTGATGCCTGGTTGGACGGATCAGCCTTAGAGGTTTCACAATCATCTGAACTTTATGAAGTTGAGGAGGAAAGAGTTGGCGTTCCTGTGAAGGGAGGCCTTTATGAGGTGCTTCTTTGATTCATTTCCCCTTTCTATGATTTCATCTCTTATGCCTGTGAAAAATAAGCCTGTTTTGCAAGTCAGTCTTGTAAACAATTAGGATCTTGTTCTACAGCCATCAATAATGGTTATTCTGAGCATTCAATAAATCATGTAATATGGTATCATCAATGAAAGCTTGTATAACAGGTTTGCACGATCAGGAATGGAATAAAAATGTGCTCAACCATGACATCAATGAATTTCTAGTGGCCTGCTATTCATTTTTTTTTAATTACCTGTTGATCTTGAGTCAGGTTTTCAACAATTTCATGAGGGAAGTGTTACTTAGATAGTTATCTTGAGTTTCAAATCCATTTTAAGCTTGCTTGCTTGTGCCTAATTGCATCCTATAGCTTTCTCTTGTTGTTTGACAGTACGGTCCTGGTTGATCTTGAGTCAGCATGTTTGCAATTTTCAGAGTATTGCTTGCATTGTGTTCTGACAGTGTCTTAGAAAACTTTTTTTTTTTTCCAGTTATGATTTTACAATATTTGTAGAAAGAGAAGCAAGAGATGCGATTTCTAGGATATAAAGGCATTCTTTTGTGCTTGGTCTTCTTAGGTCTTAGATCAGAAAAGGTAACAATGTGGTGTTTCAGTTGCTTTAAATTTGTTTAGTTGTCTAATATCACATGGTCAATTCAAAGGATACTCTTGTATGGTTAACTCATTGGAAGTTTGTTTGGATTTAGATGTTTTAACATGATTTCAGGGTTAACTTAGTTGTTACCCCGTTTTCATTGTTGATTTGAATTTCTATTTCCATTGTTTCATCAGGCTTGCACATGAATTGTCATGTGTCGTGTGTCAGGTGTGTGTTATTTTAGCTTCTTTCTTAGAAATAAATTTAGACATTGTAGGAGGAACCAATTTCTTCTGCCAAATGGTCTCCCGATTTGTGATTTTTTTTGGCCCTTTGAACTATTTCCTGATTTATCTTTCTTGGAAATTTCTTATAGCAGTGCTTTTATGATTTTCTCAACTTTAGGTAACGCCATCTCTTGTTTGACAACTTATATTACATCAGTATCTCTTTTTTGAAAACTTATATGACCTTTCTGATGTAAGGTGATACAACTGATGTAGGTAGATCTAGTGAAAAGACATTGCTTTCCTGTTTACTGGAATGGGGAAAATCGCCGGGTCCTAAGAGGTCACTGGTTTGCTTGTAAAGGGGGTGTAGATTGGCTTCCTCTTCGTGAAGATGTAGCTGAACAGTTAGAGATTGCATATCGCAGCCAGGTTACAGAACACCATCTTCTAGTTTTCATTTGCTGTGTTTGGCTTTTCTCCAATTTCTGCTGTATGTTTACAAGTTTGCATTCTGTGTACAACTTTGCTTATGGGTTTAAAGGCATGATTTAATTTCAGTCACCATCAACATTGGAGACTTAGGCTACCAAGGATGAGGTTTGGTTATGGAAGTTAGCAAGTATTTGTTTCTCTGCTGGGTTAATGTGTTCTTTTTTCCTGTTCACGCTGCCTTATGAACAAACTAGGACAGAAGCCTTACCTGCTTTGTTTCTTTGAAATAATAGCAAGTTACAAGAAATGCTATTTCATTCTTGTGATCAATATGAACTCTGTTTCAGGTTTGGCATCGGAGGACATTTCAACCATCAGGACTTTTTGCAGCTCGAGTTGATCTGCAAGGCTCTACTCCAGTATGTGCATACTTTCATTTGTTAGATGTGTTCTTTCAAATCTATTAGGTGATGATTCAAGCACTGTTATCACAGGGACTGCATGCGCTTTTTACCGGAGAAGATGACACCTGGGAGGCTTGGCTTAAGGTCGATGCTTCTGGTATTTCGGTTATTCGTTTCAATGGAAATGGAACTAAGTTAAGGCGTGGTTATGCAGCATCACACTCCCCTAAACCTTCCCAGGTTTTCTCTTGATGCCAAGAAAATTGAAATTTTGCTATGTTTACACTGTATTTAAGGCATGAATTTTCTTCAAGTGATTGCATCTTGGATTTTTATTAATATTATTCTTTTTCCTTCTCTTTGGTTTTTCATTTGTTTCACATTATCTGTGTGTATCAAAAAACAGTTTAAATTGTTTCTCAGCGGCAGCACTAACTTATCTGAGCTTGAGTTGCAATTTTGTATATTTACTTGTAAATATCTTCAATTCTCATACCAGGATGAATTACGGCAGAGGAAGGAAGAAGAAATGGATGATTATTGTTCTCAGGTATGTCCTATTGCTTGCTTAATGCCTATTTATACTTCATATAGAATGTTTTAAGCATAGAGGAGAACCAAAAACAAATTTTAAGCCTTTACGAAGTGTACTGTTGAACTGCCTTAAGAACAATACCTTTAATTTTATCTATGTGAAAATTAAAATGATGTTTTAGCTTGTGAAATTAATATCTTAATAGAAGATAGAGCTTTCTTTTATCTATTGAGTTTCCTTACGTTTTAATTGGAATCACAGCCTTGAATAACTTGGAAAATCTGTCTGATGACAGAAATGCTAGATCTACTCATTTATTTAGCCGAAAACTATTGAAGGAGCAAATAAAGTGAAGTTCAATCTCTCAGAATACCCACTTCTCAAATATGTTGAGAATGGGAAAACAAATACCAACTGATTCTACTGCCTAATAAACGTTGGATTCATCTGTAACTCTCAAAGGCATACTGAATGCCCAACAACCAGAAAATCAGAAAGGTGTTTTTTTCTTCTCTTTCTTTAGGGTGGGGGCAGCTCTCACCCCCATGAATCATTTCGTTAGGTATGCGATACTCATACATCAACATAATCTCTACTTATTTGCGCAGCTGTGCTCCCTTAGAATTTATGTAGATCAGCTTATGCCTTTGAATCCTGTTAAACAATAAACTTTTCTAGAGCAAATTCATCGCTTATTGCCGTCAAATCTTGGAGGAATGGGAATACAAAAATCTATAAGGCTGTGATTTTCTCAAGTTGCACGCTGCTCAAAACTGGTTTTGATACATTTGTTCCTAAGAGAAACTCTTCTAATAGTAAATGGCGAAACCAAATAAATTGAGGATCCCTTTTTCATGGGAGGCTAAAGGGAAAGAGAAATATATTAAGGAAATAAGATAATGAGAAATAGAATTGAAGAGTTGTAATTACTGTAGGAACAACATTGACAATGAAGTTATAGAACTTTGTGGAAAGATTTCATTGCACCACATTCCTTTTTCTAGAAATGAAGAGACGGACAAAAACTTTGAAACAGGGGGCTGGTGATTTATTTTGCGCTTTTGATGAAAAATCTGTTTAGCAAGAGTTCATTAGTCCTACGACTCCCACCATTATTTCCTTTTTGTAAGTCTTGGTGAAGATATTGTCTGTTTATATGTGATGGCAGTAAAGCTTTGTTCTTTTGTATAGGTTCCTGTTCGACACCTAGTTTTCATGGTTCATGGAATTGGTCAAAGGTTAGCAAAATCCAATTTGGTTGATGATGTTGCCAACTTTCGCCATATAACCGCAAGCTTATCAGAGCAACATCTTTCTCCACATCAGTCAAACACTCAGAGAGTGCTATTTATCCCATGTCAGGTAGATAAGTTGTTGCTTTTGCTGTCTTAGGCACTTGTTTGAGCACCACCTATGATTAGAGAATTCTGCCATTCAATATCAAAATGGTATAAATAAAGAACAAGCCCCTGTTGGATTTTGATCTTCAGTTGACTTATTATTGTTGTTGTTGTTGTTGTGGTACAAGAATAAGATGCATGAAGTTCTGTTGTATTAGTTGTTTGTATATCACTAGGAGGTTAGTTGTGTCATGTTCCATGATGCACGTGTTGATTTCACCATATCAATCTTTCAATCAACCATGACTACTATCTCAACTTTCAGGATATTTCTCCATGCAAGTGGAAGAAAGCCTATGATGATGTCAGTTTTGAAATTTCATCTCATTATTCTCTTTTAATAGGGTTGTGTCTGGAAGGGCATTCGGCATAAAACTTTACCACTATGCTTTTTGCATAAACAGTTCTTTGACACTATTAGCTTCATGCTACTGACCTGTGCATAGTTGGGACTAAGATGCAGTATGACGATGATGATTTCACTAGGTGGAATTAATGTGCAATATGTTGATGATGCTCAAATGTCGTATATAAAGAAAAAAATGGTTTCAAGCTTAAATTGGAATTTTTGAACACTTGCTGTTATGGCTGGGAGGCCCATTTATTCTCTATGCTTAAAGTAGCCTTACTTTCATATTTCTTGTCAGACTTTTGAGCTGTAAACTTGCAGCACTCTTTGTTTCAATATCTGCCATTCTTTTGGATCATCTAGAATCCTGTTTTTAATTCTTATTTTTACTGGATAAGAATTTCTGTATATTGGTCGGCTTTGAGGCATTCTTCTACTGTGAGAAGTTTCTTTAGCAGTTATTTAGGATGTAGAGTTTTTCTGTCCTTATTTTCATTTTGAGTTTATACATGCTGGTGAGCATTTATCTGAGATAACGCAAATTGTGGGGGCTATTTATTTCTTTTATGTAGTTTGTCTACTGGCATTATATATATGGTTGTCTTACATGGTGTCTTAGATTAATGCTGGTGTTGATACTTGTTCTGATAATGACCTCTTATGTATTCGACAATCTTTTCACACACAAGCACATGCGCATACACACTTCTGTGTTTCTCCTAAACCGTTATTTTCCTTCCAGTGGAGAAAGGGCTTGACGCTCAGTGGTGAAGCTGCTGTTGAAAAATGTACACTAGATGGTGTACGAGGACTGCGTGTGATGCTGGGTGCTACTGTTCATGATGTGTTATATTACATGAGCCCTGTATATTGTCAGGAAATAATTGACTCGGTACTGCATAATATATCTTTAAGATCTTTGTTTCTTCTTGATGTGTCTGTTCTGCTGCTTTTCTTCGCCTGTTAAAATTACTGTGGTCACCTGGTTTTATACATGGAAATTTCATATTATTCTAGATTTATTTTGTAAGGCTATCGTTCAGAATATTAAAAGAATGCTAGAAATATTTTTTCGTACTAACAGACATTGCTGTGCCATTGGCCCAAGCTCACTTGTTCAGGATAAAGATCATGTAGAACTTCTGTACCTGCATTGTCAATAATGCCTGATTCTTTTGAACCTCGAAGCCTTGGCATTCATTTCAAAATTTGTGTGTTCAAATTGTGATATTTACATGTTTGAATTAGTGCAAAATGCCTTTTCTTCTACCAGGTTTCAAACCAGTTGAACTGGCTATATCTGAAGTTTCTGAAGAGAAATCCTGGTTATGATGGAAAGGTCTGTGGCCAGCCAATTCCTGCATTACTCTTAATTTCCAGATTAATAGTAGTTCACATCTACTGTTCTAGTAACATCGAGTATATTTTAGGTTTCTATATATGGCCATTCATTGGGAAGTGTCTTATCATATGACATCCTCTGTCATCAAGAGAATTTATATTCTCCATTTGCAATGGACTGGATGTTCAAGAGTCATGCTACAGACCAAGAATCGTCAGCCACTGTAAATAATCGACATATGACATGTGATGCTTTGGCTGATTCAGGGGATAACAACTCTGGCGTGGCTAAGGATAGGATGGACTTTATTGACATGAACAGCCAACCTTCAGAATTTGTTTTTCAAAATGAACATCTTTCAGAAGTGAATCCTGTTGCATCAGATATACTTCAAATTGACAAGATGGCTGACCACCCTATGCCGGAAACTGACAAGGAAGATGTTAGTCAAAGAGTTATTGATTCTGTCCTCACGCAGGAGGGAGATGGACTGGAGGAAACTACAAACACCTTCTGCCATGAGTCAAGCGATAGTGTGGAGCACATTCCTGAAGAAAGCAAAGATGTCTGCAATAAGGACACAAAAATCAAACTGCTTACTGATGAGGTATGAGTTTCTGGAAATACATGACATGTTTTTCCCCAAGTATTTTCTTTGATGTTCCCCTTTTTCCATTTTGTTGAAAGAAGTGCTTGGTGTCAGCAAATGAGTGCCCATCAGGGGCTATCCTGTGTACTTTGCCTGAGGTGAACACTAGGTGGCCTGGGTCACTAAGGGAAAATGCAGATAGAAAGATGAAGGGCAAAAACGTGAAAAAGGGAAAATTACAAAAGCCCCTCCCCTTGAGGTTTGGCGAAGCCTACGATTGTGTCCTCATTGTTTCAAAAACCTACACTTACCCCCCTCAAAATTTAACTCCGAGGATAGCTGTTAAGACAAAAAAAAGGAAGAACTCTACCTTAAACTTCTAACATTCTTCTATTGAAACTTTGGCCCTCAACTTCAACATCTCTCCCTACTCTCCTCTGCTGCCATCCGCTGCCCCGTTGTCAGATTTTTCCTCCTTCAATCTGGAAGAACAACCAAATTTAACCTTAAACAAGCAAACCCTGAGTATGAATCAATTAGCATTTCCATGGTTCCTTCTTCAACCATCACTAGGAACTTAATCGCCAAGGGTTTCGCTGTCTAGGAACCAAACCTAGATCTACAACAATTGCTGCCAAGCCTTTCACAGAGGGTTTCACCATTTGGTTGCAACAATTGTCGCAGAGGCCATCGCCGCCAAGGCACGATCGCCACCCTCACCCACAATTGCTGGACCCATTCACGAAGCCTCCCTCGTCTATTTGAAGCAATTCAGGTGGGTCGTCTTCCTCCAAGGCTTCCCGAAGGATGTTGATTTTGAATGCCCGAAGAGCAGTCATCGTCGAATCTTCTTCGAACAGCCGAATCTCGGAACAGCAGTCGTCCATGCATTGCCCCCTGGGTTACATGGAGGAGGCAGAGAAGATATGGTTTTCCTCGATTTGTCCGAGTCCAGCCTATTCGATGAGCAGCGATGGTTCATCTGATTTGATGAGCAGCGGCAATTCTTCCAAATTCAGCTTATTCGATGAGCGGCGGGCTCTGCCTGAGGTCCAATGGTGGAGGGAAAGAGAGGCGGCCAAGTGATCTAAGACCCAATGGAAACTGGGATGAGGAGAGAGAGAAAAAAGCGGCAGTGACAATGGTGTTCTTAGAGAGAGAAGACGGCGGAGGAGGGATGGAGAGGTGTTCACCGGGGCAGTTTGGGACCGGCCCAAGCCCGGTCAAACCCAGCTCGGCACTGGCGAGGGAGGGGCGTTTATGGGCCTAAGGGAGGAGGAGGTTGGAAGTGAGCTCGTCACGGCCCAATTCGAGAATGGGCCCGGCACACAGGACCGGCCTAGGGCGGCCCTACTGGTCCGGTCTAGTCCCAACGGGCAAGTCAGTGCTCTCAACCACTCCTGATTCAAAAAATGGCCTAATTACACGACAAAAGCCCCTTTAATGGCCTGCATGTTTTTTAAATCCCCAGAGTTACTTTTTTGCCCCCCTAACAACTATATTCTAAGGGTTTTTTAGTCCAAAGAAAAAAAAAAAGACCCTCCTATAAATAGAAAGGCAACTTGCATCATTTTTTCACACCAATCTCAAGCTCTCCTCTCCTCCAAGAGCATCTTCAACAGCTTCCCCATTTTGTAGATTTTCACTGTTTTGGGGAATATTAAGTACTTTTTCACTCCAATAGCTTCCCTATCATTATTTAAAATAGGGAATGAGATGAAATAGAAGAGTTAATTCTCTATATCTGCAGAAACTCTAAAATTTATTGTTCTCCCTTCTCTTTCCTCCCAATTTACTTTTTTGCTCTTTTTCCCATCCATTTTCTAACTTTTCTCACTTGTCTTCAATATTATTGTTTTAAATATAGAATATTTAATTATTTTAATAACTAAACTATCGATTAATTTGAATTTACTTTAAATGCAAATTATTTAATTGTTGTATAATAAATGTAAGATTTTACAAAATAGGGAAATTGTTGGAGATGCTCTAATACATTCTCTCAATTTCCTCAAGCTCTCAAGTTTATTTTCTTAATCTTTCTTTAGTATTTTCTTAATCTTTCCTTAATTTCCTCCAACTTATATAAGTGCCTTTTGGTTTTGAAATTAATAAAATTCACACCTGCGGTGGTGTTTTACTCTTAATAAAATTATTCCTCAACATTTTTCAGTAAAAAATTAGGGAAAAAAAATAAAAAAGCTAGCCCAGGCCTGGCACGCCTATAGCCGGGCCATACCTGGTCCCTTCAGATCCAGGGCCAGTCCCAAGCCGGGTTGGCCCACTATACACCTTTAGATGGAGGTTTGGAGGAGAGTAGAAAGTTTGATCTCATTCACTAGATTCATTCAAAAATTGTCCAGATTAATTTCTTTTATTCCTTGATTTTTTTTTTACGCAGATTAATTGGTTTGATTTGAGTGGGTTTTAATAGCTGGGAGGCAAAGTTTCCAAGGAAGAATGTTAGGAGGGCAAAATCAGATGTTTTCTCATTTTTGTGGTAACGGTGGATAACATTGTTAACTTTGCAGGGGGTAAGCATAGGTATTTGAAATAGTGAGGACCAAACTGTAAGTTTCACAATACCTCAGGGGTGGTTTTTTGTAATTTTCCCAGAAAAATTGACGGAGATCACATGTTTTTCTGAAACTGGTTGCTTGGTTTCCAGAGTATCATTTTTCAATGTTTAGTACACTCCCGTATATCCTAGCCCAATATAAGTTCTGTAAAAATCGTATTGCTTCACCTGGAGTCCTTGCTTTTGCGCCTCATGGCTTTGGAACCTTTTTGTCTGTGTATGCATTGCATCTATAAGAAAATAGATTTGTCTTATCTTTTTTCTACAAATATATCTTTGATCAGCAAAGCTAATAACAAATTGTCAGATCATTTCTCTGTAGCAACCTTGCTCCTTTTTCACTGCCATCTCACACTTTTACAAAAGACTGAAAGATAAATGGAGCTGTACAGTACATATGTGTTCTTCTGTTTGAAGAAAAATAGAGAAAAAAGCTCTTCTGTAATAAAATGAAATTCTACTTTTAGTTAGTTTGGAGGGAGAGGAACTCGAGAGCTTTATAATAGAGAGAATTCATTGTCAGTCCTAAAGCAAGGATGGTTGGACTCTCTTAGATTTTGGGTTATGGGAACACTCTTTTGTACAGGCACAGAGCTCTTAGACTTATGGATTTCACATAATTTTAGTAATGGGTTTGCAGCCCCTTGGTGCTATCTCTAAAGTATCTGTCCTTTATGCTGCGAAAATCATTTTAAACATATTTGAATTAGTGTGTGTTAAGATGGAGCATGTTTGCTTGGTTAGTGTTGCAATTCATCAAGAAATGAGCCATTTGAATTGAAATTTCATGCTATTTCAACTAAATAAAATGCCTTAAATAAATGTCATTGAGATGAAGTTGGTATTTCTATGAGCATCAAAATTTACTGTAAGTTTTTTAATTTACTTCAGTAGTACAATGTTTCTGGATATGTCATTTTAAATAATAAAAACTCATTTTCAGTTGAGTATATCATAGGAACAAGTGCTTTGCATGTCATACAGGGGTTAATGGTGTCTGAAAAGCTTTTCTAGTAAAAGAAAATCTCTAATAGTTTCTTTTGGAGTACATGTCTATCAACCGAAGTTTCACTTCACAGATTGATTCATTAAAAGCAAAGATAGTGGAACTGGAATTGCAGTGCAAATCTGGTGATATCAGTGGTATGTTTCTTCCAGGAGGTTTCTGCTCTTTATTATGAAAGTTTTTATATTATTTGTGGGTGTTAATGTAGAAAAGGAAGCTTACAGAGGGTTTTTACTACTTTGAAAGAGGATAAGGTGGCAACCATTGCAAAGCAACCCATATCTCAAAAGCTTGTGGATGGTCTGCCAGCATGTGTAGATGAGACTCCAAAGAGCTATACCCCTTATATTAGCTACACAAAGCTTGAATTCAAGGTTTATATAGAAAGAACCAATTGCTTCCCTGTTTTTTTTATTTGTTTTTCGTAATTCCATTGGCACATGTAGGATAGCATTTCTCCTATGTTTTTGTTTTATCTTGGATATGGGATATTAAAATATTAACATTTCTTCTCCATTTTTTTTGTCATACATATTATGTCAGGTTGACACATTCTTTGCTGTTGGATCTCCTCTTGGGGTCTTTCTTGCCTTGCGAAACATTCGTATTGGGATTGGTAATAGTGTGCTTGTCTGTTTCTTTTTCGCTGTAACTTATGGTAATATGCTTAGAGCTCTAGAAAAATTTAAAAGATTATGCTATTAAAGCATCAAACCCAAAAACGAATTGGCACCAACCAGAGTCTCCTTGGTCTCCTGACCACAATGTAAAGGCTTAATTGACCCCTCATGTAGCAAAGAATCAACATGGTGGACTATATAGGCTTGGTAGGAACCTAGACAAGAGACAAAAACGGAGACGAATTTGAGAAATTGGAAACATGAATATGATGTGCTATGATAGAATTGTGATGAAACATGATTCATAGTTTTTGCTTGGAAGTTAAGTGGTGCAAAACCAACATGGTTATGTCAAGGGGTGTCAGAAGCTTTATACTTGTGGTGAGGCCTATCCAGTTATTTTCAATTGGTCTAAAGCTAGATGCTTTAACGCTCAGCAATAAGGTGATGATGTTGGTTCAAATAGGTGAACAATATCTTATGTGGATCTGTCAAGAAGTCTTCAATAGGATGCGATTGTCTGAAAATTAGGGGTGAATCTCAAGAGATGTGAAAGAGTAGATGGATTTATTTGCTGAGATTTGGAAAGAAGGCCCAGAGATCAGAAAGGTCCTGTGGAGGCGTACATTGAAGCTGGGCTAACCCAGTGTAGTCCCAGCACAAATCAAACTCGGGTCAACTCCTGTTGGACCTGGATCAATATGCCCAGCTCTAGGTCCTACTTGGGCCAGTCTTGAGCCTGAAATTATGAGGCTGAGCACATGGCCTAGGACCAGCCTGGGCCTGCAAATAAAATCACAATCTCTAGTACATTTTTGCAACTTTAATGGTCGTAAAATACCAAAAACAACAAGTAGAGTCATGATAAAACTTCAATATCTAATAATTCAAGAAAGAGGATCAAAGTCTAAAATTGTCCCAGCTCAGGCCCCTTGGGCACAGGTGATCCTATGCACCTCGACTGTGGAGGGACAAAAAGTTACTTTGGTCGAGGAAGGATGTGCATATGGCCTTCCCTTTGAGCATCTTTTTCTTTTTCCTTTTTATTGGGGATAGTTCTGAGGAGTTTTAAGTTATGGCTCTTACACGCTTTGTAGCTTTTTGGCTTAAGGTCTGGTTCTTTTGGTCTGTTCTATAGGTTCTTCTTTCGAAAGGGTTTGATCTGGTTGGTGACTGAAAGATAATGTTCTCTACATGTATTGGTAGGACTGTTTTCTGCCTTGATGTACATTGTTAGGAGAGGGATGATTAAAAACAGGTGTTGCCTTTTGAGAAAGCAGCTTCAGTTCCCGTAGTGTGAGAATTATGGGGCAATAATTATTGTCACCTTACTCATCTTGAAAGCACTTTCCATACTGTGAGAATTATGGAGTAATAAATAGTCACCTTACTCATCTTGAATCACTTCTTGCTCTGTTGGTTCTTTATTTCTGCTGTTTCAATCTGTACTGGGGCATCATCTTTTCCCTGATTTAAGTTAAGCTGTTAAATCCACATATACTAACTGTTAACATTTGGTATTTCTTATTACAGGTAAAGGAAAACATTATTGGAGCGAGGAGAGCATTAGTGAAGAAATGCCAGCCTGCCATCAAATGTTCAACATTTTTCACCCATTTGATCCTGTAGCATATAGGTTTAGCTTAGCTTTGTAATCATTTACTATGCTAGTCATAATTGTGTGGTTCATAACCAGTAGCTTCTTTTGTGGTCTAATTAAAACAAAATACTCAGATCCATAAATTTCTCAAAATTAAGTCAGGACTTGATTATTGAGGAAGCTGTTCGGATTTTGGTGCAGAGTTGAACCACTTGTTTGTAAAGAGTATGTTGACAAACGTCCAGTTATTATCCCTTATCACAAAGGTGGAAAACGGTTGCATATTGGATTTCAGGTATTGCTGGTACTGAAATTCTAGTCACTGCTTAGGTCTCCTTGTGTTGTAACAAGTTGCATTTACTGTTTCCCTTTCTAAATCTTTACTATTGTTTCTCCTTTCTCATTTTCAAGTCTGTCTGTTCTTGTGCAACTAGGAATTTACTGAAGATTTAGCTGCTCGTTCTCAAGCAGTAATGGATAAACTCGGCTCTGTGAGGGTGGGCTCTGCTAAACTTTCCAGAGTTAATATCTCCGCTTTTAATATGCATAGATATGGAATATTCTCCACAATTACTTCTAGTCATATTTGGTGAAATTAAGTGCTGATGATTTTAAGGCTTCTGGCTAGATTCAAGGAACGACTTGAAAAAATTCCATGTCAATGTGTATTTTTGTGTATCTTATGGCAAGTGATTGAAGCTCTGAACTCTGTTCTTCTTAAGCAGGCTAGAGTTTTAACAATCTGCACTTCACGTGATGTGGACAATGATGAAGGTGACAGAGATTCTTTCCCTTTTGTATTGCTTAATTTTGTTGCACCTCTTTCACATGACAAGGTCGACCTGCTTTTGTGTATAAATTTCTTTGGTGAGATCTTTTGCTTATTGATATTGTTAATTACTTGCACAGCAGAAGGTGGAGATAAATCTGAGGTGAAACATGAAAAATCTTATGGTGCTATAATGATGGAGAGATTAACTGGAAGCAGTGAAGGCCGGATAGATCATGTACTTCAAGTGCGTAAAGTTTTGGTTCAACTGCTATTGTACCTTAATCTTCTGTGGTTTTAGTTTACTAATCATAGTTTTCTTACCTTTCCACTGTGTTGACTCTGTACCACACACAGACCATAAATTTATAATCTGCTGTTGACCTGCATCAGAAATTATATACATCTATCTGTATTATTCCAGTACAATATGAAAACCATGGTATTCAGGGGAAGAATTCATAGGGCTGCTCAACCACTCACCACTTTTGGCTCCTTGGTGGCGAGGCCATTGTTTACTGGAATATTGTTTAGGCATATGACAACACCAGGCGACTAGTAGCAGAAAGATAAGAATAATCAACTTTAGGCTGACCATGTCATGATGGTTAACTGGTGTGCTTCACTTGCGAGAACTGGGTTGATACTCATATTTTACCCTGTAAACATTTTCTTCTGCGTTTTCTGTGTGTCAAGTAATGTATGTGTATAAATAACTGTAGGAAATTGGTGCAAGAAAAGGACCTCAGAACTATGAGAACTGCCGCCTGTTTAGGATTTTATTTTTCCATCCACCTAACAGTTGACTTCTGTTGCTTTGTCATAATATTTCTTTTTTCTTTTATGATGCAGGATAAAACATTTGAACATCCTTATCTACAGGCCATAGGATCGCATACGTAAGCATGCTAAACTATTCTGTTTTCAAATTTTAATTTGAGAAAACAATAACTAAAATTATCATTGTTCAATCTTTGTTATTTGGCCAAACAACCTGCATGAAACAAGACGAGTGGCACTCGACCTGTACCGTTGGTTTTTGATGCGTATCTTTTGCACTCTTTAATACAAATACTTAAAATTAGGGGCATATTGACACTTGAAATGAGCAAAGTAAACCATAAAGGTATCTGGTTCAGGTTCCTCTCTATTGCTTTGTTTTTCTTGAACTTCTTCCACCATTATGTTTCTTTTCTCAAACCAACAGAGATACACTTAGTAAGACCGTTTTAATTGTTTCTCTTAAGAATGTGTAGAATCTTACTCAACCTGCTGCCTTGCTCTTTGATGCATATCTTATGCAATATACAATGTCATACTTAAATTGGACTGTCAATGGTGAAGTGAAATGGTACAGCTTTGGGATACTGGAATCATGAGGTTTGCAAACAATACACGCTATACTTGTACCTTGAGAAACTTAGGATGTGATAGCTTGAAATTGCACAAGAAGTTGCTCATCTTCTTGGTGTTCAACACACAAGTAAAAAAAGTGATGTTTCGGTCTATTGGTCAAAGCTCTGTTGTTTTGTCTGAGATCCAAGGATCAACTCCCTCCTCCTCTCTTGGCCTTTCATACGTACCAAAAAGAAATTATGTATTTATAAACTGTTTTTGCTTTGGCATGAATTTAGAGTGAAATGTCTCTTTTAAGAGTCAACAGTATGAACTTCATGGCACTAAATCAAACATAGTGGGCGGGACTAGGGTGTGGTATCGTATGATGATGATATTTATGCACTGCCTGCAGGAACTACTGGAGAGATCATGATACTGCTCTGTTCATATTGAAACACTTGTATCGAGAAATTCCTGAAGATCCAAGCTCACCTGTGGAGCATGCTAGCTGTAGCTCAAAAGTTGAAAGTTGTTCTGCAGGCATGCCTGATCAAAGGGAGGAAGAACTTCCACTGACATTCTCAGACAAGGTTATGGTTAGAAGTTTCTCAAGAAAAGCAAAAAAATTCATGAAGAAGCCTTTGAAAAAATAAAATTCCAATATCATGCTATTTGCACGATATCGTTTTTTATGGCCGGTGCAGTTAAAAGTGAAACCTCTGTAGTTGCTGGAGGTTGAATCATGCAACATGCGTTGAAGGAGCAATTTCTAGAGGGTGTGTTTATTGCGTCTGTTACTCCATTGGATTCTCACGGAAATAGACGCCTTTTTTTCATTTGAACTGTACATAGAAAGAATAGGTGAGGTGATTAACTAGTTTGTACGTATGGGATAATCGACTTCTAGCAGAGTACATGCCCTGCAAAATACAGAAAGTGTACATAGTTCTTCATAGATCACTTCACTGACTGTTCGGATTGATAATTGTCATACTTTGGTGTTAGAAATGATCTCTACGGGACAGTCAAATATTTGATGTTCAAGGATTGCTCGTATTTTGGGGTAGACAAGCGTGATTTTTCAAGAAGCATTTTTTATTTTTTATTTTTTTTACAGAATTTATATCTAACTTCACTTGAATGAAAGTAGGTCCGACTAGAGGAATGCAATTGGAAACTTTTAATACGCAGAGAAGCTACGGCAGTTTTTTTTAAATAAAAAAACCACAGCACTCTTAACTGCAGAATCTAAATGGAGGCTAGTGCATTAGTGCTGAAAGGAGCGTACCACTTTACTATGAAGAAAACGCCAGTTTATTATAGCCTGGAGCGTTTGAATTGTGAAAGTGAATGAAAACTGGGCATTAGCACTAGCAGCCACCAAAAGTTAGGCCCTTCCGGCAATAGCATTAGCATTACCAATTAAAGACATGGCTAGCCTCCTGCTCTTTCTACCTTACAAAGATTACTACCATTTTCATCAAAGACAAAGCAACATCATTGTATTGAACACTGCTTC
Organism: Aquilaria yunnanensis; assembly: GCA_039654915.1. Taxonomy (NCBI): domain Eukaryota; kingdom Viridiplantae; phylum Streptophyta; class Magnoliopsida; order Malvales; family Thymelaeaceae; genus Aquilaria; species Aquilaria yunnanensis. The sequence continues at coordinate 35,144,178 of CM077600.1, read as the reverse complement.
TAAATCCAACACACAGAAGACTAGGATTCAGGTGATGGAATTAACTGGAATAACAGCGACCTACGATGGAGCACCAAGATATGAAGCTAGCCGCAATATATCACTGAATACACCACCAGCTGTAACTTGAGCACCGGCACCAGGTCCACGAACTATCAGAGGTTGTTCCTTGTACCTGTTAGTTGTGAACGCTATGATATTATCTGAACCTGAGAGTTGTGCAAAGGGATGGTCTTTCTTGTATCTTTGCAACTCAACACGTCCCTTTTGGCCAACAGCATCAACGACCCCAACATATCTTAGTACCTAACAGGAAAAAAAAAAAGAGCACATTGTAACATGAATCCAAAATTTCCAAGCTTTCAACTTCCACGAGTCCGTAATTTAGCACAGAATTTACAGGTACTCTGCAAAAGTACCTTAATTGTTTTAAACAATTTTGTTACAGTTAAGGTGAAATTTTGACGGTCTTATCCAACATAAACCTGTAGGATTAATTTCCAATTGTATAGGCCATTTTGGGGTTATTTAAAATATTGAACTAAGAAAGTTTACCTCCAATGCTACGTGAACCTGAATGCTTTATGACTGCACTGATCATTATATAAACTCTATTTTAGGTAATCTATAGCCCTCTCATGCCAACTGATCACCAATGGAGCAAGGAGCCGAGACAACCAAATATCATGGTATTATATGCATATTGAAGACTTAGTGCAGTCGATTGGAGCATGTCCCTAGAATACAGTTCAGCACTTAACCAAGCTTTTGTAATATCTCAATTCTGTTGTTCTGCTAGTGGACATTAAGCTACAGAGCCTAAATCCTTACCTCTCCTGTTTGCTCAGCTTCATGCCTCTCCTTAGCCCAGTCGTCATTAAATAGAGGCAACTTCTGCATAAATTCTTCAGCTGATGCACTTGCCTATATAAAGTAGGACCATAATGCCATATGTCAAAGAAGAGATTTTGTTTTATTGTTTATTGTTCAATTGGCAAAGGGCTGCTCCTTACTCTTAAAGGATTGGGCACCAGGCTCCTGACAGGGATATCTGAAAGTTCCAACTTCAAACCAGTTTCTCTGGCTAGAATTATCACCTGAAAATGGACAGAGATTATGAGCTGTCTTGTCTAATTTTGTTATTAACAAGAGCTAGCATGCAAGTTAAGTCGATTAAGGCCAGTGATGATACTTCCTTTCAGCCTGATAGCTGCGTAAACACAACAACATCCAGAAGAGTGATTTTCGAAGTTTACCATGAAAAAAGATGAACTGCAGTAACATGAGGACCAAAAACATACTCAAAGGTTCAGAACTGGCAGATTGAAATGTTATGCACAATGTCTGTATCCAGCAACATATTATTGTTAAAAACAATCTGCATCATGCAATATGGGAACTCATGGATGCAGAGTAAACACCAACTACTTGTTTATTGTAAATATTTAAAATACACTCTACCTTTCTAGCAACATCTGTTCCAGAGAGATCATCTCTCGGATCCGGTTCAGTATAACCAGCCTCCTTTGCCTCTGCAACCACGTCACTGAAAGATCTATTGCCAATGAAGTTGTTGAAAATATAGCTCAATGTGCCACTGCCAAAAGATAATAAAGCAGAATTATTTTGTATCTCAATTTAAAGATATGCATACTAATACAACCCAGGAAATTTATTTTATATTTTGTTTTAGTTTTCATAATTATTTCTAGGGGTCTTTTTGCACAAGAGCTATTTTAGGGTTTTATTAGGTTAATCCTAGTTCTATAAAGTCCTGTTACTTTTAGGGCTCAAGGTCATTTACTATTAGTATTCCTATTTCCTTTAGGAATTGTTTAATTGATCTAGTTAGAATTTTTACAAATAATCAGTGACGATTCTTAGGCCAAGTAGTAGTCTATTAGGGGATGCCATTAATGCTATTGTATTCTTAATCCTATCAGATATGTGGCAATGGCTGTTGACTAAAGCCTATATAAAGGCCTTCAATGCGCAGCAAACAAATAGATTATTCATACTTTTTATTCATAAAATTAAGATCTCTCTCTCTCTCTCTCTATCTCTAAAGGCTTCAGCCTTTAGTCTCATTGTTTACAGGTTAGTTTGTCTTTTCATGCTTCTGTGCTGTATCACACACATAGATAAAGAAATTGACAAACTCTGACCTGAAAATGCCCTCAATGCGCAAAATCTTGTCACCCGTTTCAAGCAAACCTCTTAAAGTGCTGATTATGGGAAGACCAGCTCCAACGGTTGCTTCATAAAAATAATGTGTATATGATTTTCGCTGAAGTGATCTCAGCTTCAGGTACTGGATAAAATAGGAACCAGATCAATAACGGGAAAAAAAGCCAACCAGGTAAAATTAAAGCAGAGATTACTTAAGTAGCATGAATCACCTCCAAACCCCACCCCCCCCAAAAAAACACGGGCCACACCACCAATTGATGAATTTTAAAGGTGATTCAGATTCTCAAAGATTCTTAGTCCACAGAGAAGAATTGAAGTACTTATTTGTGTTTTCATGAATGAAAAATGAAATAGATGCATGGATATTAGAAATAAAGTTCTATGCTCTTTCTCTGAAAAGGATAAACAAACCCCTACACCAAGCGACACACACTTTAATCTGTAAGATAAGGTGGAAAAAACAATTTTTTTTCAAGGAACAAAAAACAGCTAGAATGTGAAAGGATTGCTGGCGACTAAGGATAATGATGGGTCGATCAAGCCACAGATTTGTGCTGTGATATAGTTTACTTGAACTTGGTTAGAAGAACCAGCAATGCTAACATTTACTAGGTTGTCACATATTTTAAGTGTTAGAGAAACATGCTTACGTCCATTTTGAAATGTTGACCAAGGATCTCAAACAGGTACGGAAAGAAAAATCAGAGCCCTAGTAACATGGTGCTATTATCATCTGATCATTGCCCAGTGATAATGTTGCACCAAGAAGCGCATCTAGAGTGAAAAAACTAGTCAAAGCATCATTTTACATGAATTCATAATGTCAATCACTATTAGAAGTTCAGGGACATTCTTGATTGCGTTCCATGGTTCACAACTAGGTTGAAAAAAGGTGCTTGCTGCAGTATAAGGCAGTTGGTTATTGTTTAGAATAATCTTTGATTTTGGGATTTGGGTGATTTCTATAATTATGGGAAATTTATATATTTTCGGAATAATAATTATTCTATATATCTTAGGTTATGGCTATTGCTAGGTTCTATTAAGTATTAATAAATATCAGTTTCCTTATTAGTTATTCTAGGGTTTAAGTTTAGGTTTTAAGATGGCTATAAAAGGCTTCATATCTGATTTTAACTTTAGTTTATTGATGATATTGAGTTGAGTGAAATTTCACCTCCCTCTGGTTTTCTTCTCCTCTCTCTGGTTCTAGCTTCTGCTTCCTCCTACATAAATTTGGCACTAGAGCCAAAATTCCTACAGTTTCTCCTCCATCGTTGCTTCAAAACAGAATGATAAAATCAAACAAATCAAGTCAACGGAGAGAAATTGGGAGAAATTTGTGTATCCTTTGTCTGCAGCGACCTTCCAAAGCCATTGGGATTGCAGCCTTTGCCTTTGGCCTTCTTTGATAATTCCAGTTGCAAGTCTCCTAGTCACAGAAGTGTGGTGGCCAAAGTCAACATGGGATTTCTCCATTCATTCAATATTTTTCTGTCGGCAGCCATTGTTTGAGTTTTCTTTGCATATGAACCAAGGTTAGTGAAAAGGAGGGAAAAAAAAACATAAACATAAAGACCAAGGATCTTGGTTTAGTTTGCAAGGACAATGGGTTTTGGGTTGATTTCGATTTTGAAGCCCATCCAAGATCAGGCTTCCATGCTCAATGCTTGGAGCAATTTTATGGCTTTCAATGTGGTAACACGTCTTGTCTTTTGATTGGAGTTCTATTTTAAGATGGAAGCTGATTTTTTACACTAGTAAAGGTGCATAATTCCTCATACCCTATTGCTAGTAAGTTGCCCCAGAAAGTATTTGCAGCTTATGACCATATTGAGGATATTGTTGTCCTTGATGGGTCCTATGGTTATTCTGCTATTATTCAATATGCAAGTCATTGGTCTGCATCTCTAGCTGCAAGTTTCTTGCATGGGGAAGCTATTTACAGTGAATGTTGGATAGAAATTGTGATTGGTACTCATGAAAAAATTCGTCCATTCAAACATTTGGTCACAGAGAAAAAGGTACTGAATCTAGATGATGAGATTTATGATGATCAAGTGCTAGGTGGATGCTGTTAAAAAAAAAATGTATACTTGGCAGAGTTGTTGAATCAAAAAAGGGAGAGATATGCTGACGCAAGCTACTCTGCCTCGCTTAGATCACAGAACTTAAACCTTGGGAATTTACTGAAGTACAAAAGGGACAAATTAAACAGTTGAAACAACAACTTAAAGATGGGTTGCATGAATTTGTGTTAGAAGAGACGGCTGACGTGTGTGCCAGTCTCAAGGAGATGAAACAAGAACTGTTGAGCAGTGGATAAGGGAAGTTGGTTATTATTTAGCATAATTCTTGTATTTTGGGAATTGGGTGATTTTTATAATTATGGGAAATTTATATATTTTAGGAATAATGATTATTCTACATCTCTTAGGTTATTTATGACTACCAGGTTCTATTAAGTATTAATAAAGATTAGTTTCCTTATTAGTTGTTCTAGGGTTTAGTTTTAGGTTTTCAGATGCCTATATAAGTCTTTATATCTTATTTTAACTTTAGTTTTTTCATGATATTGAATTGAGTGAAATTTCCCATCCCTCTGGTTTTCTTCTTCTCTCTGGTTCTAGTTTCTATTTGCTCCTACATCAGTGCTAGCTGACAGTGCTTACTTAGTTAAACACTGAAGAAACTGAAGTACCTGGTTGAGTGGCCCTGAGTTTGCCTTTTTGTTCGGAGTGATAACATGAATTCCTTTCCGCAACCAATCATGATAACATATTGCCACGTTGGAGTCTGCTGTACAGTCTACCAAAACAGTATTTGGGATAAAATGATTTCCATGCACATGTTGAGTGAATTTCTCTAAGTTTGCTGCTTCTCCTTCCTGCTTGAGAAGCTCTCTCCATTTTGACAAATCAATTCCCCTATAATAGAAAATGTTGAGAAGTAATACAATTCTGGAAAAGAAACAACAAGTGAAGAAATGCACAGACACATGCAAACACACACATATACATGTTGCAGAAAATAAGATGGACCAAAAAAAGAATAGTTAAGATGCCATCCTTCACGGCTTCATCAAGACATCTCTTCATTCATTGCAAGAGGAAACAACAACTGAGATGAAGAGATCATGACTTGGAAAAAATGGCATACCTCTAGAGATTGACCATTTATCTTAAGAATGAAAATTATCTTTGATTGCAATGTCCGGTCCAACTACAAGAAAGTAGCAGTCCCAATCACACACATAAGAATAATACTTGTAGATTTCCCTCATTTTGCTGTCATTTCCACATAAGAACGTTTCAATTTAATTCACGCAATTTTCCTGAAACTGTTTGTCAACAGTACAAGAAGACAATTCGCTCTTAAATAAAGAAAACCAATAATAAAAATTCTCAATTACCCTTTCCCCACACAATTTCTTAGCACGGTCCACTTCAATTTAAACCATCTATCAACCCAGCTCAAGGCACAAACACTTCACAAAACCAACTATATGCCATCTAAGTTTGTAAATAGCACCTTCTGTTGTCAGCGCCCATTTTTTTTGGGGAGGGGGGGAGTTTGAATAACATAGGGGACTTTAGGTTCTGAAACTGTGGTGAAGTATAAGTTCAAACTAAGAGGGGGAAGTTCAACTCAACCTGCTTTTCTATACACTCTAAAGTAAAAAGCAAAACAGGAATTTTCCAGCGTTAACTGTCCCCTATTCCTAACCTTCACAGGTAAAACAAGCAAAAGCACCATAAAACACACACGTCCAACATATACATACTGATAGTCTGTTTGCTACATAAGCTGCTAACTTACACTTCACTGAGAAGCATTGTCCGTGAGCCAGTGATCCCCATAACACGCAGATCAATGTTGAATTCTTCCTTAAGAATGGCTGCCTGGAAACATATGAAGGCAATATTAATCTCCAAACACATAACAGCATAAAGCATTCTAAATCAAATTCCATATCCATAGGGTTTCTAATACATGTTAATTTCACAATATCAATCTTTTAATGGGAGATGACAACAGTGACTCTCAATTCATCAACATCTGATAATATCTTTTCCTGCACATGGAGGAAATCTATCATGATGCTGGTTTTGGAATTTCATCTCATTATTCACTCACAAGAGGATTGCATTAGGAATGCCATTAGGCGTAAAATGATGCCCCTTTGTAACAAATCTACACAATTTTATAATGTTAATATAACTGTTATCAGTTAATTGACATTATACGTTTAATGTCACCAACCTCAACCTTGTTAGGATCAAAAGTTCAATACAATGATGATGAAAACAGCTTTTTGTATCAGCTATTCCAGGAGTGTATCAGCTCAAATTCCACAAGTAGAACTCACTGAATAAAGCAATGTAGTTGCTGTCAACACCATACTTGATTCAGCATTAGTGCAATCTAGCTAAGCAATGCCAATATCATACCTGTGGCCTACATTGGGGTTCTGAGGAACAGAGGAACCCCTTCTAAATCAGCTTATCATTTACTCTAAGCTTAATGTCAGACTTTACTGATTATTGGATTTTACTCAGAAGGTGATAGTTTGAAATCCTAAAAACATGAACTTGTAACACTCAAGAACAGCAAACCAAACCCATATAAAGCTTTTGAACTGACAATAATCTGCAGAACAACAAACACCTAGTCGCTAAAGACCAAAACATGCAGTTATTAGTTACGAGAATGACCAAGATTCACAATCAGTTGTTTTGCACAAGTTAGTTTAAATTTACAAGGCTTCTAAAAATTATTTTATTCCCCTAAGTCTCGCCCTGTCAAAACCTAAAAAGGCAGAGACCAATAAGAAATACCGTTTTTGACAAGATAATATAGCAAAGGCATTTTAACTCCCTCAAAGAAAAAATAAACAAAGCTTCTTTCTTCCCTTTCTTGTTGGCATCCAACAATTCTAACATCTCTGAAACCTTAAAGAAGTGAAATTGTTGAATGTAAATATACATACTGTCATGGTATGCAGATCTGAAACAACAAATGTAAACATCTCTCAAGTTATTTACCTGATCCCTAAGCTGATCAAGTAATGTGCCACCTATCAGTCCAGGTCCAATAATCCCCATTGCTATAGTGGTTCTAGAAAGATAAAACCTTGAGTGCACAGCCCTTAAAGCCCTTATACAATCTTCACGCTTGACAACAACAGTAATATTGTATTCAGAGCAACCTTGAGCTATAGCACGAATATTGATATTTGCCTGCAATTTACTATTAAATAATCTTAGAAAAAATAAAACAGTCATCTTATTGATCAGCAAGATAAAGCAGTCATGAATAAAGTGTAAGAGTATTCAAAGTTGAAAATAGTTAGAGATGATAGAAGACATTAAATAATTTGAACTCACCAGCAAGAATCATTACCTTTGCCAGAGCACTAAAAAGAGTGGCACTGACTCCAGGAGTACTTGCCATTTTCTGGCCAACTGCTGCCAAAATGCTACAGTTCGGAATGATCGCAACCTGAAAAGGCATACCTTATTTAAGAAAATCATAGTACACAACATGTATACCATTATGCACACCAATAAAAAGGGGATTATCTGTTAATGTTATTATGATTAATGGCAGGCAAAATCGCTTCCTCAGTAAGACACAACCATCCTCAAACTAGAGCTAATTAGCAGAGGATAGACTGGCCGTTATACAACAGCCAATTCCCTGTAGGTGCAGGTGAAATCTAAACTCTAGGCCATGTGTTATGCTTAATCTACTACTAACTTAAGGATTGGAGAAGAATCCGTGTGGCACACTCATGGGTCTTATGCTTGTTTTACTTAGGTATCCAGATCTGTGGGGGTAAATTCTAGGCTATCAATAGCAAACATCAGACACAAAAGAATACAATTTAAGACAAAGATATAGGTTATATTATGGTTTGGACCTGCTTGATGCTTGTTTTGATTCATTCGAATGCAACCTTTATTGAGCTTGATTCATTTATCTTAACTCAGATTTTTGCTGAAGCTTACTAAGCTTAACAAGTAAGCTTAACATGATAAACAATTTTAAACAAAATTTAAATGAGTACATTTATAAATTGTTCTATTATAGCCTACTTTTGTATATGGCCAAAATTACTGCTAACAAGGAACAAATAAGATTTTTTCTCTTCTTAATGAAGGAACTAATAGGATTCAAAATGAAGAAAAATAAAAAACAGACGTTAAAGGTTTCTTATTCTTTTCCTGCTTATATGCATGCCAGGTGGTCTCAATCTCCCAACCTTAACATCACATTAGGAGAATCCAAGAAATGCATGTAGCTTAGTCAACCATAATGGTATTTGACAACCTGAAAGCTACAATTACACTATGAAATCACCTGGGAAAGGCGTCCAGCATCCAAAGCGCTACGAAACCTAGACTCTAAAGCCTCAGCAACTGCTTTTACCTCCTTCTCCGGTACAGCAAAGCAGACAGAATGCTCACTGCTAGCCTGCATAGCTTACAGATTAGCAACAGAAAGTATATCTACAAATACAGAAATAAATGAAAGACTAAACTCTAAGAAAAGCAGAAATAGTGCACCCTTGATTTGCTGACTTGGATTACCTTTTGTTTTTCTATTATGATCATTTAAGCAAGGGGAAATGATTATCCCATAGGACTCTGTTTTTGAAGTTATCCTTACTATGCCCGTTAAATCTAGACTGTATATAGTCCGACTATATATTTTGTAAGACCACCCATTACAATTTGCTTTAGTTGGATGCTTTAACTTGGTATTAGAGCACCTAGGTGGATGGTAGAAACTCAAGTAGCTTCTATCAATAAACTTTCCAACCCATGTGTCACACATAGAAAAAGCTAGTGCAACAATTAAGAACCATGAACAGATTAAGTGGGAAGTAAACCTGTGAAATCATGATAACATTAGCCCCAACATCCTTCACTGCACTGAAAATAGCTCCTGCAGTACCAGGAACACCAGCCATTCCGGTTCTGGAAAAAAGAAACCAAATCTATGGACTCAGAGAATTAAGATAATGTAAACTTAGCTAGACAGAAGTTGTTTCTTGGGACATTGATTGATGCACATAGAGAGCATATTGCGCCCCTCCTTTCTGGGCTCGAAAAACAAATAAAAGCCATTCAAAGATGTTTTATTCATGGAAGATAACGAATGAAATGGAGCAACATCCCATGGAAGTGGGCTGACAAGAGGTTAAAGAGAGGAAGGCCAGGTTCCCTACAAAATGACATGGCTATAGACCCCTGAAGAGTATAAAATATTTTTTGGCAGAACAATGATATTGGCATAAATGGTACAGGATTGTATGTCAGCAAATGGTTGGTAGTAAAATATAAAAGGAAAGCCTGTGGTTGCTCTCACCAAATTTGGTTTCTGGTTTGGAATGGTGTACCAAAACTCCAATACGGTGAAGCAGAGGAGATTTTTCTTTAGGAGAAATTTCAAAAAAGAGCTTTGCAATTTTAGCTAACAGAAAGTTTAACTACCCTTGTTACTAAAGAATAGCCTGATAAGCTAAATTTCTATTATGAATGGACTTAGTAATCCTGAATTGTAAAGTTGTAAAAGACGTCCTCAATCAGTTGTCCCAAAATTGAAATTATTTCTAAAGAAAAGGTCCTCTTGTTCAGTGTTCTCTTCGACCTCATACATTCCAACTTTCACAATTCAAAATAAAAAATACAGGCATTCACAATAGTATGGGCAAGTGGGGCAGAAGGGACAATAGGAGGCTCACCCCTCAACATTGACTAGTGCCAAATTATCTATTGTCGCAAACCCTTTCACTGGAGAGTCCAACCTCTGACCAACTTCATCTTCTGGTTCAGTAGGACGACAAATCATTGTTCCCGGTGCAGAGCGATTGAAGATATTCCTTATCACAATTGGAATGTCATATCTCATCACTGGAATAATGGTACGTGGATGTAAAACATTTGCCCCGAAATAAGACTGCATGTACAAAGAAATTATGTTACAACCACCCAGGAAGAGAGAAGAACAAGAATGGCATAAAAATGGAGCTTACCATTTCCCAAGCCTCTTGGTAAGATAATTTGTCTAGTACAACAGCTTCACTGACTGAAAAAGAAAGGTTAATCTTCAGAATTGGAAACTACTGCATGAAGAGGAGCTCTACTGGCTGTTATCAAAAAATAATTTCTATTGACTCTGTGACTCCAAAGTTTGAAGTATCCTAGCGGCCAAGCAAAATTATAATGTTTATTGAGATCAAATGCAGCATTCTGCATGTAAGGCTGAGAACTAACCTTTCCGTGGGTCTGCACTATAGACACCATCAACATCTGTCCAAATTGTGACTTGTCGAGCTCTAAACAAAGCACCCATTATAGCTGCTGAAAAATCGCTTCCATCCCTTTTTAAAGTTGTAGGAATATTCTGAGGTGTACTGGCAATGAATCCAGTAGCAACTATTGTTTTAGATAGATTCCGAGAGAACCACTTCTCAAGCCTTGCTTCAGATTCTGTAAAATCAGGATCTACTTGATTAGAGCTGGTAGGATTTACAATAATGACATCCCTTGTATCCATCCAATTGCAGTCCAGTCCACTCTGCATAAAAATATAACTTACACCTAAGACAATCTGAAGATTACAAGACTATGATAGCACAAATTTCAATATCAAGAGAATGTAATCTTACCTGCCTGATGACAGCTGACAACATCTGAGCAGACCATAACTCTCCATGTCCAACAACAAAATCAGAAAACGATTCTGTCACATGCCCAGCTACAAGAAAAGAAAAAGAAACACAGCCATTGCAGTTGCAAACAATCAAAACAATCTAAGTGAAACAACAAAATACATTTATAGATACAGACAGGTAAACAAAGATTACGAGTCACCCACCACTGTAGTCAACTAAAGAACAATATAGTGCCATAAAAAACTACAGTTCATACCTATGTAAATAGCACGCAGCATTGCCTTGAGGTTATTAACATCATGATGCAACCGGGACAAGAAACTCGCAAGGTCATCACCATTGAGCAACTCATGTGCAGTTAATCGGTGTTTCTCAAACACAGCATCTAATGCAGCTGTGTAAGTATCATCCCGAGATTGCGCCCTGTTGATCAGGTCATACATCATATCTGTCACCTTTGACATAGCTGATACAACAACCAACTTCCTCTCAGACCCATCACCAACAATAATGTCCGCCACGTTCTTGATCCTCTCCGAGGTTCCAACACAAGTTCCACCAAACTTATGAACAGACCATACGTCACCTTTGGGTAGATGAACTTTCTCAGCCGACACTACTACTGGTACATCTGTCAAAATGCCGTAGTTCCATCGATTACACGAATTGCTTCAAAAGATCTATAACTTAAACTTATCTTGTTTTCATGACACGGATCTTAGCCTAACAATAATGCTAAGCACAAAACCATTTAAAACAATAACAAGAAAGAACCTGTAGCGGAAGCTAGAACATGCACATCTCGTGACTTCCTATTTCCCAATTGACACACGAAACTGGCTCTGGACGAAACCAAAGAAAATAACACGCAGAAAACAAATGTGAATCTCTCTGAAGAGAAATTCATGAATCTAGTGAATAGATTTTCGAGAATCACGAAAGAGAACCAGATTTGTTAGTATTGCGAGTACCTGGGAAGACGAGAGCGAGGAGGGAGAGGAATGAAGCGGCGGCATGAAGGAGCGCAGAGCTGTGAGTTGAGCTTGTGAGGAAATGAGGGCGGCGAGAGGAAGAGCGATGAGCCGGAAGGCGCCGTAGAGAAGGCCATCGTGATGTGGAAGCGGCGAAGCTCTCCGCGTCCGTTTGAGAGACTGGCGTATCAGTGGGCTTGTTGTCTGCGATGTTTGGCGGCTTTCGGGTTTTGCACCAGTGGGGTTTTTTGATGGCCTAAATCCACAATTCACCCCTGAACCTTTCTGACTCGGACACATAACTCCTTCAACTAGGAATCGGACCAACTCAGCCCCCAAACTTTGTAAATTGGGACACATAACCCCTTCTATCTAATGGAAATATTCTTTTTAGTTTTCAAGAAACTTAAATGACAATAATATTAAACAAGAAGACCAATCTTGACATTTTAGCATATTATTGTTTGATAAGCCGTCTTCATTCACAGTTGCACATGCAGGAAATCGGAGAATTCCTTAGACAATTAGAAGCATCTTCAACATATTAATTGGAGCTGCAGAGAAAGACTACTTGTCAAACAACAATATGCTAAAATATCAAGTTTAGCCTCCTTGTTTAATGTTATTGTCTTTAAGCCTCTGAAAAACAAAAAAAGAACATTTTCACATGTTAAAGGGGATTATATGTCCCAATTTACAAAGTTTATATGCTAAGTTGCCCTGAATTATAGTTTAAGGGGTTAAGTGTCTGATTTAGCAAATTTTAGAGGCAAATTATGAATTTATGCCTTTTTCAATCAACTTACTTATTAAGAAGTAAGAAAAGCTTAAAAGTCAACTGACTTATTTTTACCTTTATATATTTTTTTTGCTTAAACTAATTTTATTTAAAAAATTAATATTATGTAAATACAATAATCCATTTAAAAATAAATTTTTAGGATGTTGGTAAATTTTTGTGAATTTTTCTTTTTTTATATTGTTTGAACTAGAAAAATTCATAAAAATTTAGTAAAATTACAAAAAATATATTTTCAATAGATTATTACAACTATATAATATTAATTTTTAATTAAAATTAGTTTCAGGTAAATAATATGTAAGAATAAAAAAATTATTTTTTTAGCCAATTGACTTGAGTTAAAACGAATTGACTCTGAGTGGAGTAGATCGAATGCGATCACTGTAGTTTGTATTTCAAATAATAACCAATGGAAACTAGACACGTAGACAAGTAAAATAGTATTTTCTAAAGTATACTAAGGGATATGATTCCCTATAGGGATAGCAATTTGGTGGGTCATGTTTGGTTTGGGTTAGATCATTTAGGTCTAGCTCTAGTTAGGTTAGCGTGAATTCGGGTTCAGGTCAGGTTAATTTGGTTCGAGTTGGGTTGCGTCAGGTTTATTTGGGTTCGGGTTCATTACAGGTTGTGCCATTTTCAATTTCGGGTAACTTCAAGTTAGATTCAGGTTGACCTTTGTGTTCACTAGGGTTATTGGTGTATAAGCCAAAATGATTGAATTGATTCATTTTTTTCAATTTTTGTTAAAATTTAAATCAAAAAATTTAATTTTTTGTTTGATTTAATTTAAACTAATTTTCCTTTCTTTAGTATATTTAATCAAAATATTTATAAAAATCTGCTTCATTATAGTTTAGTACATATTTAAGTAATTTAACATTATTGGTAATACTTAATTGTTTTTCTAGGCTTATACCCTTCAACTATTACTGCACAAGCAATTCAAATCCTCACCTAGTTATCACCTAGATATATACTATGACAATTTTGCTAAACTTATGTTCTGATGAATTTTCTTTGAAATTACTACGAAATGCAACTCAAGTTCACTATTAGTAAAGGGTGTAAGTTGTGATTCGAAACCTGAACCCGATCCTAATTTTTGAGTTCGGGTTTGAGTTGCAAGGAAGAAAAAAAAGGGTTCAAGTTGGCCCGATTTGACTTTATTTTGAAACTTCAATTTTCAGGTTAGGTCTAGTTGACCCAAAAATACCCGACCCGACCTTATATTATGTGACCCAAGCCTAACCCACTCCTATATTATATAATAGCCCAACCCAACTTAATGTTTAAACCCAATAAATGACCAAAATCCCAATCCTCCCAATTCCTAATTTCTATGTTCTAACCCTAGTTCCTATTTCCTAATCCTAATCCCAGACTCCCAACCCTCCCTTACTATCGATTCCCCGACCTCTAGCCTCTGGCATCTCTTTGTCCCTCGTCATCCCTTCCTTCCCTCTTTTGATTCGACATCGCTCGTCGTCCAACCCCTGATTTAGCATCCCTCCTTGTCCTTCCCTTGGATTCGGCTTCCCTTCGTCCCTTGTTGTCACCTCCTCCAAGTTGTAAGCACTTCGAGGACACACTGAGCTGTTGTCATGCCAAGTCCTCCAGTCACCACTGTGCTTGTGTTCTCCTCCTTCTGGTTAGTCACCATAGTTAAGTCGAAGAGTCATTTGATGAGAACAATTACTGTAGTAGTAGTAGAAATGGTGGAAATATTGAGTTAATCCGACCTTAATTCGACCCTAAACGGGTTAGGTCGGTTCGGGTCTTAACTAAATTAGGGTCAGGTTAAGGTTAAGGTTATTCGGGTTAGAGGTACGCTATAAAAATCAGGTTTTAACTCGAACCTGACCTTATAACCTGAACTTTTACCCCTAATTATCAGTGATTAAACTGTAAAATTTAAAAAATTTTATGTGAAAGTGCAAAGATTTCAAAAGTTCAGGGACCCATGTTGTGATTATCAAGGGTCACTGAAATGAAATTTTTTAAAATTTAGGTACTTATTGCACTATACTTAAAAGTTTAAGGATGAATGTGATAATTTTGTCAATTGCCTATCAAGATCATTAAACTTACTAAATATAAAAACTACTTGTTTTAGAAAATTTCAAATATGGGGCTTACTAAATATGGAAGTTCATTCCTCAAACATGAAACTTACAGAATATAAAAGTCATCAAAATATAGAAGTTATTAAATATAGAAATCTCCTATCAAAATATGATTATATGAGAATTACTAAACATGAAAATCCGAAAAAAATGGAGATATTAAATATGGAAGTCTTCTTCCCAAATATGAAACTTACTAAATATGTAAGTACCAAAAAATAAAAGTTACTAATTACGAAAGTCACATTTCTTAAATATGAGATATACTGAATATGAAAACCCCAAAAAATGGAAGTTACTAAATGTGGAAACCACCATATTTAGGACTTACTAAATATGAAAGATAATGAAAAAGGAAAGTTAAGGTTTATGGTGAGAGTTAAAATCGGGTTTTGTTAGATTTAATCATCGGGTTATATTGGGTTCAAGTCAAGTTAATCTCGAGTTTGAGTCATTTTGAGTTCGGGTCAATTGAGATTAGTTATGTGAGATCATCATATTGGATTAGATTTTATTATCCTTAATTTCCTGTTCCTTTAACCGGAAAAAAAAAAATGGGCAAGGCATCTTTCCTGGATACGGCTAAATTACAAAACTAATTCGAGAGAAACTAATTAAAGCAAACTTCAACATAAACATACTTCCTTTCATGAAAGAATATAACATGCTTAAATTTTAACGTTTTAGTAACTCTGTTTCTCACGATTAAATAACATAGCATAATTTTCAATTTTGTTAACTTTTTACCTGGAATAAATGTCATTGGAATGTTAATATTCTATCTAATAATCATTTGAATAAAATTTTTTTAGAAAGTAATTATTTCTTTGTAATTTTTCCATACCCATCTTAATAAAATAAAAATCAATAAAAAATACTTGAAATAATTTTTAAATTCCTTGACATGTAAAATTTTAATTGATATACAAATTGAGTGAGTAATTAAAAAATTAAAAATAATTTTCTAAATAACTCGATTATTTAATCTCTACCAAACATAGCACAACAATTTAATAAATTAAAATTTTTAAATAATTTGATTAATTTAATAAAATTAAGTACAGGTTTATAGCTCTTGCACCAAATTTTCCATGAATTTTTTGGTTTGGTTAGTTTCAATTTATCTCGGTTTTATAATTTCACGGTTTCCTCGAAAAGGTGTGAAATAATTTGGCCTAAACAGATACTCTACATTGTATTCTAAATCTTTGCTGAAAATCCATAAACAAGAAAAATACTTCATTCGTTATAAATCAGTGGCGTATCCATGTTGATAAAATGAAAGTCGATGAACCCTCTCTTTTTAGAAAACTATTGATAAAAGATGTATAATTAAACAATCGGACCTTTCAAATTTTTTAATGGACCCCACAATTTTCATAGTATTTATTGGAACAAAATAATATGTCTATCTTACTTACGAGAGGAAAAAAAAATGAGTTAGTCTCTTCTTTTCACTAATAATTAAGATGATAACAAAAGTACTATACCGGCTCTTTAATTTTCACAATTTTTCTTATCTAAGCCTTGAAGTTTTTTTACCACTTTTTTTCTAATTCAAACATAAGACAATTGTGAAGCTAATCAAACATAAGATAAAGTTAATAGGCTAACTGGAAGATGTATAGAATGGCTACAATGAGATTTTTGTCTCTTAGATTCTATAAAACATGAATATCTCATTTATCTTCTTTATAGTTTATATATTTTTCTACTCGTTTGACCAATGACAGAAAAAGATATGTTAAATTATAGTATGTTTTTAAATTTACTTCTAAAAAATATTTTTTTAACATTACTTTTAGCATATGTTAATTTATAATATTCATTATTTAATATTAGGGTTTCGTACTTATATATGTATAAGGAACCTGCTTTATAAAAATTTTAAATCTACCACTATTATAAATATTGTGTTATAAATACATATTTAGTATGTATATTAACCAAAGTTACCTTTTACCGGTACTATGTAATATAAGGTGTTAAATATCATTATCACTGGGTATACCGCATCTTACATTTTTAAGGTATATTGCATAATATACCGCACTGTATACTGTTATAGTTTTCACAAAAAAAATAAATGTTAAAATATTAATTTAATATGAAATAAATTCAATAATTTTCTTACATATTTTTATATATATTCTAATTTTTTTCATCGTAATTTGTCAAATACAAATAAAATATATCTCCTCCGTCCAAAAAAAATGAAATGTATTCTTTTTCTTGTTGTTAAAAAAAGAATGAAATATTTCCCTTTTTAAAAAAATTTTCAACTTCTAATTTACCTTATTATCCTTATTTAAACTTTTACTACACAAAACCCAATAATTTTTTTTTAATCTTCATTTAAACTCCCACTATATAAAACCTAAAAAAATAATATTTTTTTAATCATTATTTAAAATATCACTAGACAAAATCCAAACATATTTATTTTTTTTTTAATTTTAGTTTCATGGGTTAAATTGGAAAAAAAAATAACATAAATTACATACAATTTAATCTGAATACCTAGAAAAATGCTTCAATTATTATGGGATGGAGGGAGTATATGATAGAAGATATTTTTTTATACAAAAAATATAAAAAAATATTATTCATATATATATATAGCAAAATAAATATAATTCAGCAAAAAAACTAATTTATTAATATAAGAGAAAAAATAAATAATACTTTAATAATAACAATATATTTTCTAATACCACTTTAAGTTCCTAGGTAGCTCAAAATATGATATTTTAATGTAAAATGATAAAAAAATTAACTCACAAATATCCATAAAAAATAAAATAGCATGTACATATCTCGTGGTATTTGTGGTATACCACAATTTTTTGATAAAATAAATATAAAAAGTAACTGGCATATGAAATGCCACGGTATACCTTAGTATTTTATACCAAAAAATAACCAAATAAAAAATATCTATACCACATACTACTTACCCGTAATAAGCAGTATATTACTGTATTTAATTTCATGCATATATCAAAAGGGGGCTAGTTTAGATGATAATATATAAATATGTAAAAATCGCACATATTTTCAAATAAATAATCTAAAAAAGTGTTAGAGATTATGAGACAAATGGAGCATTGGCCTTACAGATATATAGCTAAAAGACAATACAAAGATCCAGACAAGTTAACGGACTGATGGTAAAATGTTTAAACATTGTGGGGAGCAAAAAAGGAGAAGTCGGGCCAATTTTGTTTATATAAGGGTTTTGGTGATGTGTAACAAAAAAAATAAAAATGAAAATAAAAGCTCTTGGGAAATCTTTTGTGTCCTCAATTGACTAAAAAATTATTCTGAAAATATCTAGTGAAAATTTTCTCGTGAGCTGAAAATAATTATTCAGCGCCTAATTAATTGCTTGCTTGGAAGTCAAAATTTCTATACATTTGTGACATACTATCTCTGTCACAAATTCTTTGTATTAATATAGTCTTTTTACTGAAATTTTACTTAAATTTATTTATACTAATATTTGTTAAAAGATTTTTAAAAAATTATTTTAAAAAATTATAAGTCTTCTAATTTGTAAATATAAAATTTTTAAATTTTTTAGCAAATATTAATATAAATAAATCTAAGTCACACTTAAGTCAAAAAAATTGAAATGTTATAAAAAATATGGGACAAACAAAGTATTTGTTAGTTCCGAATAAAGAGTTTTTAGCAAATACTTGTTATTAACCAATAATTTTCTGTAAGTGGATCATAATACTTAGAGTAACAAATTTGGAAAACAATTTTAATAGTTTGACAATCCATCACCCTTAAAGGAAGTTATAGACATATATAATTAGCACTTTACTAGATGCAAGCCTGCGTGTTGCTGCAGGGTGTACATTATTTTACAACAATGAATGAAGGCTTTTCACAATTGATTTACTTGTCGTACTCAAAAGTTGATCAATCTCAAATAAACATGACGAATAGTGGAAATATAATGAATGATTAATTTTAGTATACATGATGGATATGTGAGTAAAGGTCTCATAAAGCCTGCACTTGGTTGCAAGTCAATCGACAAAATACAATTTCTTTATATCAAATACATTTATATTGAAAAAAATATTAAAAATTTATGAATTCAAAATTAAGTCATAATCAATTTAAAGATTTTGAAAAATTTGAAATATTTCAATGTTACTGATGACTAATTTATTTTGGAATTTAAGCATAAAATCCGTTCTTGATTATAACTCATGCAAGTTTGGGGGCAAAAAATATAAAAATTACAGTGTTAGAATATCTTTTGCAATTGTTAGGATAAAGTGATAAAAATGCTTGATTTCAAAATTTGATGACCAAAAAATATTATCATACACAAATAGAGTGTCTATTATGTAATATTATCATTTTTTTATTTTGGACATATTTTGGTCCAACAAAAAACTCAAAGACCAAAATATATTATCATAACCAAATAGATCTATTTTGGAGTGTCAATTGTCGCTAATTAGTGATGACAATAGTTACAAATAATTTAGCGAAAAGTAAATTAGATGCGAATAAATTAGTGACGGCTAACCTGACTTTAGTGAAGGCAGACAATCACTAATAACAGTCACTAAAACTATTTTTTTTAGTTGTGAATGAATACATTGTTTTCTCGTGTTTGGCACCTAAAGCATGCTATGTAGAGCATTGGTCTGAATGTTTTTTTTTCGTTATTAATCATTTTTCGTGTATGAGATATATCATATTAATAATAGTTGTCAATTCATTTCTACTCTTATCTTATGCCAGTGCATGTTTGTCAAGGTTCTATGCAACAATCCATGGAGGAAATCTAATTTGTGTTTTATTCATTATCTAATTTGTGTTCTATTCATTATTTAATTCTTTTTCTTAATTTATTTTGAATTACATTTTAATTTTTTTATATCTTTTATAGTTGACATTAAAACTTCTACATTTGTTTCACATAAATTGTAAATTGATAATAGTTTTATTAGTAATTTTTGTATAATATTTAAATACATATTATTTTATTGTACTCAATACAGCTTTAAATCTCATCGCAACTCCCGACACGTAAACTAATTTCAAGGATACAAGAAGATCGCAAATATTTTTTATTTTTTGACGCAAAAAGGAAAAGAAAAGAAAAGGTCACGTGGACAAGAGTTAAACTTGCAGAAAATAATAAAGGCAAATAGAAAGGAGGATTAGGAAAACAAGACAAAATGAGACGGAAACTATGACGAATGAAGGTGATTGAAAGACGAAAGGAAAATGACAGGTGGGTCATAAGCCACAATCCAAGGGCGTCGAGATGCAGTGGCTTTTGATGGTTTTGAAGAGCCATGTTGTGATGATTAAGTATGCAACGAAATGCTGTGTCATTGGAGACTTCTGTAAGTGAGTATTGTTTACTTAAAACCTTTAAATAATGATGATATTGAGGGTAAACTGTGGGTTTTTCAGTACTTACAAGATGCTAACGAAATTATTAAGCTAAACTTTAGATTTCAAATATCAATTTTAAAATTTTGATAATTACATTCTAAACTCAAGTTTGTTTAAGGCTCACCCCGGTCATTTTTTTGTGCTTATATATAAGTAAGGTAACTTTCACAATGAGTCTTTTAGCTTATATTCATATTCTAAAATGTCATCATATCTTAAATTTATTCTATCAAAGTACTTTAACTTATTTTTGCATCATACTTAGGTTTTTTCCGCCAATTTTAGCATCAAATTGGACGAATATTGCAAATGTGACATTAATTAATACTAAAATAAATATAACATAACAAATTTTTTCCTCAAACTTATCTAATTAATAATTTTAGACCTTAAACATCTGAATTTAATGTTAATCCCTTAATTTCATCCTGATTCTCAACAATTTCATTAGCCTCTCAACAAATCCCTTCACACAAAAACAACCAAGAACACTAAAACAATCTCATTGCCACCATAAACTAAGAACAACAAAGCCAGATCCCGACGACCTCAAAACCATCATTGTCATCTCTATCCTTTCCATTGCCATCGCTGCATCTATTTTGTCTCGATCATCTTTCCCTTTCGGTTTTCTATTCTTTTCCTTTAGATCTATCAATGGTGAGGGTAGCAATAATAAAGCCGATTGTTACATCGTGCCCTACTACCATTTCAACCGTTCACGATGCTCGTTCACCATGCCATTGTCCATTCGTCTGATCCTTCATAATCCTCGATCACCACACCGTCGTTTGACCAATCATTTGCCCGTCTAATCCTTTGCAATCCTTTACCACACCATCGTCTGTCCAAATCCCTTGCAAACCCATCCTTATGGGCCATGCTGCCAGCCAACCCATTCGAAGTCACCGGAGTTTGCACTTTCTAGGTTAAGAGAGCCATAAGGAAAGTGGGGATCAGGAAAAAAGGCTCAAAACCGCCATCACTACAGGTGAACATATCGGACTTGTCAGCCACACGATGGGGCGAACGATTGGTCCCTCTCAAGATAGTCTCCTCTTGCTCACCAATCCAAGTGCCTTTGAATTCGCTAATCTCATCATCCAAATGCTCAATTTCCTCAAATTCTTTGCTAGGTTGACTGGGTTTTAATGTTTGTCTCCTCAATCATTTCCTTGTTCTTTCTGGTTGCCCAGTCTCATTTTCTTCTCATATTTTTTCTACTTTAAGTGTCACGATAATAAGATTGGGGCTCTTTGGGGATCAATGGCCTCATAATCTAGAAATTAATTATTGGATTAATCTAAAGGAACATTGTGGGAGTTGGGCATGGAATCACTAGCCTTTAGGGAGTTTGGTTGTTTTTTTTTCTATTTTGTTGTTTTTTGTTTTTCTGAAGGATGTGCCGAAGGGTGGAAGGCAAAAGATGATGACAAGGGGGTATTAAGGTGGGTGGTGGTGTTCGACAGCCATGGATAGGGCTTGGAGTCAAAAGCTTTATGTTTGTGAGTCATTGTGATAGAAAGTATAATGTCTATAATTGTTGAGAGTAAAAGTAAATTTATCAAAAGTGTTTTTTTACATTTATTTTAATATCAGAAGTGTTATGTCAACATTTTTCATTAGATTTAACGCTACTATTAACGGAAAAGACTCAATTATAACACGAAAATGAGATGAGGGATTTTGATGAAACAACCTTAAGCTAGAGTACCATTTTAGGATATGAAAATAAACTAAAGAACCTGATATAAAATTTACCCTATATAAGTATACAACTATACAAGGTTTTTAATACTATTACTCTTAATTATATATTGCATAGTGTGCCATGTCACATATTGTTATTGATTTTACAAAAAAAAAAAAGTTAAAATATTATTTTTTAAAAAAATACTAAATATATTTTTTACACCTTGTTATATGTATTTTACGTTTGGTATCATGATTTTCTTAATACAAGTAAAATATATTTATAATGCATCCAATTTATTGAAAATTTTGCTTACAAGATTAGTTACAGCTATGAGCTTTAAGACCATATGAGATAAAGAGAGCATGTGAAAGTTAAATTAAAACAATAAATGAAATGAAAGATAGAAATAAAAAAAATTGTAATTGTTGACCACTTTATACCATTAGCGTGTCACGCGGTAAACTAAAAACACGTTCCAAAGTGCGGCAGTACGACATATGTGTATCAAAGGATAAAAGGTGCGGTATACTGTGGCTCAGTGCGAAATTGAAGGCCACATGCATTCTATTATTTTCGTTGGGCATTAGGCTTATTTACTGCTCGTTTTTTTTAGCACAAAAAAAAATATTGAAAATCTCAAATTCACGCCTAGTAATGCAATTTGTATCTTGTAGTTCTATACCAAGTCAATACATTTCCTATTAAGGTATCGGCCACTAAGAACATCACAAATGTAATTTATATTTTGGAGTTCCATGCACCATACCAAGTCCACAAAATTTCACATTAAGGTACCAGCTAATAAGAACATTATGTGTTTGTATGTATTAATGTTCTCTCTCGCTGCATAAAAATGTGTGCTAACTACCAACATTTGATACCTCCAACATGAATCGCTCCTAGAGTAAATTTTAGTTGGCCATGTTTGAGTATGAAACGTCCCATTATTTCTCACCTTAATTATTGATTAAGAAAATCTAAACAGGATTTAAATCATAGTAAGATGTTAGTGCTTCAGCTAGACTTTAATGCAAAATTTATTCAATTATAGCAAAATTAGAATCAAATTGGAAATGTTCGAAGGTCAACATATACCAATGAGAAAAATTGTCTCACAATTAACACACTTTAATGAGTAATTTGCCCTTAATATATTATATTAGTTAGCTATTTGTCTATTTTAAACAGGTAAAAGGAGCAATTTTGTCGTTAAAGTATAGGACAGAGAGTAATTTTGCCACTAAAATATTTGTTTGGAGGAATTTGCCACTAACATTTTCAAAATGAATATATTTACAACCACCATTAATGACATGTTAAGACATACTTATTGTTAGTGACGTATTAAGACATACTAACAGAGCAATAATGTGACAATATTTTGTTGACATGGATCCCACGTGGAGGCACGGGTGAAAATGATACAAAGAAAAAATTATTATAAAGTCATTCAAGTTATATTTCTTTCCTATTTTTCATTTTAATCTTTCATCCTCAATACCAAAACCATCACCTCCAACTTATCTTCCTTAACCTACTGGAAATGAAAGGCTAGAAAAGTACACTAACAAATTATTTCATCACAATTTTCCTTTAACTCACTCACACAACTGTCGTAGTCTTAGCGCCAATTGCAACAACCAAAATCCATGGATTTGTTCAACTTCAACGACAGTAATTATTGGTCAATTGTTGCTTGCTAACTATAATTGCCAAGCAATTATTGCTTGTCATGTCTCATGCACGATCGGCCACAATTAGACAACCTCCATTTCGTTCGCCCCTTCTAGATGTTGACATTGTCGCCAGTGTCTAAACTTAATGGCAAATATGCTCATTTCAAAAACATTGATGGTAAATATGTCAATTTAAAAAACATTGATAGTAAATATGTCATATATTGACTTACATGCATAGTAGAATATCCAATTCACCCACACCCCGACGAAATATTCTTTGTGATAGTTGAATATTTCCACTGTTAATTGCCATAATGATAATTATCCTCATATTTCAAAACATTGATAGTAAATATGTATATTTCAAAAACGTTAGCGACAAATTTCTTTAGAAAAATATTTTAGCAGCATAATTTCTCTCCATCCTATACTTTAATGGCAAAATTACCTCTTTTGTCATTTTGAAAATATTATTGCTATATTTACTTTAAAAATAAAAATATGAGTGACATATTTTGCTTTGAAACAAGGAAAAATGTACAAATTTACCATTGTTGTTAGGGCAATGTAGCAATTTTGTCATCGATATTTTTTTAGTCACAAATTTGCTATCCATATTTTGTGTTCAAGTGAATCTATGACTATAGTATTACTTTGGAGCAAAGTAACCACTCCATTAAGTAATGATGAGAATATTCCATTTAGTCAAATAATATTCCCTGACATAATTATTAAACTAGTCCCTAAAAGTTTTCTTACTAACCCCTAACTACCTAACCTTTTATACACCTAAATGAGTTATAACCATTTGTTTGACCACACGCCCCAATTGGTAAGTCTTATTGTTTTCACGTTTCTCATTTTTACTGAGCAACCTTTTATTGTCACTGTCATCATTCATTTTATTCTGAAATTGTAGCATTTCTGGATTAGTACCCCTGCATCTCATACCACTTTTGTTTAGGGTTTGCTCTAAGGAGAATCAAGATGTATGGAATAGTGGAGGTAGCATCTGTGGTGGAAAAGGTGGAAGGTAGCAAAGGGACTAGGGGTCACCAAAGCAAGGGTCATTTTGAAGATAATGGTGAAAATGATATATTCAAAAACTTAGGGAACAAAGTGTTAAGTAAAGAAAACTTAAAATTAAAACTTGTATTTTCCTCATTTATCCATTTGTCACGTAAATAATTTTAACAGATAGTGATAGATTTGCTCTCAATATAAAATCTAAATAACAAAGTTACAATAAAAAAAATCGATGCAAAAATTACTTTATCACCAAAACAACAGTTGTAATTAGTAAACTTACACAGTTTTCCTTTTAAAACATGGCAATAGTTTGTTCATTTCCCACCAAACATGGTAATAGTTTGTTCATTTCCTACCAGACTGGTCTGTGTGCCCCTTTCTGCCTGGATAAGCAAATTTGTGGTTAACCTACTATAAAGTCCCTTAAAGTAAAAGGCCGTAGTCCCTCGGAAGCCATAAAACTTTGCACAAATATATACGGTTATTAGCCCATAGATTTTTTTTTGTGCTTATCCACTCATTAAATTTTAAAAATTGCAGCCATTATGAATTAGTATGCCTAAATTTTTATTCTTTAGAGATTCTGAACCAATACATTTTTTATTGCAAATCTGAAAAATCATGAAGGAAGCCATATAGAATTAATATTGATTCTTTAATCTTTATTATTTTGTTTTTATAAAAAAAAAATCCCTAGTAGCTAGTACTTTGTTTTTGTATGGGATATCTAAAATTTATACCCTTTTGTAGAACCTGTAATCAATGGTGCCATGATTGATCTTCATTCAATAAGGAAGGTTCTACTAAAATCTACTTCTTTATTCACAAAAATTAAAACTGAAACCTCGTGTATGATCGGAAAAGCTTCTTTTCACTCCACCTCATCAGTATTTGGTGATTTTTCTACTCTTAATTAGCTGCTGCACAACCTCTAGGAAAAATTCATTTTAAAATCTTCAATGGATATTAAAATAATGAAAATTGGTCAAGTGGAATAATCTTAATTCACCGAGGCCAGTAAAATAAGTTTGATTTTCATCACCTTTATTTTTCATTCAAATTATGGAAAGTTGTTTTTGTTGTAGTTGGCCAGTTACTTATGTTTAGTAACTTTTATAAATGAGTTGTTGGTGATTATTTTAACATATAGTGATTATTCTATATACTAATTGAAATTCATATTTAAAAAATAAAAATTATTTGAAATATTATTTTTAAATTTTTATTTATTTGTCTATTTATTCTTAATTGAGAATAGAAAAATTTCATAAAAAAATTTATTCAAATTATTAATTAGATATACTATCAACTTTCAAATGATATTAACTTTGGAAAAAAATCAATAAAAATGAAAATAATGAATTATTTTTAATGGTAACAATGTAGAGATGTCATCACTTATGTAATGCTTCCTTTTTAATTTTCAAAATCTTAAAATATAAACTTTTTTTGGTTCAAAGTTTTAGAAAGTTTTCAAATCAAACAACCATAGGAAGGACACAATTAGTAGTATTTAATATGCTGAAGGGTGTCCCGTCCCTTCTAGCATAATGGCAAAAGGGGCATCTGAAGTAGGCCGAGGATGAGGCTTTCACTCTCACCTTCCACACTTCTCCACATGGTGGCACTTTTGGAGTCCTTTCCAAATCCAAAAAAAGCTGGTGAGTTCAGTATTTGTACTATAGAATATCTCCAACCCTTTATAACAATGCTCTTGTATGTATGTATGTATGTATGTGCCGAAGGAGGGAAGAAAAATTTTGTTGCCAATGGTTGCATTCTTGAAAGTTAGGTGGCCGCTGCAAGACTTTTGGCTTCAAAAGCTCCTCCAGGTGCCAGCTACTAATAGCAAACATAACCAAGTCAAATTTCTTCCAGTTTTTTCATTTTTTTTCATTTTCATTTTTATAAAGAAATGACAGAATGTTGAAATATCAAGGGTTGTTGATTTTTTCTGGATCATCACCTCTGCCATATACATTCCCCGAAGGCCACAACAGAGTCATAACTTTTTGTGTTGTTTTTCCTTGATAGGGACTTATTAGAACCCAAAAGTTTTTTGGCTTAATGAGAATCCAAAAATTTGATTCTTAAGAATTCATCAATGAGAAGAAAAGAGGCTCAACAGAGATATAGAGGCATAATCAACATGAGATTAGTCATGCCAAAAATGAAAAGGGGAAAATTTTGCATGAATTGTCATGATTAATGGTGAAAAATCGACACCAAATTCTGCAGGGAAGGTGATGGCCAAGGTTGAGGTTCCTAATTCAAGACCCATAAAGGTGAAGAAGAGGCCTTCTATGCTTCTCCTGCCAAGTTTTTGTCCGATCAACTCGGGGTTCGAAAAGAAAAATATTGGAAGCGCCTTGGAGAAGAAGGAAATTCAGGTTGAAGGGAAATATTTTCATTTGGCATCTAAAAAAGGGAGCAGCAGGGAGGTCATGGAGGATCGATATGATGTAATGGTTGATGTTCTCGGAAATCCTGCTCAGGTACCTTAATCATGGATTAAATTCTTTTTATTTCTTCGAACGGGCCGACATAAAAATGTATATATGTTCCACCAATCCAGGCATTTTTTGCTGTTATTGATGGGCACGGAGGCACTGCTGCAGCCAATTTTGTGGCAGAAAACTTAGGAAAAAACATCTTGAAAAGCTCTTGAATATTCAACGGGCACAGAAGAACAGGCAATTCGTAAAGGTTATTCCCTCACTGACAAGGAATTTCTTAGCCAGGTAATAATCCTTTGCATATATAGACTAGTCACAACTTCACTCTAGCTAGTTCTGCAGGTATGTGTGTGTGTAAGATCACATTCAACTTAATGGTTCGAGATATATATATTTCGGCTACAGGGTATTGGTAGTGGAGCTTGCACGGCTTGCGTGTTGTTGAAGAAAGGTGAATTACACGTGGCGAACGTAGGCGATTGTAGGGTAGTTATGTGTAGGAAAGGTCAGGGTAAGCCGTTGACTAGAGATCATCGTCTCAATAGGGAGGATGAACGCCTTCGTATTGAGAAATCTGTACGTCATCTCAGTATACTCACACTTTTCTTTTCTCAATTGCTCAATATATGCATACCGAGTATTGTTTTTATTCATCAATTTTAAGCTTCCTGTGCAAGTAAAATTAAAATTTTTTTAAAAAAACAATACCTATATTTAAATGCAGGGTGGTTTTGTACATAATAGACATGGAGTTCTAAGGGTCCAAGGGGCACTTGCAGTTTCTAGAGCAATAGGAGATTTGCACTTGAAACACTGGATCATTTCTGAGCCAGACATTGCAAGATTTCATCTAACCTCAGATTGTCAATTCTTGATAATTGCTTCTGATGGATTGTGGGACAAGGTGTACATATTAGTCTATGCATGAACCTTATTTAGTAACCAACATCTAGTTTTTCTAGCTAAAGCTTATGATTGTGACCATAAAATTCAAACTTTGAATCATTTATTGTGTTTGGCGTGCAGGTTGGTGAGCAAGAGGCAGTGGATGTGGTGTTGAAAGGGAAAAGTAGGCTTGATTCCTGCAAAGAATTAGTGGATGTATCTTGTAGAAGAGGGAATACAGATGACATAACCGTGATGGTGGTTGACCTTGGAAATTTTGTCCAGAAAAGCGTGCGTTTGATTTGAACAGCTGGCCATATATACCTTCATTACCTGCTGTGACGGGTAAACAAAATGGAACCTTAAGTATATGGACATGTCCTCTGGAATTTTCTACGACTGCTTGATGTTGGTTTTACATGGACACGGCTTCATTTCACAATAATGTTTGTGATTAATGCCAAGGCTAAGATAATTTATGAATTGGGAAGATCACACATCTCATGCCTTGACACTAAAAGCTGCTTCTAAGTTTTTTTTTTTTCAAACAAAATTTTTAATGTCAATCTTTCAAACTGTTGTCAATTGAAGCTTAAAAATAGATTTAGTGAATGAGCGTGTATGATTAGGTTCTCTTTTGTTTCTGTACTTTTTGAACTTCATAGACAATTTAAATAGAAAAATATAATGATAATTACACAACAAATTTGAATTTATAGATTTCATCCGTTAAGCTTCTGAAAAATAAAACTATATGATATGCCAATTGCAACTCTTCTAGAAAATTATCACAAATGGACTGATAATGATCTATTAAGCCATGGTGATGTGCTTGATATATATATATATATATATTATGGAAAGGAAAACTTCATTCCAACTAAGATAAAGTAGACATAAGCCAATCAAGAAATGACCTCTCAAGCCACCATTCTAGTAGAACGAAGGCCCTTTCTAGCTAATCTATGGGCTGCCTCATTTGTAGAATGTTTGGTAAACACAAAAGCTCAATCTAAAAAGAAACTACCTAAAGTACGAGTTTCATCTATGATAGGTCCAAAATAAAATAGCAAAAGGCTTACTCATTTCTGAACTTCAGAAATGATCCAAGGAATGATACTTGATCACCATGTACTCCAAGCCAGCTTCCTTCACTACTAAAAAACCCGTCGTTTCCAACTGTTTTATTACCAACGGTCAAGCCGTTGGTAATTACCAACGTGTAGAACCGTTGGTAAAATTTTTCCAACATGCACGCGTTGGTGTTTTTTTTTTTCCGTTACCAACAGCTTAGCCGTTGGTAGATTTCAACGGTTGTGACTGTTGGAATTAGGTTCCAAGTGTCACGCGTTAGTAAATATATACAATAATTGGAGCAATGCATGTGTAATCTTTCCAACGGCTTAAGCCGTTGGAAAAAAAAATGCCTTGTACATTTACCAACGGCTTTGGCTGTTGAAAACTGATTAAATGATACGGTGCATTTCGGCATAGGGTTTCCAACGGCTACGGCCGTTGGAAAATTCATTTTTAAATTGCCCCCCCCAACGCAGCTCGTCTTCTTCGTCGCGACAGAATCCATTCTCTCTATCCCTGCAACGCGACCTTCGCACTACACACACATTCACGTGGCCAGTCGATTGGGACCCGAAACAGCTTCTTCGAGGTCCGTTTTTCGTGGATCTGCTGTCGTTTACCACGATCTGAAGGTTAGCTTAATTTTTTTCTGAGAAATTTTTGATTTTTTTGGAGCTATTTCTCCATATTTGAGCTTCTTGGTTGATAATGGGTTGAAGATGTTGGTTTTTATTGCTGGATTGAAGTGATTTAGAGGTGTTTGAAGGAAGATAACATTTTGATTTGAGGTAACCGTGTTTATTTCATTTTTTTGATTTTTTTTCCCAATAAATACGCATTTTCGGATTATATAGTGTTAATTTGGTTTGAAATATGTGCAATATTTGTTATTTTGTGTTGCATTTGGTTGGAGATTTAGTTTTTAGGTTACCCATTACAAATGTTTTTTTATGTGCATTTTTTTACAATTTTTTGTTTATTTTCGGGATTAATTAGACATTATGAAATTATTAGTTTTAAGTGATTTGTTTAGGTAGTATATTTACATTTTGCAATGACAAAATATTGTAGAATATTTATATTTTTTTCATATGGTGAAAAACAATTTTTAAAATAAAATGAGATTAGCTAAAATATATTTAAAAAAAATGATACTTCTCTTTTTGAACTAATTGAAAAATTAATAAAATGTTAAACAAGTTAATATTAATATTAATCACAAGCATTAACTATTGGTTTATAAATATTAAAATCCATTATAGATATAAAAATTATTAGTAAATTTACAGAGATATAAATTATTTAGAAAAATAAAATTTATTAGAAATATCTTATATATTTAGAGAAAATGGATTGGATGTGGTGTGAAATAAATATTGTTGGTGATTTACAAAATTTACAGATCTTATTGTGTAATCATGACATTTGGCCTACTTGCATGAAAATCAACTGGAATGATGTGTCCACTCCAGGGGCAAAGTGTAGGTTTCTAAAATAGAGGAGTAATGTGTAGATTAGGTTAAACATAATGTAGTTTTTACAACTTTCCCCTAGATTGTTTGCAAAAAATGCATAAAAGAATAGCAACCTATGAATAACTCTCTTGTTCTTTTCATGCCCTAAACCCCTTCATGGTCTTTAGTCATTGAAAGGGCAACTGTAGTCTAATTAGGAAAAAAAATGACTACAAAGTGACTGCAATCTAATTTAAAAAAAATTCACGTTTGAGAGTTGATTGCAAAGTAGGCTACTGAAACAATGAGTCACCCAACAGTGTTAAAAAAAAAATACCTTTTTGTTTCCAATTGAATCAGCACTGGCAAGGATAAGGACTGAACTTCAATCCCCACTAAAAAACGTGATTCCTTATTTGTTTTGTGGTGAATAGAAAATAAAAAAAAAACCGTTAAAAAACAGATTATATGGTAGAATACCTACTTTAGTTTCAAAGAATGATCTCAAAACTTAAACAAACTTGATATTAATAAGCGATTAATGTGGCCAGTTCCAAAAACTCAAACTCATTGCCATATATATATATATATATATATATATATATATATATATATATATATATATATATATATATATTGGTCAATTTCTATACTCAATGATGGAAACTAGATATGTACAAATTATGTTTTGGCCTTATGTGAAATTTTAAAAAAAATGTCTCAATTTTTTACAGTTATGCATAAGTTAAAATAAATCATGCGTTAAGAGAGAAAAGATTATTTAAAACAGTTATACATAACTATAATGAAACAAATAATAATCTCCCTAATGTATTTTGTTTAAATTGATCGTGTACATTAATGATACTTTGTTTCATTTGAAGAAATTTCTTATATTACCAGGATATTAAGTTATTTTTCCCCATTTTTTCAGTTCCTCCCTGCATTTGTCTAGTGTGAAGAAGTACCCATTGTTTCTCCTGTCCATTTGCAGTCGTTCGAGGTTAGTTTAGATTTCTTTTCGTATATAATTGAGAATGGGATGATTTTAAGGGAAATTGTTTTAATTACTAATATTGGTAATAAAACTTATTACTTCTCACTAAGGTGCAAACACAGTGGCTTTAGATTTGAATATGCAATTTATGTTAATTATTTGTTATCTGTCCATATTTTTATTCTTGTGGATTATAGTCAATATGTAATTGAAATTGTGCGTTGTGTATATTATTTTATGGCATGATTATTTGTATAAGTTCATGGTAATAGGTGTAGTTATGGTTTAGTTGGAGTACTTTAGTGTAAATGGTTATATTATGTCATGGTGTATTGATAATAAAACTTTAATCATCTTAATAATACCATGTTGCAATAATATGACAATAATAATGCAGAAAAAATACCAGACAATTAATTTGGAGACCAATAGAGAAAATATGAAAACAAATAAATTAGGACCACTGAAGAGAAGGAGTCACTGTCATTCGAAGAAATCCAGGTAGCCTGAGTGTACCAAACATGACTTTAACGCAAACTTCTTCCTAACCCTAACCTTTACCTTAGACCATACATCTACACTTAAACCCAACACAATAAACCGTTACTTGTAAACCCTAAATACGACAAAAATCTAACCTAAACTATAAGTCTATAATCGTAGCAGTATGAACCCTATACCTAAGTATAAACTCTAATAGACATAAACTTAGACCCTAATCTTAACACTAATTTGTACTTTACCATAAACGCTATACAATAAATCTGAACCGAAATAATCCCCATAAACCCAAGACTCTAACCTTAACCTTTACCTTAACTATAAGCTCGTAATTCAAATCATAAACCCTCAAACTATAACCTTAAAACTCTCAACGATTAAAGGAATAATCAGGACAGTTTTAAACCCTTAAGGTAAACATTAACTTTCTTTATTAATTACCTTTTGTAGTTAGTAAATCCTATATGTAATAAAATATCTTTTAAAAATTATGAATTTAAGTACTAAGAACAATGACAGTAATAAGAACAATAAGAACAATAATGATGACCGTACGTTAATCATAAGAACAACTAGATTGAGAATAAACTTTGTCTATCTAAAAATACTGTAAACTTGAGTACGTAAACATTGAAGCATACTTTTGTTATTTTTAGTAACTCAACCTAAAACTTGAGTACGTATATCATTTAATAGATTGAGGTGTTTATGATTACGAATAGATTTTGTGTGTAATGGAATCCGCTCGTAGGTGGATGTACGGTAACTGTTTCTTGCCTGGCCGAACTGGTTACACACAACAGTGGAAGTCCGGGGTGAAAGAATTTATATCATTTGCTGTATCCCACCCTGAAACTATGAGCGGGTTATGCATTCACTGTCCTTGTCAGAAGTGTAAGAATTTGCGGTTTAATCAGGCTGATGAGGTCAGAGTTCATCTATACAAATGGGGGTTTAAGCCTTTTTACTTGAATTGGACCGCACATGGTGAGCCATTTAATGAAGCATCAGATACGGCTCTAGGTGTGGGTGGGTTTAGGGAGTTTGACCAGGGGTGTTCGATGAATCCATATGAAAGGATGGTATTAGATGCCGTTGGCCCTAGTTACAATCAATTTTCGGAAGACAATGTTGTGGAGCCAAATGAAAGTGCTCAAAATTTTTTTAATCTATTGAATTCAGCGTCAACTCCTTTATGGGATGGGTGCGAAAGTCATTCTGAGTTATTTGCTGCTGTCTGCCTTCTCAACCTTAAGTCTGAGTATCACATGTCACGAGGATGCTTTAATGGCATTCCCCAACTAATGAAAGAGACTCAACCAACAGATAGTAAGATGCCATCAATTTGGTACGAAACTAAGAAATTAGTTTCCCAGTTGGGGCTGTCTCACGAGAAGATTGACGTTTGTGTGAATGATTGTATGTTGTTCTGGAAAGATGACAGTACCAATCGTATTTGTAAGTACTGTGGGTCTGAGAGATATAAGCCAAAAAAGGGAGGTCGTGGTAAAGATCGACCGAGGAAAACCATGCATTATTTACCACTAAGCCCTCGTCTGCAACGCTTATTTGCGTCATTGGCAACAGCTGAGCAGATGAGGTGGCATAAGGAGCAAACACAGGTCCCAGGTGTGTTAAAACATCCATCAGATGGTGAAGCTTGGAAACATTTTGATCAGACCTACCCATGGTTTGCTTTGGAACCATGAAATGTCAGATTGAAGTTGTGTGCTGATGGATTTACACCTTTTGGACCATCTGAGAAACAATACTCTTGTTGGCCTGTGATCGTTACTCCGTATAATTTGCCTCATTGGATGTGCATGAAAAAACCCTATATGTTCCTTTCGTTGCTGATTCCAGGTCCACGTAGCCCAAATCATAAGATTGATGTTTATCTACAACCTCTCATAGACGAGCTACGGCATATGTAGTTTGATGGCGTCGAAACATGGGATGTGTCATTGAAACAAAATTTTATTCTGCGAGCAGCATTAATGTGGACCATAAATGACTTTCCGGCTTATGGCATGCTATCAGGGTGGATGACACATGGGCGATTGTCTTGCCTTATTTGTATGGGTGAAAGTAAGGCATTCCAACTTAAGTATGGCGGGAAAATTTCTTTTTTGACTATCATAGGCAATTCCTCCCCCGGAACCACCCATATAGAAGGAATTGTACTTGCTTTAAAAAAGGGAAATCAGAAAAGTCATTGCCTCCTCCGTGCTTATCAAGTAAAGATATATTTGAAAGAATCTCATGGATTCCATCAGTTGGTAACGATGGTCCACAAAATCGACCGTGTGATTATGGGAAATCACATAATTGGACGAAGCGAAGCATTTTCTGGGAGTTACCATATTGGGCCACGAACTTAATACGACATAATCTTGATGTTATGCATATTGAGAAGAACGTGTTTAAGAATATATGGAATACTGTGATGGATGTTAAGAACAAAACGAAAGATAATGTGAAAGCACGGAAGGACCTGGAAATTTATTGTAATTGGCAGGAGTTAAACATGGTTCCACTTGATGATGGTCGTTCGTTGAAACCAAAGGTGAGGTTCACATTGGATGTTAACCAAAGGCAAGATGTGATCGCCTGGGTAAAATCTTTACGACTCCCTGATGGATATGCCTCGAATCTTGGGAGATGTGTTGATACAGCTGGTTGCAATATGTATGGTATGAAGAGCCATGATTGCCACGTTATGATGCAAAGACTTCTCCCCATTGCCCTCGAAGCGCTACCCGACAATATTTGGAAGCCATTAACGGAGTTAAGCCTATTCTTTAGAGACTTGTGCTTTCCAGAGTTGCATGAAATCACTTGTTTGCGTTGGAGGAAAATATTCCAATTATAATTTGTAAGCTTGAGAGAATTTTCCCTCCAGCGTTTTTTGATGTCATGGAGCATCTCCCAGTTCACTTGCCCTTTGAAGCAAGGGTTGGAGGACCTGTTCAGCACCGATGGATATATAAATTTGAGCGGTGCATGCATGACCTAAAAATGAAGGTTTTTAATACTGCTCATGTTGAGGGATCGATATGTGAAGCATACATTATAGAGAAGACTTCCATCTTTTGCTCTTATTACTTTGAGTCCCATGTTTCCTCCATGATGAACCGCGTACCGAGAAATGATGATGGTGGTCCTGTCCAATGTAATGGTGACTTGTGGTCCATATTCACTTTTCCGGGACGACCATATGGTGCATGCCGATATAGATTCCTCACGGACGATGAACTCAGACTTGCAACCACATACGTTCTTCTAAACTGTGCTCAGATCAGGCCATACCTAAAGTAAGTCATCGTTCATGTAAAGGCATTCCAACTGTGACTATGTTAAAATTCAGTACTACTCATCAAACAAAACTAACATATTTTTATTGTTTCTATTATTGGCCACAGTATGTTTATGGACATGGTCAGGGAAACTGCACCTGAGATAACAATGTCCGAGATGGACATACACATTGAAAACAATTTCTCAGCCTGGCTCCGACAATATGTAGGTGTGTTTTTAGGACAGAATGTATTGCAATATGTTAAGTTATAAAAGTCTCCACATATATTGTCCTAAATTGAAATATGTTTTACATAGGTTGATGACCCAGGTAACAATATTGTCGATACCATCTTGTGGGATGTTGCATGTAGGCCCTCACGGCAAGTTCATACATGGCCAGTGTATTTCACAAATGGGTACAAGTTTCACATAAGTGAATGGGGGAAGGACAAATCAACATTTAATAGTGGAGTTTGCATACGCAGCACAGGTGCAAGTGAAGTTGAATGTGATTTTTATGGTATATTAGAAGAAGTCATTCAACTCGAATATCCCGGCTTTCCGCATAAGAATGTTGTCTTGTTTAGGTGCAACTGGTTTGACTCAACACCTGAAAGTGGAACTCGAATGCATAAACAGTTTGGGTTAGTTGAGATCCGGAATAGCCGCAGATATCAGAAGTTTGATCCTTTCATTCTAGCATCACAGGCTGACCAAGTTTACTACACACGATATCCGAGTAAGTCACGTGAAAGAAACGGGTGGTCAGCTGTTATGAAGATAAAACCTCAATGATTAATACATACTGCAGTTCTGGACACGGATGACGTGTATCAAGACAGTGGATCCGTTAATTGTCAAAGAATTGAAGATGACCCAATTGAGGAGTTAGCTGACCCGGGTGTCGGTGATGATATTGAAGAAGATGTACTTGAGGAGGGGGGATCTAATGGCAAGACAGAGGATGATGAGAAGTTTATATCCGATGACAGTGACTCTGAAGAGTCCGAGGAGTTTGAGTCGAATGACAGCAGTGGGTCGAATGAATGATTAGATAACATGTACTAGGAATAATGATAGGATGGTAATTTTTATGTATGTAATGAAAATATTTGAGTACGTTTATGTACCCTTAATACTGCACAATATATGTTAGTAAATATATGTTATGTTTAATTCACCAACTTACCTAAAAATAAATGTAGATGCCTCGGGGGATAACACCTATAGACGCCGACCTGGGAAAGGACCATTTGCGCAGTTTAAGGAGGTAATGGAACCAATACTTAATGAACGACATAGGATGGGTTCTTCATCCTGGGCACAGGAGGATGTCGGTGTAGAGACGCAGGGAACAACAGTGCCACCCACGCAGGTCCCCTTACATGAGCACCGATCTGACGGCGGTGGAGGCACGCCATCTGCACATGGATCTGGTGCGCGGCACCTGAGGCACCCCATAGTGACGACCCATCCCTCAGATGATGATATATATATTGATGACATCCCATCATCGATGTCACAGACAGCAGGGCGACTGCGGATGAGGATATCCCCACATGGTAACATGTAAGTGATAAATACCAGACACAAGTATTAATATTAGTAAGAGTAAATACTTTACATGGAATCATTCTTTGAAACTTAAGTCCGATAATTTCAACGACACAGATTCATTCCAGCTGCGGCGACACGGTTAGTGACACCATGTTTCACCACACATTTCAAACCATATTCTGATTGGTTCTCCATCTCTCCATCAGACCTGCAGTAATGGTGGCGTGTTTTTGAGGTATGACAATAATATTACTATGATAATTATGTAATAATGTTATAAGATATAGAATTGTATTTTCCTATGCTAATAGTTTAAACATATTAACCTGTACAGAGGAGCTGTGAGTGGGATCCCATACACCATAATGAGGTGTATCGGGTGTGGAATATATTGGGAGCACAGCATTTCAGAAGCATGATGTCAGAAATTCGGCGTGTGAAAGATCCGGTTAAACGTCGAGCAAAGGCAAACTTTATGTCAGATGCTGCATATGCGGAAATGAAGGCATATTGGGTGAGCCCTGAGTTCATTCAGAAGTCTGTGAAGTTCAAGGCAATGCGAGCAACAATGACTGATGAGGATTCACAGTCTGGCTCTTGCAGCGTGACATATGCTGGGGGGTCTATCTCGATGTCTGCACATCGAGAGCAAATGGTATGTATCTCGCTAATGTTCTTTCAAACAACAGTTCAGATACTAATGAAATTAAATTACATATTAATGTTACGTTTCATTCAATTAGAGAGAGAGAGATCCTGAGAAGAAGGACCCTGGCTTGTTTAAAGTCCTTCAGGCGACACATAAAATGAAGAATGGGAAATATGTTAGTAAGCGCTGTGAAGAAGTTGCTGTAAGTAGTAAAACTGTTTGGTCGCAAAATATTCTTAAGTTAATTACTACGTTTTACAAATTATGACATGACTAAATATATTTTATGACGTTTCTGTAGACTCGTATCAGTGCAGAGATTGAGGAGCAAACACAGCAAGAGGATGGAATAAAGGCCATTGATGAATTAGTAATCATTAGTACCGCATCTGGCGGTAGAAGGAGAGGCCGTGTATTTGGATTAGGATTTGAGCAGTGTGCTATACTGGGACGCCGATAGCCAGGTCTCATCCCGCCTATCGACATCACACAGACACCGCAATTCAATGAGAAAGTACAGAAGATGATGGCGAAGGAGAATGCGCGAAAGGATACGGAGTACAAGAGGAAGCTCGAGAGAATTAAGAGGAGACAGAGAGTAGAGATGGAGACTCAGAGAGCCGCATTGGAGGCAAACCGG
This sequence comes from Aquilaria yunnanensis, assembly GCA_039654915.1. Taxonomy (NCBI): domain Eukaryota; kingdom Viridiplantae; phylum Streptophyta; class Magnoliopsida; order Malvales; family Thymelaeaceae; genus Aquilaria; species Aquilaria yunnanensis. The sequence goes on along the minus strand of CM077600.1, from coordinate 35,106,053 downwards.
GCTCAGTTGGAGATTATTTGTCATTCGCTAAACCATCCGTGGCCGCCGGCACAACCAGTTCCACATTATCCTGATGACTCGGACTCAGAGGATGAGGAGATAGTCGGGACTCCGTGATGGGCGTCATCAACAGGTTAGCACATTTCCAAAGTTCTTGTGTTAGAGCCATAGACATAATAATTTTTAGACCTAAATCAGACTGACTTGATATTTATGAAATGTGTAAGCCGTTGAATGTTGAATGCTTTCTTTCAGATATATCTGTTATTGCTTTAATTATGCTGTATTTGAGAATTGCATATTTTAATTACGTTGGCATAGTTGTGTAATATTTATTTCTGAGTAAAGCCGGGCGTACTTTTATTCTTACAATTAATTTTGAATGTGGATTGAAACAGAGAAAAATACGAAACAACCGAAACCTGGAACGTTTAATATATATAACGAATGCGAAAATGAGAAACTTACCAACTTGTGCGCGTTGTTAATTACCAACTTGCAATACGGTCAGTACCAACGGCTTCATAACAACAATCTTACCATCTTCCGACAGTTGTTAATTACCAGCAGTTGGTAAGTTACCAACGGATGACAGTTGGTAACTACTACTACGCGATGGAAACCGAGTGCTTTCCATGACCGTTGGTAATTACCAACGTGTATTTTATCAACGTCTACACGTTGAAATTTACCAACGTGTTATTAGTAGCGCGTTGGTAAAATTTTTTCCAACTTATCGAATACCAACTGCCATTTACCAACGTGCAGCAGTTGGTAAATTCAGTAAAGTCCTATATTTTAGTGGTGCTTGATACCTCACAAGATTGCCTAAGCTTCCAAGAATTTGCTATCCCTTTTGGAATAATGAATGCCTACGGACATCATGAAGAAATGGCTTTAGCCGCATCCTTGCAAATTCTGTTGATGCCTTATCTCCTATTTATTGTATCAAGGGCTGCATCAACATTCAACTTTAGATATCCCTTCGTCAACAGATGCCATGATGCTTGCTCCATGGGTTGTGCTATGCCTTCTAAAGATGGGATTTTCTTGTTTTTCATTTACTACTCCAGCCAATTCAAGATAGATTGAGCCATTGCAGCTTGTCTTTGACACAAGACCTCATGAACAATCTTATTACAGTTGTGCCACACAAACCATGTAGCAGTTGCAATCATTAAAGCCTTATCCCCATCCTTGCCCATGAAATTCCATAAGTCTTTTTGCCACCTCCTGCTAACACTTGGCAATTTCATCCCCAAATAATGAAAGACTTGCTTAGAAAATACACAATAAAAAAAAAATGGCTGATAGATTCAGCTTAGGGCATTGCACACCAGGCATACTACATTGACATTCATGCCCCTCATTTGAAGATTCACCATTGTTGGTAGTGCCTTCTTGCATAACCTAAAAAAAAAATAAATAGATGGACCATAAGTGAAGGTTTTGACCATATAAGCTCGCAAAGGCTAAATAGTAGGCCGATTTAATAGAGAATCGACCATTCTCTTACATGCCCCATGTCAAGACATCTTCCTTGAATTAAGGAAGTAAGGGAATTGATTTCACAACTTCAGCATCTAGTGGGTGGAGCAGCGCATCAATAACACCATAGTTCCATTGGATCATCGAATGGTCAATCAAGGGATACATTTTCCAATTGTCCGTACATGGCATTGGAAACGTTATAGGTTTGAGATGATATTCAAGGAGCCAACCATCGTGCAATATAAAAATATAGAGTCAATTTCCCACTCACCAAAAAACATCCTAACGCACAATATTATGACCCACAAATAAGCCTTTATGCTAGCAAAAGTAGCGAACTGGACATGTTACCATATGTGAAATTTGGACATTTGAAAGTGAATCTCATCCCTCGTCCCATTCATAAGGTGAATCTGCAACGGAAACAACTTAATTATGGAACTCCATGAGCTCCATCATTATCGACCTAGAAAGCTTTATAGTCTTGGTTGGCGAATTAAAATGCAACATATACAATTGGGTCTTGATCTAAACACTCCCCGGCTTGTCAGTCTGATCAGTGATGCAAATAATCAACTGTGTCAACTCTCTTGTAAATCCCTAAGAATCAGGTTAAATTCCAATAAAAAAAGTTCCTAAACAAGAAACGATTGAGAGCGAAAGAGTAACTTGTTTGAGACATCATAAGCTGCGGTAGGTGCCTGGGTGCTCGCCGTTGTCAACAAACCAGATAGTAGGTATCCTTGGCATAGGGAATTTGTTGAGAATAGAGACCACTCATTTTCCTTCAATTCCACATAGAAACTCTGGGCACGAAAATTCAAAATTGCGAAAATTATCTCAATTTGCTCCAAGGATTAATTCTTTTTTTTTTCTTATATTGTATTGAAATTAGTTGAATTAGAGGTGGAGATGATGTTTAGGCAGCAGAGGTGGATGCTTGGGGAGACTCGATGCTGGAGGAAGAGGATTTAGGGAGGCAACGGGAGAGGACGAGTTGGAATGGATGAGAGAGAGAGAGAAAGAGTTAAATTTAAAGACTTGAGTATGCTTTAAGTGTAGGGAAGAAATTTTAGAGACTAAAGTTTACATTTTCTTCAAGATTTTATTAACTTTAACAGTAAAATTGACAGAAGAATCACTTTTGGGACATAAAATAGGGATATTAGGCATTTTAAGAGGACAAAATGAAGGGTAAGGACTTGTTTAGGATAACATAAAAAGGTTAAAGACAATGAATGGATTTTACCCCTTACTATAATTAGTGGTGTACCCACATATATAATATAGGGGTCCATGGACCGCATTTTTTTTAGGAAATTGTCAATAAGTGATAGATAATTAAGTAATTAGACTCTCTTTAATTTTTTAATGGACCCTCCAAATTTTTATAACATATAATGGAACAAAAAAATATGCCCAGTTTACCTTAATAAAAATAAAAAATAGGTTAGTATCTTCTCTTTATTGATAATTATAATGATAAAAGTCTTATACTGGTCCATAAACTCTCACATATTTTCCTACCTAGGAGTTTAATTTTTTTTTTTTGCCACTCTCTTTTCTTTCCAAACATATGAAAAAATTAAGGAGCTAATTGGATACTTGATATAGTCAAATGAGCTAAGTGAGAAGGAATGTCAAATTTTATGGGATAAAGGGGAATTTTTTTTTTGTACATTTTGTATAACGTGAGTATCTTATTCACCTTCTCCATATTTCATTGAAGCAAGTCAATCAAGAGTAGAAAAAATAAATGATAAATTAAAACATTTTTAGATCTTTCTCTATTTTTTTTTAAAATCATTATGTTATATATGAAAATTTATAAAATTTATTTTATAATGTTATCGTTTAATATACACACATGGATCCCCCTTTGTAAAATTTCTGAATCTGTCACTGACTATAATGTCAATCACCTTCATGATCATTCATTCATTCATATCGTGTTTTAAAATCTACACTCATTTGTCTTCGTTTTTTTTTTCCATCCATTTCACCCTCCATTGACTGCTTTAGTTATTAACTGTGGGAATGACAAAGTAGCAGGAAAGAATTTCTTAGATTCATAATTTAAAGTTTGCAATGCGAAAACCAAAAAGAATTGGAATTGGCAGAGTGAAAGGGTAGAGGTGGCTTGAGACAGTAAAGAACTGAATCATCTTCTCATTTCTCATTCAGAAATGTGTCATGGTGGCATTATGAGTCCCACTAGAGTGTAAGACACTGCCATGCTAGCCATTTTCATTGACCTTGATGATGGATCTAAAGGAAATGACACAATTAAAATACATTCCAAGAGGTAAAGGATTTTGGAAGAACAATTTAAAGAAAAATGACCATGTTAGGATAATAAGAAGATTAGCTGACCACCAGTTGATTTTACCATAATATAAGATTTTCTTTTTCTTTACAAAACATGGAGTACATATATATATCTAATAAAAAGAGCAATGATTGTTTTTCCAAAACTCAAAAATGACCAAACTAGTATATTTGATATTTATAAAAAAGTCGGTGGAGCGAATTTTGGGACCCCAACCTTAGTTGGATGTCTCTAAGTTGGTCTAAGTCACGAGATGATGATACTAAGGACCGGTAAAAGTTTTTTAAAATTTGGCGATTCATATCAAATTCATTTTAATTTAAGTTAATTGATTACAAAATGATTTATTTTTATTCGTACATTTTTTTTACTCAGAACGAATTTTAATTAAAAGCTAATACTATATAGCTACAATAATTCATTAAAAATATAATTTTCATAATCTTATTAAATTTTTATGAATTTTTTAAGTTTAAAACTTTAAAAGAAAAAAATTCATAAAAATTTAATAACATCATAAAAATTTACTTTTCAATGAACTATTACATCTACATAATACTGACTTTTAAATAAAATTAATTTTAGATAAATAAAATATAAAAATAAAAATAAATTAGTTAACTTTCAAATGTAATACTTCAAGACTTTATTAAATGGATTGACCGACATGGCTGCGTTATTAAATCCTTGTTGCGTTACCCAAGTCACGTTTGGCATCTGTTTTTCCGTCTCTGACGCGGTCAACAAAAGCATTTCTCATTACGTACTGAAAAGGAAGGGAGAAGTATTTTATCCTGGACTGCATCTAATCCACAATCTCAGACTGCAGACTTAGCCATCTGAATTTCCCCGTCTATCCAACCACACCATGCCACGTAGTCTTCACAAAGTTCCTCGTCGACCCTGTAGGTACGCGTGGTTCGGATACCAAGCCAACCTCTAAACGCCGGTTACCCGAAAGAACTAGCCGTTCCGTCCACTCTCTCTTGGTCGATTGGGGTCGACTTTAGGTTTAGGGTTCTCGATTCTTGTCGAATCATGGAAGGTGAATTCCAAGACTGGGAGTTGCTGCACGGCTCGGACCCCGATTCTCATCTGGTTACCTCCCCCAAGTTGAGGAATCTCGATGAGATCGCAGGTGATTCTGAAGGTATGATAAGGTCTGATTACTTCAACCTTGATAATCGGACTAGGTACGAGAGGACTCTGGTCTCTGGGGCAGATGAGAGCGAGGAGGGTTCTCTCGACTCGGAAAATCCCAGTTGGATTGATCCTGGGTCTGTTACTCGCTATTTAAGGAAGAATTCGGGTGGGTTCTGGTCTGATTCGGGCAGCGACAAGTCCGATGATCGTAAGTTTAGTGATTCTGAGGCGAAGACCTACTCGGGGTTTCCGGAAAATGAGGGAAGGGTGGTGGAGAGTGGACGATTTGGAGAAATGGAAAGTAAAAACGAGGATTACATTAAGTTTGAGCCCAATGATGGCAAAGTCAGCGTTGAAGTTCAGGGAAGAGATTTGGCCGAATTCTGGTCTGCTTCCGGGGGAGATAGCTTGGTTTCGATGAAATTTGGGCACTTTCAGGAGGAGGAGGGTAGTGACGGTGGAAAGATATGCAGTGGATTGGGAAATTCTGGAGAAAGTGATGGTGGAAACGGGTCGAGTGTGGAGTCAGATGGAGAAGGAATTTTGAATAGGAATGGGGGCGCGGGGGATGAACAAGTACAATGCATTAAATCTGTTTGCGGGGAAGAGAAGAGGAGCATAGTGTGGTGGAGAATTCCTTTTGAAGTCTTGAAGTATTGCGTGGTCAAGGTGAACCCCTTTTGGTCCATTTCGGTAGCGGTAGCTTTTATGGGCTGTTTGATCGTGGGACGCAGGTTGTACAAGATGAAGCGCAGGTCTCAGAGCTTGCAACTAAAGGTTACAATTGATGATAAGGTCAGTCTTCTTTTCTCTCATTTAATTCCAAACTATTTATTTCTTTTACCTACTGTCACTATGTTGATTCACTCAGTATCTGTTGTGCAATATCTCCCTGTTTTTATCTCTCATTCAGTCATTCTGCAACCACAGACATGTTGCCTGATTTGTTTCTGTGTTATTAATAGCATCACATAAACTGAAAACCGTTTTATAGCAATTTAAGAGCTTTCTTGCTTCATTTCTGTTTCCTGTTTGGTGCATGAGGTTGATTGATTGATCACATGGCACTGAACTTATAGAGCTTGTTGAAATTGGATCTCAGCCCTTTTTCCAGCATTAGTGTGTCCTCTCGGTGAATCCATTTCTAATTCATTTTTTGTCCTTTTCCCATTATCAAATTAATTGGGTGAAGCACTGAGCACTAGATATGTGTTCACCTTATTAATGTGTCAGCTTTCAGCTGATAAATGTTACTCTTATCTATGACGAGAGGCTAGAGTTACATAGCTTCAACCTTCATTTGATGAAGTGCCCTAGTTCAACCACAAGCAAAAAGTGTATACACTTCAAATCCAGATGTTTCTTTTTCTTTTCTGTCTTCACTTTTCATCATTTTTAGCTGAAGGCATATTACAAGTGCCATCCATTTTGTTCTTTTCTTCCCCCAGTGTGTTTAATTGCATATCTTGATTCTGTTGAATAGTTTAAAGTTCCATCATACAGTCTTGACACTATCAACAGTTCCACTATCAACAGTTCATTTGGCTTGAATTAGGAGTTGGTCCTTGCGAGGAGCTGTCCAGAAAATATGATCTGGGTGTTGTCATTTTGTTCTTTATAAGTAAATGCTGGATCGGATTTTTCAAGTTCATTTAACATTATTTGCAATTGTATTTTATTTTTTGGACAAACTATGCATTATGCATATTGTATCAAAATGGTAAAAAGAAACAAGAAAACGAACAATGCTTTACAAAAAAGAATTGGTATTTTCAAAAGCGGTAGTTCTAAGTTTTAGATATTTTGGGGAAAAAGAAATACTATCAAATTTGTCTCTTCTCCAGGAGAAATGGTGCTTGACATATTCGCTTGAAAAATGTCTTTTGTAGTTTAGATTCTACTTGTCTCTTTGCTTGAATATGAATTTTGTAAGATCCACTGGTTGGATTCCAACTGGAGTTATTATGCAGGGCAAGTGCAGAATATAATATCCCCCACTGCTTTTAAATTATCAAAACTTGTTGGCTGTTGGACTGGATGAGAATGATGTGCATTTGAAAGTTTAGCAGCAAGAAATAATATATTTAATGCATTCGTAGCTTCTAAGTTTGAAAATTTAGCAGCAAGAAATAATATATTTAATGCATTCATAGCTTCTAAGTTTGAAAATTTAGCAGCAAGAAATAATATATTTAATGCATGCGTAGCTTCTAGGTTTGACCTTAGAATTTTCATCATTAAGGGGACGTTTGTATTCAGCAAAAGACATAGGGTTTCCACTGGTTACAGTTTGAATCAGGTTCTGCTTTTTCTGTTTTTCGTTCATAAGAAAATTGCTAGAAATCCTCGGGGCTTTGTATCAAAGATGGTAGCACCTCCTGAGACACCCTCTGCGGGAGTTGTGAGGTGAGAATAGTGAAATCTGTTTTACCAAAAAAGCCTCTATATCACTATTTTCGTTAAAAGTGGTTATCACCTTGCCTAGCCTAAACTAACCACCCCCATCCCTCCGTGTTCTACTTCCTGTTCAATAGGAACAGAAGCGTTTGATCCTTGTGCAAACAAACATAAGAAAACTGCTGCTGGTTTGGCTTGTTTCCAGGAATCCAGACTATGCTAATTCATCAGAAATTTTCTAGTTTCCCTGGATATCTATTGTTCTTATTTCCCTGGATATCTTTGGTCGATAAAAATTAGAACAAGGGGAAGCACTTAAAACTTTTTTGTATGAATATGTTTTAGTTGAATGATTATATACTCTTTACTGGATTTTCTGATAAGCAAGGCTTTCTTTTAATGTATGTCTTGTTATTAGTAATCATTATGCCTACTTTGTCAAAAGACCTGCTTCTGTATCATTCACCACTCTCATTTTGACCCTTTGTGCTTTACTATGCTCCTTATTATTTAGGTACTGTGTTTAAATTTTTGGTTAGTTGCTAGCCTGAAAGCTTTTGTGCTTTAGTGGAATCTGTCTCTTGAATTTGGAAAACTGAAGTACATTGCTATGATGCAAATAAATTTTTGTGGATAAAGGGTTTAAAATCATAGACTAGCAAGGACTGACAAATGATGCGTGCATGTTTTTTGTTTCACTACTCTATTCTGCAGAAGGTGTCCCAGTTTATGACCCGTGCTGCCCGTCTTAATGAGGCCTTCTCAGTTGTGAGAAGGGTCCCAATTGTACGGCCTTCAATGCCTGCAGCTGGGATGAACGCCTGGCCTGTAATGAGTTTGAGATAGAAATGATGCCCTGAGGAAGATTCCTAAGGAGCTCTTTTAGCAAGGTAAGCTTTGATTTTTGAATCAGAAGATAGTAGGGTGAAGGACTCTAATTAGGTGACATTCAGTGATTACTTTTGGAATTACAGACTCATCTTGGTCATCATCCGGGTAAGGTCCCCTTGCAATTCAAGGGGCCCGTTTTTGGTGGATGGTGGAAGAAATGTTTGTTAGGAGTATTACTTCTTGGAATCACGAATTGTAACATTACAGTTTCCCTAGAGTGAATGCGTTAAAATTATGCAGACAAGTTGTTTTCAATGTTTTCTCGTGTTATTGATTAGTGCTTGCAGGTATATTGGTTCATAAACCAGGCAGGGCTTCTCAAGAAGCATTGTTTGTGTAGCACGGATGACTTCGAGGCCTTTGTTATTTTGAGCCGGGATGAATATGTAGTGCGTAATGGATTAGGGATGGACATAGTGTGCAAACAAAGAAAGACTGGACTCTGCTCCTAAAGTTATGTAGCAATGTGTAATTGTGCTTTGTTGTGTTCGATCTGGATGGATTAGTACGACTGCTTCATGTTTAAGTCACTCTCTTTTATAGGTGACCAAAAAGTCCGTGTATGAATGCTCGCTAAAATTATCGAATATATATGCCACAACATTTATTTCATTGTCTCAACTGAATCATTTACTCCATCTTCCATTTCTCAACTACCTCACATATTGTTGAACAATGTAATGTTAGTTGTACCCGTTTCTGGCAAAATCGTATGTTAGAGGAAATTTAGTTGGTATTTCCTATTGTTATAATCATCGTACTTGTTTCGCAAGGGGCTAAGCCATGTCGAAAATTCTTGCATAGCTAGTAGTGTCAATTGAAAGTATGGGACCTGCTCTCTGCAACCGAATCGAATAATGTTGGGATCAGGTGATTTAATCTTGTTTTGTACTAACAACAAAACCTGTTGATCAAAGCATTGCATGCTAAAACTTGTGAATTAACTCGCAAGTAAAACACCAACGATTGTTCGATAAGACTTTAGTTTGTCTGGCTGAGAATCGTCCTCCTTGTTGTTTGGACTTTTTGGTGGAAGAAAGAATCACCTCCGTGAAGGTGAAAGTAGCGTTTAGATGTTAGATTTATATCACCTAAGGATTCAATCATTCAAACCAAATAACACCCCCACCCTCGCCCCTGCCTCCCCACCCTAGAAGAGAAGAAGAGGAGGAAGAAGGGAATAAAATTATTGATTAAGGACTACTTTAGGCTTAAAATATAGCCATGCTACAAGCACACCAGTTATAGTCGTTGGATTAATGTAGGTCCTCGACAATTTAAGGGCTCATGTTTGATTCAACACCTATTACGTGTTTCCATTATGGATCATAACAACAATATTTTCTCGTAGAAAACAATCACTTCCTCTCATCCTCAGATAAAACAAACAGAGAGAAACATTCAGAAGTTTCATATAACGATGAAACTGAAAACCAAAGCAAACAATCCAGAGCCATAAGATAAATAAAGAATCTCGAGTCACCTGTAAGTTATTTGGCAATATAATTAGAGACCCTAGACCTGACTTGGTGAACATTATGGGGATCTTTGAACCGTTTCCTCTCAACAGCTAGATTAATTGGACACCAAATTAGTTCAAATTTAAGTACTCGGCCCGGCCCACTTTAGTCCTCTTCCTCCACCACTTTGGCGATGGATGCAGCCACAATGGACAGATCGTGAACAGCCTTGTTCATCACCGTTATGGGTGACTTGTTGTCTGCGAATCCTCTCTCGCAGGCCTTGGCCTCCACAGCTCCATCGTAGGCACCCTCCTCCGCGAACTTGTAGTCTCCATTCTGCAATGCCTCTAGAACTTTGGGGACGTCAGCCTGTATGATGGCGTTGTAGCGGTCCGCGCAGGAGTTCAAGGCTTCGTACACGGCCGGCTCCAGCTCCAGGCCATACTCCAGCAACTCATCAATGCGGTCTAGAGTTGCCATCGCTTTGTTGTTGAGTGTGCCGGCAATGATGCGAGCGAGCCCCTTCACATCTGCTTCCTCGCTTTCGGGATTCGATCGAAGGGACGTGACACATAGCTTGTAGAAGGGTGTTTTCTTGCACGTTTTGTTTATCAAATCGCCTAGGAGAATCGTTGGACGGATGGAGTCGTATGTAGGAAAGACGAACAACATCAGAAAGATCATTGCCAGTATGCTCTTTAGTCTGATCATCATCCTTAAACTAATACTCCTAACAGAGAAAGATCAGTTAGTTCTTAATTAATTTAATAATTTGTACGAGTTTTGCTGGGAGAGCAGTTCTGCTTTATTTCCCTCCAGGCCTTAATTTATAAGAAATGAGTGAGGGTGTATATAATCTAGGTGAAGAAGTTGACGCAAGAGTAGGATGACCAAATCAGCGGTTTGAGATGATTTTACAAGGCACTCCTTGAAGCTCGGCTAAATAAAAGCCCTGAAGGCAAGGATGTTGCACATTTGGAGACACCTCTCACTTCCACTTCATTTTAAAGCTACCATGTCTCTCGTCTCCACCTCCTCGCCTCCAGTCAACTAATTAATTATCGGTGATATCAACACTAATCAGGAAGCAATGGGATTGAAACACACATGGCCTTTAAGGCTCTAACCAGCTTACAAGTTCATCACTTCCCAATAGATGAAGAACACACCAAGTGGCAAACTGTGAAGATACTTACTTGGTGCTAAGAAATCAACATAAAAAAGAAAAATGGTAAAAGCATATTACTTTTACAAATTAAAGTGACCAATGCACCTAAAATGCAGCCACATAACAGACTAATTATTTTATAGGTAAATAACACCAGTTGTCCCTAAACTATGCTAATGTTGCTTATTATCTTAAAACTATCAAATGTTGTTTAATGGTCCCTAAACTATATCCAATGTTGCTTAATCGTCCTGCCGTCTATAGCAACCATTAAGAATGAATGAAAAAATGATGTGACTGCTAATGTGACGTGAAAAAATGACACGGTTGCTGATGTGGCACCACTTTTCCATTCATCCTGAATGGTGTGGTAGACAGCAGGACGAGGTAGCAACAATTAAATAGTTTGAGGACGATTGGTGCAATACCTGATAGTTTCAGGATGATTAAGCAACATGGGATATAGTTTAGGGACAACTTGTGGCATTTACCCTTATTTTATAGATCACTATTATTGGTGCATGGCAAATGCAAAGGACCATAGTAATAATATTTAGAACTTCACACGTTATTATAGCCCTTTAACCATCGGATCCATATTAGTCAGGTAAGACTTTTAATTAAGTCAAAATCACTAATTTAATGCATCAATTAGTTTGAATTAGCAAGTCAAGTGAGTTTGTTAAGGTTAGATGGTTCCTAGGTTGTTTTGAAACATAAATGTCACCGGGCACAAAATGGTCATTTTGCAACTTAAGGTAATACGATTAGTTTTGAGGTCATAAGTTAATCTAATGGACCTAAGTCACAAGAAACTAAAGCTTGGGATAAAATTGCCTAAGCTAATTTTACTATTTAAGCATGGGGTCATTTTGTAAAAAAAATATAAAAGTTTAAGGAAGTTGGAGGGGGAAAGGTTTTTTAAACCATTTTGAAGTGTTTGGGAGGCTACTATTCACCCATCTTCTCCAACAAACCCATAGCCCTTCTTTCCCCCTCAAAATCCATGGCCAAATCTCCAATTTCTTTTCAATTTTTAGTGGAATCAAAGCCCTATGACATATACAGCATGGAAAGAGCTTTTTCTTGCAAGGATTTTGTATGGTGAGCTTAGGTTAACTTTTTTCATGCTTGAGGAGCTTAGGTATGTTTTGCCATCTTTGTTTTTGGGTTGTTCTTGGTTTCTTAATGTTGTATGAGCTTGGGTCTAGCTTGATTGAGCTTGAATTGGTGCTTTATATGTTGGATTTTGTTAGAACCATAGGAACCATTAGTGGCAATTTCTTGGTGTAGATGCTTGATTGCCTACTTGTTCTCTTTAATTAAGGTAAGAGATTTAGTTTTCATAATCATTTAGTGCATATCTTAGCTTGCTTATTTGTGCTTTCAAGTAGTTTAGGAAATATGCATAGGTTATGATAGATATTACTTATGATGGACTAGGTAGAATCAAGCTCTTATATAGAATAATTGAACACTTGTTGCTTAGTTACTTTGGCAATGAATGGTCCTATTGTAGCACCTAAACATAATTGGAGCTTGTGGTAGCTTGGTATGAAGGTTTGGGTGGCTTGGGATGCTCGTAAACATGCTATGGAGTATGATTGAAGCTCGAGGAATCCGAGAGAAAATACGTGTGGCACCATGTCGCCAAGACTTGACAGCATTGGCATCTTGTAGTATTTTCACAATAACTTTTTGCTCGGGTGTATGATTAAGGCTATTCAAGAACTCATGAGAAGCTAAGAGAAAGATTTACAACTTTCATACTTTTACCCAAGCCTGAATCTGCATAGGTTTGACAGCATTTTATTTCAAAGTAAGGGGCCAAAGGAGTGCTTAGGGGGTCTTGGGGTAGAAGGTGCCTAATGGCACCTTAGAACACCCCATAAGGCATTAGGTTGTTAATTAAGTTTACTTGGGTGCAAAAAAAGCATGAAGGAAGATAATTCGAAAAAAGCTCCAAGTACCACTATAAGGCCATTATGAAGATTAAGAGGGTTAGCACTATTGGTAGTCTAGTTAAGACTTTAGAGCTTAAGACACCAATAAAGAACCCTAGGGTACATGAAGGGTTCTTTGAAATCTAATGAATTGGATCCATCCATAGCAAATATTCTATAATAGGGTGAATGAAGTAACGGGGGATAGTGGAGCACCATGGATGAAGGCTTAGTGCACCTGTGGCTTAATTGAGCTGTGACTCAAGGCATAAGTGAAAACTTAGTGCATAATTGATAGGTTAGATGGACGAGGCTTAGTACCTTAATTGTCTAGGTGAGCTTAATAGCTCGAGACACCAAGTGGGAAGCTAGTGTACCTAATTGGATGGAGGCTTAATACCATGGCGGCCTAAACAAGCTAAGGGTTTGAAGTACTAAGTGGGAGCCTAGTACATCTAGAGAGTTCTTTAGAACTCAAGTAAGAAGCATCCATCATGTTCACCTGTGCAACAATAAAGATAAGGTTATTAAGTGAGTTTAACTCATTAGACATCAGCAAACCAAGGCTTGCTAGGAGCGAGTTTTAGGCTAGAACTAATTAAGCACGGGGAGATGTTCGTGCAAGGACTAAGATAATGAAGGGTCTCAATGGACCCAATTGTTTGTGCATATGTTAGCCCTTAGACTACATTGGGCTTGCAATAGATTATATATATATTATATATATGAGTGTCCTCAAGATTTTTTTTTACAAGTTTATTTGTCTTTTTGCAGGTACCCAAACCCCTTACTAGGAATCTTTAGCTTCTCATTCCTTTTACTGTTGTTATACAGATATTGTTTGGAAGGAGATGACAACCATTGAGGGTTGTTGTGCTAGTACATTTGTGCAGGTAACCATCTAGTGAGTCACTTATTGATTATAGTTTTACTGGTTAAGTTGTTTATAGTCTTATAGAGGCTAGTGGCACAATGAACAACATAGTTGGAACATGGATCTCCGTAGTGACTTTTCAATATATGTATGTATAATAGTTAACTTTCAATGTCTCTAGATCGAGTAGTATTTTAGTTACTTTTGGCATGTGCATAGTTTTTTACTTATGTAATGTTGCACGTGCATGATTATTACTTGTAGTTAAATTCATTGTGTTTTAATTCTTTGACTTGTGTTTTAGTTATGTTTTATAAATGTTAGCAATGTTTCCGATTTATTTTTTTAAAGAGAATTCAAGTCAAAGCAAGTGCATACATAATGTATTGTAGGTTAATAACTAGATGCATAAAAGGTTTCAAAATGGAACATGTAATTAATTAGCTAAGTGTAATTAGTACAGGACTCTTGTTCCTTAGTCTTCTTGGGAATTGGGGTAGGGTCGCTACACATGTAGTAATCATAATTGTTTTCATTAAAAGAGGACATGTTAAAAAGATTATCTGAGTTATAATTACCTACAGTACCATATAGATATACAGTAGAAATATAAATCCTAAAATAAGTCAGGATAACTAATAAAAATTTATTGTGTTTCAAAGAGCATAAGTTCAAGTATCATTAACTGATAAAGACCTAATAGCCATTCGATCTCGATGACACAATTTATTTTACAAGTTTAAATTCATCCAACACAATTAGTGGTAAGTAATATTAATTGTCAAGCCCAAGCTATAGGGTTGGCATTGTTAAGATTGAGTTTGACTCAATTCTTTCTGCAAATAGAGTCGGGTTCAACGTTGACCATGCTTATATTAAAAAAATTAAGTCAAAACCAGCAGATTATAGATAACTAGCTAAAGTTTATCTATTGGGTCAATTAAGCCCCATAAATTTTAGTCAGGTCAAATAGCATGTTGACATTTGCCTCAAATGAAAAAGTCACTTGTCAAAATCATGGGATAAAAGTATAATATTAACTATATTTAGGAAAGGTGGGTGCAATTTCACATTAGTGGAAATGAGCTTAACCAGGGAACAAACAAGACCAACCAAACAAAAGAAGAGAGATTACCCAAAAAAAGAAAAAACAAGAGAAGAGGTTAGGAATTGAGAATGTCCACCTGGTGTATATACATCATTTAACACCGTCAGGTGTCCTGGTGATTTCCTTTCATTACCCAGTTTTAAAAAGATGGACAATGTGTAAAGAATAAGGGGTTAAATTTGTTAGTTATTTCTTTAGAGTCATCTTTCTATACAAAATCTTGGCATAACTCTCCTAGCCCTAAAGCCACGATCAAAGCATCCATAAAAAATCTAATTCCATCTCCCAAAAATCCATGAGCAAATCCCTTATCACCTTTTCAACAGAGACAACCAGAGGAGCCCAAAGACTTGTCATCTCCATGCTATTTTCATTGTCCGCTTGTCATTTACTGTAGTGGAAGGCTTTTGCGATCAGTGCGATGGTGGGTACAACGATGGCAAAGTCAAAGGATAAACTATTTCCCAAAGGTTTTGTGATCCATCAACTAGTTTCTAGTTTTTGGCAAATCATGTAGCAGGTCGAACATGCCAAATCTACAGAAAAAAAAAAAAGAATGAGTTTGGGTTTTAATCATCTAGAGGTAAGATTGGGATGAAAGAAAGTATTTTTTCTAGATATGGGTTTGTACTATGGCAATAAAATTGAGCATGAAATCATGTTTTGTAGCTGGTGCATATGATGGTGTTCTAAAATAATACATTCATGTTTCAGATTAATACTTGTACGAATTAGGCATATTGTATGGAATTGAATAACTTATGTATTATATGAAATGGTTTATGTACTCCGTGGAACTGATTTAGGCATTTTTTTTGTTGCATTGATGTGAAACGAATTTGAATTAAGCATTTGTATTTTTGGTTGTTTGGGGTAATACAAATTAATACGTTGGGGGTTCATAATGAAACATATAAGGTTAACATTGGTGCATATTTGAAATATATAATTTTTTTGTAATGCATTGGTGGTATAAAGTAATGCCCAAAGGTTTTGTCATCCCCTTCAAAGAATGCCTCTGACTATTCATTTGCTTTTCCCACCTATCCTTTAAAGCATGGATAAGTTTCATGTATATTTCTGGATTTTACATATATTGAACTGAATTGTATATGTATTAATTTGGGTATTAAATTGGATTTTATATGTATTAAACTATATTATATATGTATTAAACAAGGTTTTATATGTATTACATTAAATTTTATATGTATTAAGCTAGATTTTATATGTATTAAACTGGAATATATATAAGAATCAACAATTAAATCATCATTCAATTGTATTTCATTCAAATCAAACATCATTGTATAAAATACTTTGAAACCGAAAGTCTTTCCATAATATTACTTGACTGTGATAGTTCTTCAGACTAACAAACGTAAATAATAATATAGTGTACAAAATTAGGAAAATAAATCTATAAGATAATTTCCATAAATACATGAAATCAGCAACATTATCTCTCATAATGACTTGACTTCAGTTATAATTCTTAAGAAAAAAGAGAGATACCAAATTAAATCAAGTTTAAATGGTATATATAATTTCGATATTAAATATTTTGCTAAACGTACATTTATGATAATTATCACACTCTTGCTTCAGTTATCCAAACCAAACATAGTTCCTTTTTCGTCCAAAACAAACACCTGGGTTAAGTAGGAGTATGTGAACCGAGTGTACATAAAAATTCTCGGAAGAGGTTTTATCGAAAGAAGAAAATAAAAAACAAAGCAGAGTTAACCAAACCCGGATCCACGTTTTAGCTTGGGTTTGGGTTAGCTAACTCACGATTCTGTCGTCTCAATCTCGGGTTCGGGTCGCACCACGTCGTCACTACCAAGATCGGATAGCCCCAAATTCTAAAATCGAACCGTATCTAAAATTCTGTATTGGCCCTAAAAAAAATCCAACCCTGAAAGCCATACGGATCCTCCGAAAGGATCCTGCAAAGCAAGCACCATTTGTAATCTGGGTAAGAACTAAGAACAGCTCCCAAATTCCCTGTTCCTCCGTTTTTCTTTTTTGGTTTTTCGTTCATTTTTCTCTTGATTGGAGATTTTGGGTAGACCTGCTTGATGAATTTCTATTTGGGTCTTCTCTTGTTAGGGTCTTTGCTTCTCCTGATGTGTCATGTTAATGCCTAATACAACTTGTGATCAAGTTTATTCACTTGTTTTCTTCTATATTTATGTCTTCGATTCTGGCAATGTTCTAACTTCACTCCAGCTTCTAAGACCCTTAAGTTTAATTGATTGAATATGTGTTGTGTTGATCTTTTGGCAACATTTCCGTATAGAGTTTTGGGAGGAGTTTAGCTGAAAGTGCTGTACTCTCTTTTACTTATCGTTTTCTCTTCTTGCTTTCTAATTTTCACAAGGTTTAAGGATGTTTTGCAACATCACTATCTCTAATGTAGATGTTCTTGACTCTTGTTAGCACATACGTGGATCGCTTTTATAAATGCATGGTAAGTGTCATTCACTCGGGGGTTCAAAAGTTCTGAGAAGTGCCAGTTTTTATGGAATTGAGGGAGTATTACATTTCATTTAATCACTTCTTTGTGATTGATGGTCACCCATTTGTTTTTTTTTTTTTTTTTGTATTAGAATCTTAATAAGTGATCATTCTACCTATTTCATTTTAACGTAAATCAATTAACTCCAAAATGGCTTATTTTTATTCTTATGTATTTTTTACCCGGAACTAATTTTAATTAAAAGTCAATATTATGTAGCTGCAATAATCCATTGAAAATACAATTTTTGTAATCTTACTAAATTTTTTGTAAATTTTTCTAGTTTAAGACATTAAAAAAGAAAAATTCATAAAAATTTAACAATATCAAAAAAATTTACTTTCAAATGGATTATTGCATCTACATAATATTGGCTTTTAAATGAAATTTATTTCAAGCAAAAAAGATGTAAAAGTAAAAATAAGTTTAGCAATATCCTCAGTCTTCTCATTTGCTGTTCGTCAAGAGGGACATTTCTTGGGTCTTGAGGTGTATCAAATTTATAGTTTTGAAGTAAGGAACAAAAGAATTTAGCACTTGAGGACTGCATGAAAATGTAAGAGTTAGCAATTCTGATGGGTGACATTTTGAGGTTCAAATGATTGTTTGGTCATTTATACTCGTGGGTTATTTACTGAACTTTATTTTTCTTGTTTCATTTTTTCCTTTTAAATCTTGGAACTGTTTACAACCTGTAGCTGCAATGCAAGCTAGTAGAGCTATTAGCTTTGAGATTAACACTTAGTTCTTGTTCAAGTATTTGATTTTAATTGTTTGTCCAGATTGAGGAGCAGATGGTATGATTATTATTTCATTCCTGATTGATATATATTGTCTTTGCACCATCCCTTGTTTTCTAAGATTCCATTTTGTGTACTTTGGTATTTATTTATTTATTTGTGGTCTTCAAATTTTTTCTTCACCAATTACGTGTTGAATTGCAGATATCAATTCCAATGTGATGGATGTGTCAGATGATTTGGCCATGAAGAAACCAAAGAGGTTGACTTCTGTTGTCTGGAATCATTTTGAAAGGGTAAGAAAAGCTGATATTTGCTATGCTGTCTGTGTACATTGTAACAAGAAACTCAGTGGATCAAGTAACAGTGGAACCACCCATCTGAGAAATCACCTAATGAGGTGCTTGAAAAGGTCAAACTTTGATGTGTCTCAGCTACTAGCAGCAAAGAGGAGGAAAAAGGAAAATGCTGTTAGCATTACGAATGTTGGTTTTGAGGAAGGCCAAAGAAAAGATGAATATATTAAACCAGTGGTTATCAAATATGAACAAGAGCAGATAAAGGATGAAGTTTTTAACATTGGAAGTAGTAGGTTTGATCAAGAACGGAGTCGTCTGGATCTTGCTCGTATGATTATTATACATGGGTATCCATTGTCAATGGTTGACCATGTTGGGTTTAAAGTGTTTGTGAAGAACCTGCAACCATTATTCGATGTTACGCCGAATAACACCATTGAGCTTTCTTGTATGGAAATCTATGGGAAAGAGAAACAGAAAGTATATGAGATGGTTAGTAAAATGCATGGTAGAATTAACCTTGCAGTTGAGATGTGGTCTTCTGTAGAAAACTCAGAGTACCTGTGCTTAACAGCACATTATATCAACGATGATTGGAGATTACAAAAAAAGATCCTGAATTTTGTCACACTTGATTCTTCTCATACTGTGGACATGCTTCCTGAAGTAATTATGAAGTGTCTGATGGAGTGGGATATAGATTACAAGTTGTTTGCCCTGACCTTTGGTGACTGTTCCACTGATGATGATGTTGTCCTCAGGATATCAGATAGAATATCTCAGAACAGGCCACAACTGGCCAATATCCAACTGTTTGACTTGCGCTCAGCAGTACACGTACTTAATGCAATTGCTCAAGATGCTATTGCAGCTATCCAAGTGGTTGCCCAAAAAATCAGGGGAATTTTTAGGTACATTAAGAGTTCACAGGTACTACAAGTGAAGTTCAATGAAATTGCACAGCAAACAGGGATTGCTAATCAGAGAAGCTTGGTTCTTGATTGTCCTCTTAGGTGGAACTCAACATATATCATGCTTGACACAGTTCTATACTATAGAAGTGTATTTTCTCAATTTCCAGGTATTGATCCAAACTTGGCTCTGAGTGATGAAGAGTGGGAATGGGCAAGTTCTATAACAAGCTACTTGAAATTATTTGGTGAAATCACCAGTGTTTTCTCTACCAATAAATGTCCAACTGCAAATATATATTTCCCTGAGATTTGCGATGTTCATATCCAGTTGGTTGAATGGTGCAAGAGCCCTGATACTTTCATCAATTCAGTGGCTGCAAAGATGAAAGCTAAATTTGATACATATTGGAGCAAGTGCAGTTTGGCTTTAGCGGTGGCAGCAATCTTGGATCCACGATTCAAGATGAAACTGGTTGAGTATTATTACTCCCAGATTTATGGAAGCACTGCTCTGGACCGGATCAAAGAAGTTGCTGATGGGATCAGGCAACTATTCAGTGCATATTCTGTCTGCTCAAGTTTGGTTGATCAGGGTTCATCATTGTCAGGAAGTGGTGTGCCAAGTGGCACTATTGATAGTAGAGACAGACTAAAGGGCTTTGACAAATTCCTTCACGAGACTTCTCAAGGTCAGAGTGCAGTCTCAGACTTGGATAAATATTTGGAGGAGCCCATCTTCCCTCGTAACTGTGAGTTCAATATCCTCAATTGGTGGAGAGTTCACACACCAAGGTATCCAATTTTGTCCATGATGGCACGTGATGTTCTTGGAACTCCTATGTCAACTGTTGGACCAGAAACTGCCTTTTCTACTGGCGGTAGAATGCTTGATAGTTCTCTAAGTTCACTAAATCCTGATACTCGACAAGCCTTGATATGTGCACGAGATTGGATACGGATGCAAGCATATGGTATGTGCATTATCTTGACTTTTTTACACAACCAGCCATTGTTATATTCTTATCATGTATTTTCTTCATGGGGATCTGTAACTTCATTATTATAACTAATTTCAGATCCCAATCCCTCTACAAGTCTTTATGCTCTACCGCTTAATGTGGAAGCCAGTTAATTTACCTGCAGTAAGTAATCTGACTCTCCTTTATTTATACCATCTTTCAAAAATATTATTACCGTTTTCCTATTTGTGCAATGGCTGACATATGCTTGTTTCTCTAGAAGATAGATGGATCTCTGAGCTGCTTGTGTAAAGATGTCTGATTGCCTTCAAAATTTGAGCTTGGCTGTCAAACATGGTTTAGTTATTCCAAGTAAACTGCTTCGATTGTCAACATGGTCAATTCAACTTGGTTGCTGATTGTTCATAGCTCCGTCCAGAATCCTTTTGTTGTCATCTTGTTCTAGTGATGACTTGTAGTTATCTCTCCTAGCATAGTCTGAAAGCTTTATGTATATCTGGGGATTGCTGTTAGAACTGTCACATTTGTCCTTAGATTGAAGTGCCTGAGTTTCTTTCGTGAATGGGTTAGTGTGCTGATATGGTTCCTGGGTTGATCATGATGTCTCGAAATTGTATAGAACTTTTTTGTCGTTTTAATCGTAAGACGCTCATTTGAATAAATTAGCTGTTGATCCTAGCCAGCTGCCAGCAGTATTTTTTATGTTTCTGCGTAGCCCTTTCTTCCTACATTCCACGGTTCAATACAGCAAATCTGTCCATAAATAACCTTGTAGTTTAACAACAACAACGACGTTTGTAGCGGTAATATTCTGGAGGTCTGGTTATATTTCTGGCAGACTCCAGGCAGTTGAGAAAGCACCGGGAGATGGCCAATTTTTTTCCCCTTGTTTTCTTAGATTACAGGATTTGGGATTGGGACCAAGCATTTTGTTAGTGATTTTTTTTTTCTTGCCAATTGCCGTCATCTTGGTCTTCAGTTCCACAAATTCACTCTTTCTATTCATACAAGGCACAACTCTTGTTACCGAAGTACATCCCTAAATGAAACAAGGTTGGCTGCAACTGAAGTTCTCAGTTCAGTTACTATGCGGCTCTTGCTCTTTCTCCTTCTTGCTGGACAGAAAATGTATTCGTCAGCTTCAGAGGGTAGAACAGTCGTAAGAACTTCATCGACCATCTTTTCTGTGCTTTGGATAGGAAAGAAACCTATGCCTTGAGAGACGAAGAGAAGCTCTCGAGAGGAAGCACCTTTTTGCACTTCAGCGAGCTCATTAGAGCCATTGAAGAATCGAGGCCGGCACTTGCCATTTTCTTGAGAAACTATCGGATGAGCTCGGCAAGATTGTCAATTGAACGGGGAAAAACTGTTAAAGGAAAATAAAAATAATATTGGTAAAGGACAAAAGCCCAGCCCAATAGCCCAAGGTGGGGATCGAAACACCGAAAGAGAGTATACACCCGTTGTGCTCGCATGTGGGAATTAGAAACAAGAAAACAGAGAAAAGAAAGAGGTTAAACTGAATAAAGAGATAGAAATAGAGTAAATTGCACGATCAGAGCCTACCCTTTAATTATTATTTCAATTTTAATTCCAACCTCTAATATGCATGTTTTAACTCCCAAACATTGTTTAAACATTTCATTTTAGACTTTTAAATTATGGAACTCATTAGTTCAAACGGAAATTACCATGTCAACATAGAATTGTAAGAAAAAAATGTTAACTTTAACCCCTAAACATTTTTTCCTTTATTAAAAAATCTTTAAAACTTTAAAATCTAATAAAAAAACTCCTTAAAAAATCTAAGTAAAAACCATTTGGCCTCCATCTCAACCTCCTACTCTGCCTCCCTTTCCAATCAACCCTATCCTCCACCCGCCTCCCTTTCCGAGCACCCCCAACCCCCCGTCCCCATTTCTCGAGTCAACACTGTCTAGATCTCCACATACATCGCTTGCTACAATTCGGACCAACTGGGAATTGCGATGGGAAAATGCAACAAGAATCAAAATGACAAATTGCGATGGGAATCACAACTGCAAAGCGCAATGACGAAGATGGGGGAGACGATGCGCAAATCAACATTGTGATGGTGAGGGTGGGGTTTAAGATGTGCAAATCAAAATTATGATGAGGAGGATGAGGGAGTGAATGTGCGAATTGAGTGAGGCTGAAAGGGATGTAAGGGAGAGCGATGGTGGAAGGGAGAGGGGGGTTGAGAGGGAGGGAAGGGAGAGTGAAAGTGGCAGGGATAGGGAGGCCAAAAGGGAGGTAAGGGAGAGTGATGGCGATGAAAGTGAGGGAAGAGAAGGTAGAGAAAGAAGCCAACAAGAGGGAGGTTGGGAGGGAAAAGAGGCCAACAAGAGGGAGGTCGGAAGGGAAGGAGGGGGTAGTGAAAGAGGTGGTGGTGAAAAGGCGATGGTTGGATAATTTGATTTTAAAGTTTCAATATATATTTTTTTCTATGAAGGGAAATTTTCAGAAGTTAAAAATAGTATTTATCCCTATAATTATATATTGATGTGATATTTTCCATCCAAGATAATGGTTTTCGTCCAACAAGAGGCCAAAATGAAACATTTTAACAAGCTTAGAGAGTTGAAACGTGCAAGTTGAAGGTCGGGGTTAAAATTAAAACAATAACTAAATGTTAGGTTCTAATTGTGTAATTTACCCAACAGAAATTAGTAGACAAAAAAAGCCTCTGAATCTTATTGGCCATTTAAGGAAGATTCTACACTACCCACCCAAGAAAAAGGGGGTAAAGTATCCCTTAATCTTGACCGTTGATCATCACTAATGTAAGCA
The DNA here is from genome assembly GCA_039654915.1 of Aquilaria yunnanensis. Taxonomy (NCBI): domain Eukaryota; kingdom Viridiplantae; phylum Streptophyta; class Magnoliopsida; order Malvales; family Thymelaeaceae; genus Aquilaria; species Aquilaria yunnanensis. The sequence goes on along the minus strand of CM077600.1, from coordinate 35,082,981 downwards.
AGAGGAAAAGGCTGGGTAGGCTTAGCTGGTGAGGGGAGAGGAAAGAAAAAGAAAAAAGGAGAGGAGGGCAGAGAGAGAAAAAAAAAAGGAAGAGGAAAGAAAAAAAAAAGAAAAAGTGTTGAGAGGAAGGAGGAGAAAGAAAAAAATATAGGAAAAAGAAAAAAAAGGGGAAAGGAGACAAAATGAGAGGAAAAAAAATTAAGAGAATGTATTTTATTGGATACAAAAATTTAAACATGAGGATAATACTTTTTAAAATATTAGCGGTGTAAAAAATTTTTAATTGTTGAATAATACACTTAATAAAATATTATTTAATACATATGCTAATGATACTCAACACATAAAATTTGTATATATTGATCAATTTAGTAAAGCAGATGAAAAGCATTTTACAAAACAATAGTAACATATCAAGGAATTTAAAATTAAGTACCTAATAGTATATATGGTTGATGTGCAATGTTAAAAGAATAATAAATTTTACTAGTGACCAGTTTTGCAATTTTTGTGATATAAAAAATTAATAATTTAAAGATCAGATACCTAAATCTGAGACAAGTGGTAAATTCAAAGATCTAATTGTTACAAAAATAAGGCACATTTATGTTTCTTTAAACTTTCCATATAGTCATTAGAATGTCAGACCATTTAGATTCGAGTTTAATTGGGTTAATATAAATTTAGGTCTAGGTCGAATTATTTGAGTTTAGGTTGATTTTGGGTTGAGTGAATAGATTTCATATTCGAGTTGGGTTGGGTCGGGTTTATTTTGGTGTAGGTTTAAAACATACAAGGTATATTTCAATCTCGGTTAGTTTTACGCCGAATTAGGGTTGACAATCTGGTTGACTCGAGTTACTAGTGTATAGGTTGAAATGATTGGATTGATTATATTTTTTATATGACTTTTGTAAAAATTAATATTAAATAATTCAATTTTTATGCAATTTAATTTAGATTAATTTTCCTTCTTTTAGTATGTTTAATTAAAAAATCATAATTTTTTTTAATTATGTTCCAATGAATTTACTACATTTTCTAACTTTTACTATGAAATGGAAGTCCAATTCACTATTGTCTATAGTACTAAATTATTAAATTTCAAACTTTTTTGTGAAAATGAAAAAATTTTAAAAACTTCAGGACAAATTGTGTAATTATTATGGATGGTGAAAAAAAATTTTAAAATTTTAAGTACTTTATTGCACTGCACTTAAAAGGTTAGTTATCAATGTTGTAATATTGATATTTGCCTACCAAGATCATTAAACTCACTAAATATGGAATGTTACTTATTTTGGAACAACTCATAAGGGCCAATTCGTTTTGTCTAAAGTCAACTAACTTTTTTTAACTTTTTCATCTTTTTTACGTGAAACCAATTTCATTTGAAAGTCAATGTTATGTAGATACAATAATCAATTTGAAAATAAATTTTTAGGATGTTGTTAAATTTTTATGAATTTTTCTTTTTTAAGACTTGAAACTAGAAAAATTCATAAAAATTTAATAAAATTATAAAAATTCTATTTTCAATTGATTATTGTAGTTACATAATATTGGCTTTTAATTAAAATTAGTTTCAAGTAAAAAAGATGTAAAAATAAGAAAAAGTCATTTTGTAGTCAATTGACTAAAGTTAAAACGAATTGGGTGTAAACCTACAACTTAACCTTATCCCTAAACCCAGCTCTAACCTTAAAATGAGGAAAGTCCAAAAAAATTTGTGAATATTTTTATGGGAATAAAATATTTTTACTAATTTTTATCCTTTTGGGCTAGTTAAGTTGAAAAATTTACAAAAGATACATACTTTGGATAAAAAATATCTTAAAATTACTTTTTAGACTTCTTGTAGTGCAAATTATCAATAAAATGATAATTTGGTCAAATAATCACATCATATAAGAATAATATGCAATAATGTACTAAAACCCTTAACCTTTAACCTTAACTCTAACCTTAAACCTTAACAATAATATTAATTATTGAATAATACACTTAAAAAATATTATTTTATACATATGCCCATGGTACTCAAAATATAAAATTTGTGCACATTGATTAGCTCAGTAAAACAAATGAAAAGTAATTTACAAAGTAAATAGTAACATAGAAAGGAATTTAAAATTAACATTTGCCTATCAAGATCATTAAACTTACACCCTAAACTTGACCTTAAAATAATTTTAAACCTCATACTGTACTGAAACCCCAAATTGAGCATATAAACCTTAATCCTAAACCTCATACCCTAACCCTAAACTTCATACATTAATCTTAAACCTTAACCCGAGACCTTGTACCTTAACCTTAAACCTTAACCCTAAACCTCATATCCTAATACAAAACTCAAACCCTAGACCCTAAACCTAAACCCCAAGCTTAAACCTTAAACCCTAACCTTAAACCTTAACTCTAAACCTTAAGTATAACCTTAAACCTTAAACTTTAACTATAACCTTAGTCGTAACCTTAAACCTATCCTTAACCTTAACCTTATACCTGACCCAAATCCTAAAGCGTGATCGAGTTACCTTAAAGATCACCTTAAACCTTAAACCTAACCTATACCCTAAGCTTAAACCTTATTTACCTTAACCATAACTTAAATCTTAATCTTAACCCTAACTTTAAACCTTAAACCCTAACATTAAACCTTAAACCTAAAACCTACTTTAAACCTTAAACCTTAAATGTCATCGAAACCTTAACCTTAAACCTTAACCATAATCTAAACCCTAATGCTAAACATAACCCAATTCCTAACTTTAACCCCAAACCCTAACTGTAACTCAAATCTAACCCTAAAGTGTGATCAGGTCACTTGGAAGGTACCTAAAGTGTAATCGGAACACCTTGAAAGTAACCTAAAATGTTGACCGAGTCACCTTGAAGGTCCTCAGAGGGTGACCAAGTCACCTTGAAGATAACCTAAAAAGGTGACCGGGTAACCCTGAAAGTACCTAAAGTGTGATCGATTCACTTTAAAGGTAACATAAAAAGGTAACCGGGTCACCTTAAGAGTACTTAAAGTGTAACTGGGTCATCTTAAAGGAAACTTAAAAATGTAACCAAGTCATTTTGAAGGTAACTTAAAAATGTGACAAGGTCACCTGGAAGGTAACAAAAAATGTGACCGGGTCACCTTAAAGGTATTTAAAGTGTGACTGGGTTACAAAGAAAATAACATAAAATTGTGACCCGATCACCTTTTACGTATCCAAAATGTGACCATATCTTATTGAAAGTAACCTAAAAGGGTGACTAAGTCACTTTGAAAGTACTTAAAAAGTGACCCGGTCACCTTGAATGTAATCTAAAAAATGGCCGGATCACCTTCTAGGTATCTGAAAGGTGATCTGGTCACTCTGAATGTAACTTAAAAAAGATACTAAGTCACTTTAAAGGTACCTAAAAGGTGACTGGGTCATATTAAAGGTAACTTTAAAAGGTGACTAGGTTATTGTTCAGTTACCTAAAAGGTGCCCTGGTCATCATGAAGGTAACCTAAAATGGTAACCGGTTCATGTTTAAGATATGTAAAAATGTGACTGGTCACCTTGAAGGTAACTTAAAAAGGTGAATAGGTAACCGAAAAAAGTAACTAAGTCACGGTCATCTTGTAAGTACCTAAAAAATGACTTAGTCATCTTGAAGGTACCTAAAAAGTGACTGCGTTACCTTGAAAGTAACCTAAAAAGGTGAATATGTCACTTTGAAGCACCTTGAAGGTAACCTAAAAGGTGATTGGGTCACCTTGAAGGTACCTAAAAGATAATCAGATCACTTTGAAGGTAACCCTTAAAAGATGAGAATGTTATCTTTAGGTATCTAGAAGATGACTTGGTCACCATGAAAGTAACCTAAAATAGTGACCAGGTCACTTTGAAGGTATCTAAAAAGTAACTAGGTCACCCTGAGGGTAACCTAAAATGTTGACCATGTCACTTTGAAAACACTTAAAAGGTGATTGGGTTGCCTTTTAAGTACTTGAATGGTGGCTGGTCACTTTTAAGATAACCTAAAAATGTAATCTTGTGACTTTAAAGGTGACTCGGCCACCTTGAATGTAACCGAAAATAGTGACCGGGTCACGTTAAATGTATCTAAAATGTGACCGGCTCTTTTGGGCAAATCTAACACCATTGTGAGTTGGGGTCAAAGTTGACATATTCACAAAATGTTTGGTCGATATGACAAATCCTAGAATAATTAGGGGCTTGATTGAAAACTTAAAAAAAAAGGTGAAATGACATTTTTAGTCCCTGAACTGTTATAAATTTTACTGCCAACGCCTTGAAATTTCATCCGCGTTGCCCTCTACTGCCCACCATACTAACGCTGTCGCCGACGTCGATTAGTAGCCGTCAACCCTTCCAGACGTTTGCTGCCATGTCACCAGAACCTTCAGAACCTATTTCATGCTTCGAAGACCATCAGAAACGCGAAATTGAGGATGCTAAGCCGCCGAACCATTGATCCCTATCGCCGCCGTTTCTTCGACCATCGCCGTCAAGAAACCAATCACCGGTGTCTCCTATCGCCGCTGCAGCGAACCCACCCCAACGGCTAGCCCAATTTCTTCACCGATCATTGCAATCGAGAAGGAGAACTTTCGATCGCAACTGGGTCAGTTCGTGACCCTACTTGCAACCCGAAAAATTTCCTCTTTCCTCTTCCTTAACCTGTTCTACCTGTTACAAGTTACAAATCAGACGACTGAGGTTGGATAAGACGTATCAAACGGTCCTGATTTGGGAGAGTTGTCTTACGCCCTTTCTCAAGGCTATTGGGTAAAATCTATATTTAGTCCCCTAACTTTAAGGGTTGTTCTAATGTAGTCTCTTAACTCAAAAAGTGACTTTTAAAATCCCCAACTCAACTTAAGTGTCATATTTTGGTTTCTACCATTAGTTCTACCATTATTTTGGATGCAAATTGCCTATGTGGCATGTATATTACCATGTGGCAATCTCTTTTATGATAAGAAATGATTTAATTAGAAGAACAATAAAATTCAAGCTAAAATTGGCACAAAAAGTAAATTTAGGGACCTAAGAGGATAGTCAACTCAATCTTCCCCATTGCCGCCCTTCTCCAATTCGATCGCTACCGCCGCTCCTTTTCCTCTCTCCGCTAACGCTGGATCTTCCCGATTGATGCTCCACCTTCCCCCTTCATCCACAACCCCGCCAGTCACATCTCCATCGACCGATTGTCGAATTGAACGAGAAGATAATCAAATGGACGGGCGGCTTTGGCGGACGGGCGACTTCAACGGTGGAGATGATAGGGTTGGCCTTCAGGTGGACAGGCGACTTCGGTGGTGGAGGAGGAGACAATGGGATGCAGGAGGCGAATCGTGATCGGGCCTCTTTCTGGGCGGCGGTTGTAGAGTAAGACGAGGCGGTGAGAGGCTAGATGTGGAGTTGTGACTGGCGGGGTTGTAGATGAAGGGGTGGAAGGTGGAGCGTCGGTCAGGAAGAAGGAAGATGGAGCATCGGCGGAGAGAGGGAGACGGTGGTGGCGACGATCGATCGGAGTGGGGCGGTGACGGGGAAGATTGGGTTAACTATCATTTTAAGTCCCTAAAATTACCTTTTGTGCCAATTTTAGCTTGAACTTTATTGTTCTTCCAATCTAATCACTTCTTATCATAAAAGAGACTGCCACATGGAAATATACATGCCACATAGGCAATTTTCATAAAAAATAACGGTATAACTAACGGTAGGGACTAAAATAGGACATTTAAGTTGAATTATGGGATTTTAAGAGCCACTTTTTAAATTAAGGGACCACATTAGGATGACCCTTAAAGCTAGGGACTAAGTATGGATTTTATCCCAGGGGTATTGTAGAAAGGTCCGGCCATCTGACGTCATTAACATTTCCAAGAAAACGCTGTCGACCTCGGCCTCGCAGGCGTGAATCTGATCTGATCATCTTTTTGGTTCGTTATAACTTCTTGCAAAATCAGAAACAAAGTTTTTTTCTCACCGTCTCTATTTCCCATTTCGTTGTCATCAATTCTTGACCCCGCTCTCACCTTTCTAGCCTCGCTCTGCTTGGTTTCAAAGAAATCTCCTCTCGGGAAACGGAAGGAAATGAAACGAAGAGCACAACAGCTGCAGCTGCGATTCGATCCAATTTTCAGTTCAGACAGTTAGCTTCTGAAATCCAAAGGTTTCTTCTCCATCGCTCGATCGCGATTTCGCTTCTTTCTTCCACTTGTTAATTTAACCGATTATGTAATGTACTTTTTCAGTAATCTCTAGTGAAGGCGACGGCCTGCCATGGTTTCCTTCGAGATGAACGACCGGAAAAGTTAGTACTCTTCGAATTTCTTGCGTATCTACTTCTCTTATTCGTTGCTGATATTCTAATTCTAGGTTTTGAGAAACGAAATTGCTGTTGCAAATCTCATGTTTTAGCTTCTCCATACGAAATTCGAGGAGTTCTGGGGTTGTGTTTCGCACACTGGTCTGTCCTCTCTCTTCCAGCGTTCACACATTTTGACTAGTTGAAGAGAGATTGTTTTTCCTCTTTGGCTACAAGCGGGCCAAGCTCTCCAGCTGAGCCAACCTTCAATTGGCAGATATGAGTTGTTTGTTTCAACTTCAACTCATGAAATCACTTCCCTAGACTAGACAGGAATAATTTTCTGAGGATATTCCAACCACATGATGCCAACCACGTTGAACAATATCTAGTTATTCATCGAGTTTGCATTGCTTCATTCACAACAAATACCGACAATCAATTAGTTTCTGGTTTCCTATCAGATAATTCTTTTTAAGATTAGTTCCCAAGGATATAACAGGTGTTTACTGTAAAAGACATCTAGCCGCACTTGTCATAGATTTTTCATTTCTTTTTGCTCTGCTTGCTTAGAAGAAAGGTTGTCTTAATTTGTTTCTTTTGGGTTCCTTGTAAGTAGTTGTAGTCTAAGTCACACAAAGCATCCCGAAAGCGGGAGCAAAGAGTAGGAACGAGAGCGGGAGATTGTCCTTTTAAAAGTTTAAGCAAGTAAAAGTGCTGTAAAAATGGGAGTGGGAGCAGAAGCATTGACACAAAATAGAAGGATTATGTGACTTAGGTTGTAGTTCGATGGGCATGTTTATATTGTTGTGTTGCTCTTTTCTTATTTTTTATACTTTTGGCTACTATGTACCTAAAGTTTAATGTCATGGAAGTGAAAATCATATGTTCCCTGATTTAAAATTTTAAATGGCAACCATCCATGAGCAAGATTCTCCGGAACTTATTTTTTCAACTAAAAGCCGTATCTGTTGTCTCCTCATAATTTTTCCAGTTGCACCACAGAATCTACATATGAATCACAACAACTTAGATGACATGAAGCTAGTTTAGTTAGCCTTTTTATTAAGACATTTGTGAGTCATTTATTTATTTGCTTTATTATTATTATTATTGTTGTTGTTGTTGTTGTTGTTATTGTTGTTGTCGTTGTTGTTATTATTATTATTATCTTGATTATATTACAAAAGATATTTGGGCTGCTAGTTAGTTCTTTACCATTACTTACTCTTCTCCTCACTAATGGTTTTAATCATGTATGAAGCAGAGATTGGACTGGGATTGACAGGATTTGGTGTATTTTTCTCGTTTCTGGGGATCCTTTTCTTCTTTGATAAGGGATTGCTTGCAATGGGAAATGTATGTTGCATGCTAGTTCCTTCTTGTAGATTTTTCCTGACTTATTACATTTTTTTGTTCCGTATCATACTTGATTAACAATGGCTTCTCTCTCCATTGTGTTTGTAATCAGATACTCTTCATCTCTGGAGTGACCCTAACCATTGGTCTGAAGTCGACAATGCAATTTTTCATGAAGCGTCAAAATTTCAAAGTTTGGTTCTTCAACTTGATGTTCTTTTATGAATTCAAAATGTTCCATTTGCTGACACCATGTGTTTTCTGATCGAGTCCAGGGAACAATTTCTTTTGGTGTGGGCTTCTTTTTTGTTGTCATAGGATGGCCAATTTTTGGCATGATTCTGGAGGCATATGGATTCCTTGTTCTTTTCAGGTCAAAGGAATTATACTTTAGTTGAAGTTATGTTAGTGCAGTAGTCGAAGTGGGATGTTATCTTAACACATGGATGTACAAAGGTCTGAGCTCACTGCATGAATTCTTTTGCAGTGGTTTCTGGCCTACTCTGGTAGTCTTTCTTCAGAAAATACCGATGCTCGGTTGGCTCCTCCAACAACCATATATCAGATCGGTAAGTCTTGATTGAGGATAAAAAATTTCCTTCTCAATTGCAGGTTCATTTGCTAGAGTGGTTGGTTTCTAAAGATATCTTAAAAAGGTCCTAATAACTGAGGCTAGATTTTATTTTATCTTAAAGATATATATGAGGATTGCTTCAGATTAGTTTGGTTGGTGCATCTGAGCTTGGAAGCAGAAATAGCAGAAAATAGTGTGTTTGTTTTCTTCTCCATGCATATTCTCAAAATGTTAGTACTTTATTATTTTCGAGGAGCCTGTTGAGTTTCATGAGTTTCCAATTTTTTTTTTTTAACTATGCTCCTTGATGTCCAAAGTTATTCCTTGAAAATAATGTCACCATATGAGAAATGGTATCATTTCTTATGCTATCGATTCTAGTATGGCATCACATTAATCGCAACACCTTCACGTTAATCCTGTATTTTGACCACTAAACATGCAAGCAAACATTTTCTCGTTACATATTTAACTGGAAGGAGGTTGACAGCAGCATGCTAAGATTTGATAAAAATGGTTCACGTGGAAGGAGTATTTGAAGATTTTAAAGTGTGATACATGTAGAAGTATGAAGTTTCTATAGGAATTTGACTTGTGTAAACATAACTGGAGTGACCTTTCCACAAAATAATTTAATAGCTATATAAAAAAGGTTTTTTCTGTCATCTACTGTACCCTAATTATTTTGAGAGAAGGCTAGAGAATCTTGAATGGGCCAGGAGGCATGTTAATCAGCAAGAAGGATTGGTTCTATTAGTGATTGATTATGAACATTATGTTGGGCCTATCTAAAACAGACTTCTGAGATTGCATTTCCTGCACTCATGTCAGCACACTGACCTGTGTGGATGAGTTTGATTAAAACATTGTTAACTCAAACTATGAAGTGATTCATCAATTTTCATCTGGTTAAGACCTGAAAAAGGTTTAGAATCTTTTGTGACACTGTAGAATCTGAAATTTGCTATCGTCTTTCCATATTTCTTAATTTCACCTGGATAAGTAGTGGGGGGATTAGAGATTTATCACATACAAATGTTTCGTAAGCTTAATCTTGAGGCTAGAACTTGGATTGACATGAATCAACTCAGATACTAGTAGTCATAAACCTGTTCTGTATCGTTGCATCTTGAGTGGATACTTGTACTGCATGTTTTATAATGTTTGTTTGTCATGGGACTGCAACGATTGTAGCTTGGATCATGTGCCATACATATAATGCACTAAAATGCAGTCTCAGAATGGGAACCCATCAAACGTTCAAGCTTTAAACAGAGACCGAATTCACTGATTAGTTCCATTTTATTTACAGCTATTTGACAGGTACCGAGGCAAACGTGTACCAGTGTGATGCTATATGTACGAAGATGGGAAAGTTGTGTAGATGATCAACAGAATACTGGTCCAAACAAGGCTTAAGATTTTTTCACTCATCAAGAGTTTCTCGTTAAAAAAAAACGTATGAGTAGAATTTGTCCTCTAGACCAAGGGAAAGGGAAATAGGAGAGGATAAAAGGGTAAAAAACGAATGAAATCGGAAGTTTGCCTCGTTTTATACTAGTTTAGGCTGTATATTGCTGGTTGGATTTTGATTTGTTCATTCTGACTGCTTCGCAGTTTCAAGTGATAATAGCAAGTACTTGTGTGATGGTTGTGACATTTGATCAATGAATTGTTTGTGCTTGGGGATAGACGGCACTTGTCAAAAATTGATAAATAACCATTTCAAATCAAGAAGCGCACACTGATATCCTGCTAACCAAACCAAACAGATCCCTTGAATTATTTTACTCATGCTTCTAACAATAACGTGAGAGAGAGAGATGTATAGTAATTCCTTTTTCTCAAATTCTTTGCCTTATTTTAGTTTTTTAACTTAAATTTATTTATATTAATATTTGCTAAAATTTTTTAAAAATTAAAAATATATATTTAGAAACCAAAAGACTTATAGTTTTTAAATATGATTTTTTTTAAAAAATAGTAAATATTAATATAAATAAATTTAAGTTAAACTTAAACAAAAAACTGAAATAGTGCAAAGAACTTGAGACAAGATAGTAATTATTAAGGTACCGCTTAATTACACTGTTTTAAGCTTTCTATTCATACAAACAAAGTTTTGTACAATAGGTCAAACTGATAAAGGGAAATCAATCGACACTTAACTAGAGTGCCGGAGGAGCAGGGAAGACATTGGTATTGGAAATTCACACAGAAGACAGAACATAAACAGCTATGAGGCAGTGGGAAATAATCCAACTGAGAGCATGAAAATTAAGGGAACGTCAATAGATATAGTTGGCTGGGTAGAATTAACTATTAAGGGACCAGCTGAAGCTGGGCATTAGCGGTGGGAGTTGGCCTCACAAGCTTGATGATGGTCATGAAAGAGATGAGCAACATGAGTGCTATGCCCACGAAGGATGCAACGAGCGCCCCCCCGCCGTGGTCGCAGAATGTTCCAAACCTGTCGCATATCTTGTCCCACCGAGCATGCTTGTTCCCGTTCTTCCCCAGCTCCGCCATGAACGCTGCCGCATTCGCTCCTCCCGACGCAAGTGCCACATTTAGCTGCGCACATGTATATATATGTATAAATATATATCGCCATCATCACCACCCACATATATAAAACCAACACAAAAACATACTCCATAATAAAGTATAGTTGGTGTACATATATATACGGAATAATTTTTTAAATCGTAAAATGTTCAATTGTTGTTTTCGTACGTACCATGTCAAAAATGGCTATCGTGTGTGGGCGTAATCCCTTGATTTGAACCTTGTTTCCCAGCAAGTCTACTAATATCATGAGCAAGTTATGGAAACCAACCATTCCATTGGCTATGACAAAAAACCTGTTCACATGTATACATATTAATCGACATGCATGTCAAAAATACAAGGTTTCCAATAAAACTACTAATATTACTTTGTGAAATTAGAACGATTAGTTCGACGATTACTCACACAAATGCTGGAGTGTGGTTAAACTTAGCGGTGAGGGTGGCCTTAATAGGGGTTGTTCCTACAGTTGCAACCACAAAAGTTTTGGTCTGCTTGTTGAGAGCCATTACGATGGCTGCCGCTGCTGTGGCCCCAAAAGCCAGCACCCTGAGCACCGGAACCACCCAATTTCTTGGTCTTGGGGCGTCGGGCGTCGCCGTTGGCTTTTCTCTGTTTTCCGTAGCCATCAAGATGTCGAAAACGCACTAAATTTTGCTACTTAATTACTAAGTCGATTTTGATGTGCGTTTAATGATATAGACACACAATCATGCATGCATATCATGTTTGTGCGTGTGTGTGTGTGTGTATATATAGGCAGATTTTAGAGTAACTTTATTGGGAGTCAATAAGCTAGAGCGCTGTTTCTTTGGCTGGTTTAACCATCTGATTGACTATGGACATGCACAAAGCTGTTAGTTTGGTGGTTGGGCAAATATTTTTAGAAACTTCTGCCGCAAGTTAAGTGTTTTAATTTCTTTAAGTAAGCTCGGAACTACTCATATATATAGATAGAGTAGTAATCGTTTTATGATACTGTGTGATTCTAATATTTTTAGAAACTTCTGCTGCAAGTTAAGTGTTTTAATTTCTTTAAGTAGGCTCGTAATTACTAATATATATAGAGTGGTAACTGTTTTATGTGATTCTAATAATATCTTTTGCAAACAAAAGTTACTGCGCAGTCAATTGTCAGTTGGGCAAATGGTGAGGGTTTGGGTGGCGTAACGTAAACGCTATTTAAATATCCATAAGACCATAGATGCATAGAAATAGGGTGTGCCAAGCTTGATAATATTCTGTGTCTCAGAAGTGGAATTTTGCAGGCGTTTGGTAAGGCAGCAAATTTTCTTATCTTTAAGAACGAAAATATGAGAATAGAGTAAATTGCACAAAAAGTCCCTAACCCTTTTTATTTATCTTAAATAGGCCTCTAACGTAACTTTTGTCTATATTAAAGTCTCTAACCCCCAAGATCCTGTCGTGTCTGTAGTCTTTAAGTCACTTTCATCTTTAAATCTAATCAAATCTTAGTGAAAAATGCTAAGTTTGATCCCTAAATTTTCTTCCTCCTACCATAAACACCCTGAAGTTTATAAATCTAATACCACAACCACAATTTTCACCTAGCTCCAATCTCACCTACAACATGCGTTCTTCATTCCTAGATGACACAATCTCCATAGTCGCTTGCCTCACCCCACCTCACCAAAACCCCTACATGCCATTGTTATCGTCGTTTCCACTTGTTGTGTTCAATTGAATGAGGAAACTTGTGCCTAATGTAAAGTCTAATGGCATGAACTAAATACTGATCTTTGATCAAACTGTTTCTTTGAAGGTCCTACATTGTTAAATCAAGATCTTCACTCTACTAAGGTGCCAGATCTTTAAGGTGTAGCTTGAGTGAAGATCAGTATGTAGCTGGCGTCACTGGACTTTTGTGTTAGGCCGAATGGTTTCATCCTTCAATCAGGCACTACAAGTGAAAACAATGATAGTAGTGACATGCAAGGGTTCTAGAGAAGTAGAATGAGGTAAGAGGTGATGGAGATTACATCATCTGACAATGAAAAACAGTAACCACCAGTAAGATTGAAGTTAGGTGAAAACATGATAATGGTTAAGGTGATGGATTTACAAGCCTCAATCGCTTGGTGTATGAGTAAGAAAACTTAGGGACCAAAATGAGACATGGTGTTAGAAGTTATAGACTTTATTGAAACAAAAATTAAGTTAGGAACACATTTAGGGCAAGAGAAAAGATCAGGGACTGCAGGTGCAATTTGTCATATGAGAATATAGGATTACGATTATTAGTAATAAAAAAAAGTGCCAAAATCACGTTTGGTTCCTCAAACTATATTGACTCGTTTAAAAGAGTTCCTATGGTTCCACGTAGTGAGACATCGTCCCCCAACTATGAAATGTAGAGCACCTTGCCCCTTTGACCTTAACTTGTCACTTTGACTAGCCCATAAAAAAAGAGAAAATTACTTGTTTAGTTACTTAGCTTCATAGTTTCTCTCTTTAGTACTCTATACTTTAGCATTTACCAATTTAAGCCCAATCCCAACATGATTGAGACAGCAATAGAAAATCAAAGAAAAAATGTGTGACCATGGATTTGTCTCAAAGAAGGAAATTTTTAGTTCTTTGTTGAAGTCAAAGAAGCTCAATTCCCTTTCTAAATCAACAAACTTGACAAAACTCAACTCACTTTCTCCCAAAGAAATCATTAGATCCAACAAAGGTAAGCTTACTCAAGAACAAAGCCATCGAATCTACTACCACAAAACTAACCCAAACAATGCACAAAAGAAACAAATTCCATATATTTGTCAAAACTCAAGAAAACCCGAAACACAGACTAAACCAACAAGTTAAAGAAAACCCAGAAGCAGAAACCAAATCAATAGCAACACAGCTATATCAATCAAGATGACGAAGAGAACTTGGTATCCAATTTTGAGATCTGCCTCCAAATTCTAGAATAGCCTAACCCCTGACCTCCAACAAATTGGCACAACCTCCAAAGCCTACATCAACAAATATAATAGATAAATCACCAACTGGTTCAAGCCCATCATCGTCCGCAATTGACATGCCTCAACGATCACCTCCATCATCTCATTGTATGAAAAATGAAATGCATATGAGCAATGCCTACATCTTGATCCCTTTGGTTAAAGGTGGGACATGGGCCAGTCCAACTCGGCCTAAACCGGGACTGACCTACTGTTAAACCCGCCTCGTCTCGGTCAAAACCTGCCCCCATATAGACTGTCACAAGCCCGTAAATAAGTGGGCTGAATATGGACCTAAAGGGAGATGAGGATTCAAATAGGACCAACCCTAGCCCACGACCCAGAACCGGCTCGGCCCAAAGATTGGCCAGTCTAATCCAACCTGCCGTTGTCTAGCGTCTTTACTCCAACGGCTCCTATAGGAAAAGTTAAAAAAAAAAAGTTAATTACACATTCAGCCCCTAATAGTTTTCTATTACAATTTGACCCCCAAAATTTCACTTTCACCATTCCCAACAACTAAAATTGAAGGACTTTTTTGTCCAAACAATTTTTTGCTTTCTCCTATAAATACTAATGTCATTTCCACTTTACCCTCACACTACAATTTAATCTTTCTTCTTCCTCTATTCTATTCTTTCAAGCATTTGAGTTTTTTTGTTAATCTTTTCCAAATTTCTTACTAATCTTCTCCTAATATCTTCATAATTTCCTCCTAATTTTGCATTAATCACTACTATTACTTCATGAGTCATGGCTTCAAGAGGAAATAGCAAGTCGACAAAGACTTCATCTTCCCGCATAACCAGCCTCTGAGGCTTGTTCTGTTTTCATTCTCAGCTAGTAAAAAAAGGCATATCAATGGAAAAGTTGCACGACGATGATGCCGAAATCGATATGACAAATTATGATTTGGGTCTCGACAATGATTATCAGATGATGATGTTGAAGAGGTGGATGTGATGGCAGCTAAGGATCCGTCAACATAACCTACGTCGACAAGTCATCAACCTGCTGTAGAAAAAACCCAAGGATAAGATAAATCCTTGAGACTAACGACTTGGATTTAAGAGCATTATGAGCTTGCACATGAAGAGGAGTCGAGGTACAGGAAACGCAAACATTGCAAGAAAAAGTTGGTACATAAAAAGAATTTTGGCACCGGAACGCTAAAGCACCACATTGAAATCAACATCCTAATATCCTCTCTAGTGCCAGGACTAGTTCTAGAAGACAAACATAACTTGGGAGTACAACCAACGTCAGCGGGTCAGGTATATTTCATTTTAACCAACAATCTTGTAGAGAAGACATGATAAATTGGATGATGCTTACTGAAAAACCTTTTTCACAAGCTAAAGATGTGCACCAAGAATCTTGGATTAAATTACAATTAAATCCTGTATTTAAAAAAATGTTTAAGAAAATAGCTAGGAAGGAAAGCTTTAAAATATTTGAAGCTGAAAAATCAAATTTGCAAGCCTATTTTTCTACTTTTGATCATTGTGTAGCATTTACTTCTGACATATGGACATCACCTGTATATCAATCATATTATTATGTTACTTCTCATTGGATTGATTCTGATTGGATCATGTAAAAACTAAAAAATAAATTTTGTCATTTGGAGTAATTGAAACTGACCATACTAGTTATAACATATACAATTGCATCTTAAAAACTTGACGTGATTATTTTAGTGTTGACAAAGTTATGTGCATTTCATTTGATAATGTTTCAAATAATGATGTTGTCGCTCGCATTTTAAGCCAAGTATTGAAACCACTTCTCAAAGGTGCATTCTTTCACGTTAGATGCATGTGTCATATTTTGAACATTTGTGTGCAAAAGAATTTAGAAGTTCTCCAAAATGAAATTGTGTCTATTTGGAACTCATTGACATATTTGAAATCAAGATCCACTCTGTTTCATGAATTTAAAAAGGTTTTGTTTTGAAAATAAAAAATCATTTTCTTGGAAATGGTTTAAATTGGATTGTCTAACCTGCTGAAACTCCACATATTTAATATTGCCAGATGCATACCCGTATGCAAATTTGTTGACACATTTCATGAACTTAAAGATGGGTTGTAAATTCATTACGACTGAAGTATAGAAAAAATGTTTTAAAATGGGTGAATAGTTTAATTTTTTTTACAAGACTACTAAATTTTTCTCCAATGTTTACTACCCAACTATCCATTAAGTTTTGCTTCATTTAGTGAACATTACATATGATTTATATCAGTTTAAAGATGATGAGTTGTTGAAACTGACTATCGAAGCCATGCAGGCAAAATGACTTTAGTATTACGAAAACATTCTGCCTATCTTTTTAGTTGCTTCTTTGCTTGACCTATACGTCAAATTAACGGGTATGACCACATTACTTGAATGCATTTATCATACTTATTTAGAAATGTCTCATATAAATATTTTAGTTATGTTTGCTACTGCTTCCAAGTGCTTACATTTTTTGTATAAGTTATATTGTGAGTGACATTTGGATAAGGTAAGATCCAAAGCTCTTTAAACAGAGCTTCCAAGAAGATCAATCTTATCAAGATTCAACCCGGCCCTCCAAATGCTGAAGCATCCCCGACCGACAACATCAAATTTAGCTAAGGTCGATAACTATCTCAACACATCGCTTGAACCAAACGGCGTCAACATATTAGAATAGTGGAAACAAAAGATACCAAGGTTTATGATATTGTCAATAATCGCATAGAAGATTCTTGCTATTTTAGGCCCCACCATAGAATCAGAGGCAGCATTTAATGCAGGAAAACAGGTGATATGAGAGAAATGATCAAGATTGACACCCGAGGCAGTGAAAGTATATATGTACAACTGAGATTGTGGCCTCGCAGCACTCTGAAAGCAAAACCAAAAAAGTTCGGATGACAATATAATATCCGATGAAGAAACTTGAATTTTTTTTTCCTTTATAAATATAGTTTGTATTTGATCTGACTATGCTATTAAGCACAGATCATAAGTTTTTATTTTTCATCATTTTTGGAACATTTTTGCCATTTAAAAATGTAAGGCCCGTTTCGATTATTTGTAAGTGTTGTTTGGTTTTTTTATTTAATAAAACTTACACTAGAGATGGTGTTTTTCTTTAAAAATATTTATTACATATATAATTAATTAATTTTTAAAAAAATCATAAACTTGCAAACCCGCCTCAGGACCGGCCCAGAATTGCCTCGCATTAATTAAGTCCGTGCCCGATCCTCCACAACCCAGGCCCGGCCAGTCCTGGGTTGTCCCAAGTCGGGTCAACCCAGTGCCCACCATTGCCTCTGGGTTTTGTCTCGCTCACCGGAAACGGTTGGGATTATGGCGCTGACAAGGAAAGTTCGAGCACAACTAGTCATCTTATCCCCAAACATTTGGGCAATCAAGGATTTATGAACTGGATACCACCCTGACCAATGTGAATAGAGATGCACCCTATCATTTTCTTAAAAAAAGGTGAAGATGAAGTAGGGAAAACTGAGAATCTAAGAAACCCTAAAAACTTGGGAATAAAGTTTAGAGGCCTTTTTAAATGACATTGTTAAAATTTTGATAACTAGTTAAGTGAATTATGAATTGCTAAATGATATTGATTCTAAAAAAATTAAAATTAATTTTTAAATTGATTATATTTTTTATAATTGATAATATTACTTAAAAAAATGAAGCAATATTTATCTTTTGTTTTTTGGATTATAATTTTGAAACTTATACTAAGTTTGCGTTTAATTATCATTAAGTACTTCAAATTACAATTTTTTTTTACTATTTGGTCATTGAACCGTTAAAAATCTAACGATGTAAACGTTAAATTGATCAAGTTATTGAGTTAAATGGGCAAAGTATCCTACTTTTCATAGTTCGAGAGACCACAAAAACTAAGCCATACTGCAGGAACTAAAATGTCTTAGTCAATATAATTCAAGGGACTAAAAGGGATTTAGGCCGGGTAATTCATATTTTCTTGCTACCAAATTCCTATGTAACTTTTTTCCATCATAATCACGAAATGTTTAAAGGCATGTACAAAGCCCCCTAGAAGCCATGTGATCCTTTAAACCCAATTTGGATTTTCCTTTTCCGCAAGGCATTTGAAATTACTTGAAGGGGAGCATTTCTCATTTCATAAAATTGAGCCCAAATATGGCTCATTAATAGTTCAACAACTCTTGCGAACTCATTAGGAAAAAGCTGCTAGATCAATCCATTTGAATTTTGTTTAGAATAATCTATACACCTAACATAAAACTATAATTGACCCTCTACAGCAGGCAAAACGACAAAATGTTAGGGACACTAAACCCAAGGTCTTAGGTCCGAGTCCCTCCCCCTCCCTCAATTACACAAACACCTTCAGTGCTATTTTGGTTGCCTTTGAAGGTCCCCTTCCTATAATGTAGAATACCTCCCTATACCTTATAACATTGTATAGCTGATTCTAAGTATAAATATATATATATATATATATATATATATATATATATATATATATATAACTAGAATTCCTATAAAAAAACATAAAAATAGAAAAAGAACTTGGGCTGAGATGATGGTGTTTGGGGTTTCCGAAATTGGTAATTCGGAGTCCTTGATCTGAGAGCTATTTGACCTAATTCCTTTAGGACTTTATTTTGTTTGCTCAACCAAAGATTTTCTGAGAATAAGAAGTCCATTACGAATCTTTTAAGTACTACCTTTTAAAACTATTACAATATATTTTATTCTAGACAGTTTAAAATTTTTGTAATTAAAGATGGCAATAAAGCGAATTAAGTATGATACCCTCTATTCATCAATTGTACCTATAGTTTTTTGCTACCTGTGGAGTGGTGGTTATCTACCAACGAGTAAAATTTCTCACCACTATTTATCACTAGCGGATAATCCATACCAACCTAATTCCTCCATGAAAATTACATACTTCATGACTTCGGGGTTTATCATTTCATAAACAGTCACTGCTACGAGGGGTATAAGGTGTAAAAGATATTCCGTACCAACACTTAGTAAACAGATTTTGTACCAACATTTCGTAAACCGGTTTATTACTGTTACCAACAAATAATCCATACCAACGTTTTGTAAACAGATTTTGCCCACCAACCTACCATCACTATTATTTTAATATTTACTTTTTTTTTTTTCAAATTTCTTGATTTATGTGCAAAAGATAAGAGCAAAAGTGAAATAACACAATTTTTTTTATTTTCTTAATTTTCACACTAAACCAAATGATTCAACATATATAGGAGGGAGAGAGTGTTTATTTAAAAAAAAATTTATGAACTACTTCACTCATCCTATATCTATTCAACTAATTGATTTGGTAGATTGAGAAGGTGGAGAATATTTATGTACTATTTGCACTTTTACTCTTAACTTTTTACATTTAAATTGAGAAAGTTAGAAAAAATAAACATCGAAATCGTAGTTTGAAAGATATAATATGATAAAATAATTTAATAAATATGAAAATATTATAAACATTTAAGACCATCTAACACAAAATACATTGCAATAATAAATTTGGGACTGGGGAGTATTAACCCAATTGAATTAGAAATATTTGATGGTGACGGTCTTTCACCAACAAGAGCTCACTGCATTGTGCACGAGAGAAACTCTCTTTTCGCAACCACTTTTGAAAAATCATATGATACCCATCCGAATAGATAATTGTCTATCGAAACGGTTGTGACTGATAGTCGAAGGCTTTTCGAAAATGTTGGCTGAATGGCTAATGGCCTCATGTCTTTGGATGCAAAGGCAAACAATTCTTCCTAAGTGTTTATTAGATATAGAGAGGGGAGAGAAAAGCGGAATCTTTAAATTGCCAATTTTTTGATCGAACGGACAGATTCCCCCAGGAGAAAATCTTTTTAAGGGTTAGCTCTTTGGGCTATTTCCTTGCGCCTCTTAAATAATAGCCTCTCAATTCTTCCAATAGCTTTTGATTTGATAATGCATGAGCTGCTATTACTAAGAAGAACATCATTGTTTTAGAAAATACATGGAATTTGGTGCTGGCTCTTAATATATATCTAAAGTCTAATTAAGGAAACAAGGTGGTTTCTGTCTTCGCCTTGTTCCACTTATATTACTTTCCTGATCTTACTTGAGACATACAATTTGAGACGCTGGCCTGGTCATTCCGCAATAGCACAATGATTGAAATTAAAATTTAGAAAAGATTATGAAAGAGTGGCTTTTAACTTTATTGATTTTAAACATTAATATTTAACATTATTAGTAAATTATTCAAAACTTTAATACAAATCCCAAAATATTGTTACCAAAAGGTCTAGTATCTGTTAATAAGTATCTCACTATTTATATAGGGTCATTTTGTTTTGCATTAATATGAACGTATTATTATGCATTATTCTTATATAAAATAATTATTTGTCAAAATTATCAATTTATTGATATACTTTAATAAGTCTAAAAAAGTAGTTTTATAATATTTTTCATGAAAAATTAAATATTTTTTAGTTTTTATTTTTATAGGTTGATTAAGTTAAAAAAACTAATAAAATATTCTTATTTTTGTTTTTTTTTTACAAAAAATGTTAAAATTACTTGCTATATTTCTTAAAGTGCAAAGTTTGAACAAGTTAACAATTTGGGCAAATAATAAATTTATATAAAAATAATATACTTAGTAATTAAAGTTGTGTAAAATGAACTTAGCCATATTGTTTGGACATTCCTCCTTGGCCTACTTAGGAAGTCATGTGTTCAAATAAAGCAATATGCAATTTGAATAATGCCTAAATGGAAAATGAGTGTTCATTTGTGCAGCAAGCGTAGAAGACAAGTGGACAAGTCATGAATCTATATGGTCTACACTCTGGTTAACTTACATTACGAATTTTTTTTTAAAGAATTAAGCTTAAATTCAAAATAACCACATAATTAGAAACATATTTCTAAGTGGGCTCATTTTGAAACGTCATCCACTAGCATATTCTCAAACTGTAGATATAATTAATATACCTTGAGTAGAAATGTGTCAAGAACTTGAGGGAAAAATGCATTGCACGGAAAGACGGAAAGCATTCAATTCCCTGTATTTTATAGATTCAGCTGTTTACTTGCTAATGAAATTAAGTTATGGATTGATGAATGAATTTACAAAAAAAATCTACCTCTCTTTTTATTTATGTAGAACTAGAGTCGTGCTTGTGAAAGATTTCTTTGAAAAAAAAAAACAAAAGCTTAAAAATGCACCAGCAATCCTTCAACTTAGCAAAGGGTCAAATGGGAATTTGCTCTTCAACGCCAGAACAAAACGTTTGTGAGTTTAAAGTGAATTGAGTTGGGGTATGGACTATGTCGTTTGATTTGGATAAGTCAGAGTAGAGGGTCATTCGGACATTTTAAGCCTTGAGAAAAAACAGAATATTAGTTTGCTTTAAATTTTAGATTTTAATAGCATTAAAATCCTAAACTTCTCCACTAATCAAGCTATCTCTTTAAATCCGGAATTGTTGCCTTTGACCTGATAAATATTTTTGCCAGCAACGTGATAGTTTAGGCACCTGTATTATCATTGAACGCTGGACTAATTACACGACAAAACGGATGATTTTATGCTAATCTGTTTCACTTTAGTTTTTGCCCATCCGTAAGTTACGGGGGCTTTCTCATTTGTTTGCCTTCCTTTAGTTTTTCTTTAAGCTGTTATCGCTTAATTTCTAATCTATGCATCAATAATATTGTAATGGTTAATTCCAATTCTTTTGAATTATGAAAATTGTGATGGTCAAAATATCTACATTTATACAAAAAAAAAAAAGGAAAACTTTTACAAAACTGAGTTTAGAAAGAGATATGGTCTTAATCTGCACTAGCGTTATTGTTTATGAAAATATGTCTAAGGTTTGGCTTGTAACTTTAAAAATTTAATTTTTATATTTTAATTTTTTTAAAAACTTTAACGCTTCTCATAAAAGCATAACCATAACTAGTTCCTCACTACATCCAGACTTTTGACTATGTACACAGCTAGCCCTTGAGTAACTAACTCAAAGTTTGACACACCATTTCCCAAACATTTTTATATGTTAATGTATATGTAAAACCAGAAGCTTGAGACCTAACACTTATTCTATTGTGCAAAGAATGACTCATATGTGTGGATAGATGTCCGATTGATTGGTTTTATACTTGAGTGTTGACAATCATTGTAAAGTTCGGTCTAAAATGATGATAATCTAAACCTTAAAACAAATGTGGGCTGGTTTATGATTGTCAAAATGATGATGATGAATCACAATTTACATCTAGCATCTATTAGGTTTACGATTTTATATCAACTTGTAGCTCAGTGAGAATATTGACAGATAAATGGGAGATATTATGCATAGGTGATGCTCTTAAGTCCCATGCGAGAAAGATACATGAGTCATTGTTTGTATATGATGCTTTAACCTTTAGATTTTTAAACAACTTAACACTTAGCCTTTTCATATAAATAATAGCCAATAGTAGACTTGGTGTTTGCTGATTGGTTTTATGCTTAAGAGTCTTATAATTGACCACGAGACATTGTCAATCTATGGGGAATGAGGACACTTACAGCCAGTTCGTTTTTGTGAATTCATTCTCACTTTAACAAACTTTCTTTTGGCTTGTTCAACGTGCTACAGCTGTACATGTGGGCCATTCTGGGCCTCCACACAAAAGAGGCCATGAAGTTCTTTTTTATTACCATTTAGCCATTATTTGATGACCTCTCCCTCTAAAACAACAAAGATGGGCTGGTGGCAGTCAAACGTAATTAATTAAAACAACAAGCCCAAATTCTTTCAGTGTATAGCTAGATCAATTGCACAGGAAGGACAAAACACATTTTGAAAATGTGAAAACAAAATTCAAATTGGGCCGGGGTGGACATTGGAGTGCCTTATGGTTGTCACCCTATTGGTCATTGAAGCCTCCTCCACAAATAGCCGACTTAAGGGTTAAGGACAATTCGAGCCTAAAACCAACATCGTATGGTAGCCTTCCGAAAGGGATATCAACACACAAGTGACAAGGCTATTTGACCATAAGCCTCACCTTATATGACTTTAATAGGATTGATATAAAATTAAGGTGAAAAACCATTTCAAGAATCCTTATATTTTGAGAAGAAATTTGACCCTATGGAACAACAATATATTTTGAAACAATGAGTGAGTTACATAATTTATTAATGAAACCATCATTATGTGTTTTGAATTACAAAAACAATCTCATAATAAAGCTCTAAATAAATGAATATATGGGTAAATATAATATCATAAATCCTATGATATATTTAAATATATACTTCTTCCGTTTCATATTAGTTGTCACTTTTACTTTTTTTTTACTAAAGTTTGATTTAAATATATTTATATTAATATGAATTGAAAAAAATTCTAAAAAATGATATTTAGAAACTATAATCTTTAAAGTTTCATTTTCATGTAAAAAGTTCATATTTTTATGATAAATTTTTTAAAAAATAAAATCATATATTAATTACTGTGAATAGTAAATATGACAGCTTTTGTAAGATAGAAGGATTATTTTTCTGCTCAGTTGTACTTTGGATTGGTTTTATAAGTAACAAAAGCAAATTGATTTTTTAGCAGTGAAACCAACCTGCAATCTCTCATCAATTTTTGCTCACCCAAACTAACTCGATATAGAAAGTTCAAGTTGGATTTCTGCTTACTCAACCGATGCTCATCTCTAGTGCAAAAGGTTTTTTATGGTTCAATTTCATTACTTAGAAACCAATCGGGTATGCAATAAAAAGTTTGAGGCGCCATTGAAAAACAAATTTTATTTCAGGACCATATGGATTGATCCGTGCCAGTTTATGCGCTGAATCGGAATTTTAGCTACTAATAATAGTCAGCAGTTCTAACTTGAAGAATGCTGCTACATCCTTGCAGTAAGTTGGTTTGGTAGAAGAATAACCATGGACTTCATAAGTGTAAGAAGTTGAAACTAACTCAGAGTAAATCACTTTTTCTTCCTTTTTTCTTTTGTGGCTTGAAAAAATTATACAGCGACAAACTTGAGCCTAAAGAAGGGGAAGATAAGAAAGTAGCTTAGATGAGAAGGTCCCAAGAAATAATCGGAATTAAAGGAGGAGTCTTTCTTTGGATAAAAAACAACACCTAGCTTTTGAAATATTTCCCTGGCTTTTGAAATAATTCTAACTCCGCCCCACACTCCGGTTTTAATTTTTAATTTTAGGCGCCGTTTTGGCATCTTTTCACGGAATTCAACATCCGAGAGGACCACAATTTGCGCCCCTGAAGCTGCAGCCTGTAGGCGCCATTTACGCCTCCTCTTTTCATCCCCTCTTTGACGACATTGCGTATAGCCAGTTTTGTCTGAATTTGTTAGGCCCAATTCCATAATCTTGGTTATTTTGTTTTGTTTATAATTTTCGTAAGGTACCTGTTTCAATGAACAAGTCTACATTCTCCAAGAAAAATAAGTTAGTTCATTAAAATTTTCGGTCGAGTGTTTAGCTTCTATTGAATTATATATGCGCAACCCCAACCGTATTACTTCACTCCATGCGAGAGAAGAAGGAAAAAAATATACTAAAATGTATTAAAAGATGGGTGTAAAACTTCATTAAATCTTAGATACGGCATATGATTGAATACTGACTCATTTTTCCATGGATAAATTTGATGGCAAAATATCAAATTTCACATTAATGATTTGGGTTGAGATCAAATATGCCACTAAACCTTTTTTTGTCCAAATTGTCTGTTAATGTTTTAAAATAAGCCTAAATTGGGTATTGATGTTAAAAAAACTAATTGACTGCAAGATGGATGAGAAAACCAACCAATGATTAATTTGGCTCGGTAGGTTTTTCACTTTTTTGGCTATCAACTGATGATCAAACTATTAGCCACCAAAAACTTGGTCACTAATATTCATGTGCCCAATTTAGTAACCGACATTGATCGTTAGTCGATCGTTAAAACTTTTTAGAGACTGATTAATAACCATTTAGTGGCCGAAAGTTTGGCAATTGTAAATTTAGTTGCCCTCCTTGATTGGAAATTTGCATTTATTTTGTAGGAAAAGTAACAGATTTTGAAATCTCAAAGTGATAATGTAACTTTTAACAAATTTTAGAGAACTTAGATAATTTACTTTTTCTATTTCTTGTGTGTCAACTTAAAAAATAAAATATGAAAATTTTGAAAGCATTTTTTGAAAAAGAAAAAAAAAAGTGCTCAAAATAGTTTTCAGAATTCTTAAAGTACAAGGTTTTAATTTGTATGCAAGTTATACAAATAATCATGATATATAGACATAATTTTTTTAATAATCCTCCCCATATAGTTATAAAATTTATAAACAATTATTCACAGATGTAGCACTAATATATCCGTCAAAAAAAAAAAAAATATAAAACTATTATTTTGTAAAATTGATGTAGTGAATTCTCACTGGAAAAATTTCTGAAACTTAAGGGAATGTAAAGTTTCTTTAACTATTATGTTTATGCAAGAGAGAGAGAGAGAGAGAGAGAGAGCTTATTTTATGTTTTTGAACATTTTATTTTTTTTAATTGATGGACGAAAATAAGAAAGATAAATTAGCTAAAGTTCTTAAAATTTATTAAAAATTACATTATCACCATAATATTTTAAAACTTATTATCTTTCCCTTTTTCCAGTCACCTTTTAATTGTGAATGGTCAATTTGAGTCCATTTTAAAGTATCAGAAAATTGGAAAATAAAAAAACTTTAGGCTACAAATTTCGTCCCAACATAAAATATTTCTAGAAGAATTTGAGATTTTTTTACCTAAATCAAATTGGCATAAATAATTTTATAACTATGTACACAACAGTTTTATTACGTTTAGCGTTATAGACGAAAGTGAATCACTGACAGACATTGGAAAATGGCAGTGGAAGAAAATTATCGCTATCAACATGTTTATCGCTTTTTGACTCAAGCAGTTATTGTGCGCAACGACCCCGCATCAAAAACCCAACTGAAAATAAATAAGTGAGGCGCCGAGCATGTTTTGGCACGTGACCCGACAAATTTTAGTTACGGTCGGATGTGATAAGAATACTAATCATATTCTGGTGCTTAATTGGTCATAAAGCGATCGCCAATTAAAGGATAGCATGTTATAATCCTAAATTAAGCACACATTTTTATGAATAATGCTAGCTTTTTGGGTACGAATGCCCAAAATCACTTCTTTACTTGATGCACCATATGTGAAGTTTGCCTTCAATTTTCAGAGCAAATAATTTGTTAGAAATAACATACAAAAGAGAATGATTTCTATATAAAATAAACGATTGCCTTCTTTATTTATTGATGCCCTCGTCAGGATCTCGTAGAAATTGTTTTTCTTTTGGTATCATTTCAGAGGATAATTAATTATTACTAACTTCTCCTTTTATTTATGTTATGTTTTCGTCAGATTTGTAACTGTCTTACTAGAATTTCATGTTTCCTAGGTGTGAGAAAGGTATATGATTTTCCTCTTCCATCTTGGATTATAGGTGTGTTGATGTTGGATCATAATTAATATATGATACATTTATTTAGAGAAAAAAAAAGGAATGGGTTATAGTTATATGACCCTACATATTTACTTTAGGGAAATATACGTGAAAATAATAACTTAACCGTTTGTAATAATGATAAGTAGATAATATTGAGATTAACAGAGAAATCACAGTTATTTTTCTGCAATAAAATATAAGTTTTATATATATTATAATATACATTTGAACTGGGATTCCTTCCCTCCATTACTACTAATAACTCGTAATTGATTCTATGTGAAAAACAAAAAGGAAACAAAAAAAAAATTGTATCTTTCATCTACGGCAAGGAAGTTGTACGGAAAGGTCTCGTGTACCAAAACTTAGCGAAGGAAAAAAAAAAGGGGGAAATGATATTGGTTTGACTACCATTTAATTTTCAGATATCAAAGTAATTAATTTACGGTTTAATTACACCGAACTATGCAATGCGAATAAAGAAACAGCCAAAAAATGGAGAGGAAAAGCCGAATATTACGGCACTAGATCCTCACTCACGACTCTGGAATTCATACTGGTTCCTATATAAACGCATGTGATGGATCGATCGAAAAGATCAAACAATATCCAAACTTGTACTTTGGTGAGAAGTGCCAAAAGACAAATTTAAAGCAATGGGGCGGAGGAACGGAGCTTCCTCAGCATGTCTACGGAGCAGCCTCTCCCTCTCCATCTTTTTCTTGTGTTTGTGTTGCGCCAATGGCAGCCCCAATTACAAGGAGGCACTGGCCAAGTCCATACTCTTCTTCCAAGGCCAGAGGTCCGGAAGGCTCCCTCCTTCCCAGCAAGTCACTTGGAGGTCCAGTTCTGGTCTATCTGATGGCTACCTTGCTCATGTAATAACCAATTCCTCTATCTATCTCCTTTAAGTTTCTTGAACTCTATTTATGCTTTAGTTTATCAAAGATCCGATGGAGAGGTCTAGTTAAGTTTGTACATATATATATTGGAATTTAGTGGCAAATTGCAAAATATATCATGCCTTTTTTGGTTTTAAATTCAGGTAGATTTAACGGGCGGATACTATGATGCTGGAGACAACGTCAAATTCAACTTCCCAATGGCCTTCACCACCACAATGCTCTCATGGAGCGCGCTCGAATATGGGAAGAAAATGGGCCCTGAACTTAGAAATGCGCGGGACGCCATCCGCTGGGCCACCAACTACCTGATCAAGTGTGCAACCGCCACTCCCGGTAAGCTCTATGTTGGTGTGGGTGACCCAAATCTGGACCACAAGTGCTGGGAGCGGGCCGAGGACATGGACACAGTCCGGTCCGTGTACTCGGTCTCGCCCAGTAACCCAGGCTCTGACGTTGCCGGAGAGACTGCCGCCGCACTGGCAGCCGCTTCCTTGGTGTTTCGGACGGTTGACCCCGGGTACTCAAACTTGCTCTTGAGAACGGCCAGGACGGTTATGCAATTTGCCCTTCAGAACCGTGGGGCTTATAGTGACTCCCTCGGTTCCGCCGCTTGCCCGTTCTATTGCTCCTACTCCGGATATAAGGTAATTAGGCTTGTTACAAGGCCCATTTACTTTCGTTGTTGTATTATTTTTCTAGCGCCCAATTCTATTTGCGGGCTTATGTTTTTCTAGTGATTTATTTATTTATTTTGTCTTAGGATGAGTTGCTATGGGGTGTTGCCTGGCTGTTCAGGGCGACAAATGAAAATTATTACTACAATTTATTGAAAACTTTGGGGGCTGATGACAAACCGGACGTCTTTAGCTGGGACAACAAATATGCCGGAGCTCATGTTCTCTTAGCTCGGGTAATTAATCACCCCTCGCTTTCACAAATTTGCCTTACTTGTTTTTTTATCTTAAATTTTAATGGCTTTCTTTTTTTTGGCAGCGAGCTTTGGTGGGGAACGATAAAAACTTTGAGCAATACAGGCAAGAAGCTGAGAGTTTCATGTGTCGGATTTTACCCAACTCCCCATACACAACTACTCAATATACGCAAGGTCTTAAACAAAACATACTTCTTATACTGGATTCTTATGTGTACCAGGTAAAAAAACAGTTAAAATTTTTTAAAAATGCTATTATTGGTTAAAAATTGCAGGTGGACTGATGTACAAAATGCCTGAAAGTAACCTTCAATATGTGACATCTATCTCTTTCTTACTCACCACTTATGGCAAATACATGAAAGCTAGAAGGCAAACCTTTACTTGTGGTAACCTCCAGGTCACCCCAAATTCACTCATTGGCCTTGCAAAAAGACAGGCGAGTGCTTAGTCTTCAGATTTCTTGACTTTGCTTTTCTTAATCATTTTTTTAAGGTGGCACTAAACTAATTTTCCTATATGTTTTGGATATCTTAGGTGGACTACATTTTGGGCTCGAACCCAATTAAAATGTCCTACATGGTGGGGTTCGGCCCAACTTTTCCAAGGAGAATTCACCATAGAGGATCATCTTTACCATCAATAGTCATCCACCCTCAAAGCATTGGTTGTGACGGGGGTTTCCAGCCATTCTATTACACGTCTAACCCTAACCCTAACATCTTGGTCGGTGCCATTGTTGGAGGTCCGAATCAGAATGATGGATATTATGATGATCGAAGTGATTATAGTCATGCTGAACCTGCCACATACATCAATGCGGCATTTGTTGGACCTGTGGCATATTTTGCTGGAAGTGCTTATAGTTAAAGATGTGATGACGCCAAGTCGTCCTCTTAAATCCTGTCTCCAAATAGGACATCAGTTCGACTAAAAAGGTGGATTTAATGGTAAAAGAATAGGCTAAAAAGCCAGAATGTTTGAAAGCAAACATTCGTATGTCTAGTGTTTATTACCTTTCGTTGGACGGTTCATCAATTGGCTCAGTAATATGACAATTAATCTTCCTTTTTTCTTCAATGACTACTAGTTGCAAATTCATGGTGAATTTCCATTTGAATATTTCTACGTTATTGTTTGATGTTGAAACACAATTGTCCCGTGAAATGCTTTGGCATTTTCTAATTTCATCTTCTCCTTTTAAGCCACCCTCCAAAATTTCAATCAAACAATCAATCAACTTAGCTAAGCTATGACCCAATTCATTTCTAATTAACACAGTCTAATTAACTTGTTTTTCACAACCCAACACGTGACCCACCTACAAACCCATTCCTAGCCCCGCTAAAGATAAATGAATTTATGATCATACCAGACCCCATTATCCCACCCACTTCACCCCTCTCACCCATCCCACGCTACTTAGCCCCTCGGCGATCATCTTCATTGATCGGCCCAAACCCACCTTTTTAGTCACCCTGTTTTTTTCTTCCCTCATGCTCACTGCCCTTGCTCATTCTCCCGGCCTTCCCTGATGAACCTAAGTACCCTTGCCAACCTCGCTCTCCACACCCATTGATGCCCCAATCACATTTTTCCCGGTCCGACCTCTTGGCGGCCCTGGCTAATTTCTTCCTCCCACATTTTTACTGTCTCATCTCCTTCTCTTGGGCTTCCCCAATGAACTTACCCACCCCCGCCGACCATGCTTTTAAATTTGAGTATCAAGGTTTATGCCCTATCTGGGAATTCAAGTGTTGGTTAATCTTTGATGGGTGGAGCTGAGGGGTAAAGTGAGTACTATGGTGTCTGATTGAAGCCAACGACAGTAAAGGGTCAATTTTGACTATGGCATTGACTACAATTTTAGGCTTTTTCCAGGGGAATTTAATAACATGTCAGGTGTCCAAAGTTAAAAACGTATTAATGCTTTGGTGTTAGTGCTAAACGAACAGGTTTATATTTCCAACTAATTGAAGTTGAAGCATATATCTTATGTATCCATTCTATTCATAGATTTACAAGAATATTCAATTGATTGTATTACATTGAATTTTAAATTTCATAAATTTTTTGAACAGCTGAAATGAGACTTTAATGATTACTATGGAAATAGGTTAATACAGCACAATTAGCAAGTAGCTAGTAACTCACATACCCTGACACATAAAACCTAATCTCACAGACTGTGGGGGTTTTTAACCTAATTAGACCAAGGACACTTAAGTTTTGGGTACTTATTCATCACCTACAAATATGTTAGAATTTGGATCTTACTTAGTAAGTTTTTTTGTACAGCTCCTTGTTTAGAAAAGAATCTTTCATTTCTTCTCCGCCAGATTGCCCAAGCTGTAATGAAGCATGTTGCCTCCCAAGCCTTGTTATGATTTTTGGATGATATTGTTTGAGGAGTATAGTTCAACACCTCCTTAACATCCAAGCATATAACCTTGACAACAATCTTCCAACAACTGTAAATTGCTCCCCAAACAGCAACAACAAATGGATAGGTAACAATGGCATGATCTCCTGATTCTTCTGCAGTGCTGCAAATCAAACAAATGGCGGTCTTCAGCTAAACACTTCACCAGCTTAAATTCTATCTCATTGGCAACCAGTTTTGTAATGCCTTCCACACAGACATGTTCACTTTATTGGGCACCCATAAGTTCCATCTAGTAGGTATTCTTCCAACTGTAGACTCCAGCAAGTTATCGTCAATTAACTTGGTCAATGTCTTCACGACAAGTGCTCCGCTTGTATTTAGCGTCTATTTCCAAATGTTAAGCTCCTCGGGTGACACTTGAGTACCTATTAATAAAGATATCAGAGCTTCAAAATTTTCACATTCCCAACCCCTTATCCCCCTTCTCCAATTCTAATCCCAAATCCAAATATTCCCATACGACCTACCTCTCTCCTATACACAACATTTTTTATACAACTCCAACTAATACAATCTAGGAAATTTATCTTTCAAGATTTCTTGCCCAACACAAAAATCCTGCCAACATTTTATTTTTTAACCACTCCCCAAATTCCACCTAAAAGAATTTACAAATTCAATTCCTTCCTTCTCAATATCTAGCTCAACTTTCAAGATATTACCTCATACTTCTTCCTGTCCCTTTTGTATTTCTTCCTTACTTAGACACCCACTCACACCATAAAGTCTCTTAATAACCTTACCCATAGAAAGTCCTCTTCATTCCTAAACCCTAAAATTTTAAATTTCTTAATAGTTCATGTTGTTAATACAAGTTCTATATTAGCCATCAACCTACCACAATCTTCTTCCTTTAGTGAGAAAAGATTTGAAAGTATGCTTCTACATGTATGGGTGTCTAATGTTGTCATTTTTTCAGTTTAGAATCCCTATTTAATCTTCCTAAAGGGTATATCTTCTTCATTAATTTCATAATGATTTGGTTGAGTTCTAAAGTTTTGTAGAAACCAACATTATGTGAAAACTGCCAGCATATCATTTTCTTTGTCATATAGAGTATTATGTTTATGTGTATTCAGGATTATAAGTCTTTTGTGGTTACCAAAAAATTTATAGAAGGAAAAGTCATCTCATTACAAAAAGATGCAATGGGTTTTAAGATCATAATTTTAATTGGGGGATCCATTTTATATATAATACACATATTTTCTTGTTAGTTATTAATACGTGGTCACGCTTAAATCAAATATACTATTTTTCTAAAACATATAACCACACACACGCACACACAATATATATATATATATATATATCATGATTTTACTATTTTTAATCGGTCATTTGCCCCTTAACCTAATGTTGATTTGTCCCTTGGTGCTAAAAGATCATCAAAATATTTTTAATCTATTTCAAGTATTTTTTTTTCAATTGAAAAAAAAACAAGAAAAGAAAAGAAACTAATATGCCTGTCTGTATGCATGTTGATCATCAGGATCTAATGGGCAAGACGTCACAGCTAGGGGTGAAAATAGGCTAAGTTGAGCCAGAGCCCACTAGGCTCGAGCTCGGCTCGAAAGCCCATCAAGTTTGAATAATACATAATCTTTAGTACCTTAGCTATAACTTAGATAAATGATGAGAACTGAATTTGTAATTTTTTTTACATAGATAACCAAAGAATTGAACATTAGAGAACTTATCCCAAACTTTTGAATCCTTTGCTATTCTACCTTGATTCTATGAACTTCACAAATGAGCCATCATCTTCCTCACTTTGACTATGGAGGCATTATAATCCATCCTCTATCGGCTGTTTTATTGATTTTTGGGCCACTATAGTCAAACTAATTAGGGATTCATCCCGGCACACTATAAATCAAGCACACAACTAGATAAATCACGAATAACTAGATTTCTCAATACTAGGTAAGACTTGCAAGCTACGGTTGGAGGCTCGAGTTGCCAACCAGGGTTTTCGGCATCAAGGGTAGGTTGGCCGCCATTTGGTTCAAGCATTGATTTGGGTGTCAAGTTAGGCATCACTTTAAGCGTCAATCGTTATCAAGGGCAGGTTGGCAATTGAAGTTGATTCAGGTGTCAATCATCATTGTCATCGATCATAGTTGTAGTTTAGTGGTGACTGACTAGGTGATCCCTAGATTTAGTATGAAGTTATCAAGCAATGCTAGGCGTGGGGCTAATGGAGAAAGAGAGTCAGGGTTAGACTCAGGGTCTGATGGGAAAGGGTCCAAAGGGACAAAAGGCAAGGCCTGTTAGGCCCGTATGCTTATGGGGCTAAGTTTCATCAGGCTCAAGCTTGGTCCTAAATGAGTTCAAGGCCATTTTTCAACTCGAGCTTGAGTTTGAACTCAAAAAGGCTAGACTCGAAAAACTTTAACTCAAGCTACCCGAAAAAAGCCCGGCCCCTTTTCACCTCTAGTCATAGCACATAGTTCATGATGACTGGTGCTGGACAAGGTGGACAACCATGGTTTTGTCTTTTAAAGGTAGGCTTTTCATGTGTACATATTTGTCTTTTTTTAAATACATTATTTTTTAAGAGGAATAAAGGGGATATGATCAGAGTAGTGATGAGGTCTTGTTTGAACAAACCAACTCAGCCATAACTAGTCAAGTATTCTTTCTAAACTATGTCAAAAGGGAGAGTAGTAAGGCACTGATGAGACTAGACATCAAGGGGATTGAATTCATTGGTCAACATTTTCCATGATCATTGTTTGCTTTACTACATCACTTAAGCAAATTGCCCACCTATATTCAGAAGCACATATAAAGCACTGAATTATCTACCAATTATATTTCATCTCAAATTTAACCAGCATATGTTTTTATCAATGCTTTAAGTAATCAACACCTTTAGGACTTGATAAGCAAATTGAGCATTTTTTACATCCATATAGGGTTAGAAAAATATCTGTATGGAGTATGGAAGATGTGAAGTTAGTCATAAGTTGCAACATGTAAAGTTTGGCATATGGATAAGACAGGATAGAACTAGTTCGAGCAAAGTTGTTAAGATCCGGATCTAGAACTTAGGATCTTGTGATTTTACGATCAAACATCATAAAAAATTGTCAGAAAATAATAAGATATATGATATGGTAAGATCGGGTAGGATCCAGATTAAGATCTTAAGATCAATAGAATTTTTTGATCCCAACAATCATACTTGGTATTAATTTTTATTGGTTAGACTTGCATTTGAGTCCAAATTTGAAAATTTAAGTGATTGAGTTCTTATTGCCCAAGTTGAACTACCTAAATTAGTGGTTATATGACTTGAATTGTGAAGTAAACTTAAAAAGAAAAGGAGTTCGTCTATCTTCATTCAGGAAATAAAATTAGAAACTTCAAAAGCACCTCCATAAGTTTGCTGCTATTATATTAGTTATGTTTGTTTATGAATTTTTTTTAGACTGTGTTGATTATTGTATTAGTTATGTTGATGTATATTCTACTAGAGCTCCAGCTTTATTTATACTATTACACTAATTATGCTGTATCATTGTCATGACACTTGAACTTTATTAAGTTTATAATATAATTGATTTTTTATATGGAATATATTATTTATTACAATGAATTTTGATCTTTTAGTAGGATTTTATGATTTACGATCCGATTTTACAATCCCAATCTTATATGAAGAAAAATGATCTTGAGTGGGATCCCGATTTTAATAATCTTGAGTTCGAGTAAACCTTTTGTTTTTGTAAATTAACTTTTTTATTTTGTTTTGCTTTGCTTTTACTATTGTTGTGTTGTAAACAAGTATATAGACAAGTACACACACATATACGAAGTGCGAAGTACTACACCCAACACGTAATTGTTTCCAAAACTCTTCACTGGTTCAAGTAGTAGATGAGAGACGAACTACTTAACAATGATTCGGTCTGTCTTATACCAATTTGAAGGTGGTATGGGGTCAATCTCGCATATGCAGGTACTTGTTCTAATGAAAAGCATTGATATTTTTAATAGTTTTCGTTCATTTGTTTTATCAGAAAAACCATGAACATTATTTTAGCTTTTTATGAAGGATGTCACAATTTATTCACAATTATATTCACCTCTTATCAATTATATAATGACACAAGTAAATGAATTTCGAATACTTATAAAACTAATTAAAATCATTAAGAACATGTATTTTGAGTTGGTTTATTTGTTAACAGTACCAGAGAAATTCGACCCCGTATAGGGTGCCGCTTACCAATTCGGGTTGAATACCTGGTCAACCGGTTGGTCCAAGCCGAAGGGCCTGCGATCTCATCTGAACCGTATAGCTGGTTTCTAAACGCGGTCAAATTGGGCAAGTTGTTCGGTCGTGAACTAGTAAACTGTAAAAGTGTCCTTTACAGTCCAAAACTGTGGCGAGAGTTAAAAGAGATTTCAAAGCAAGTAAATTACAGATGAAAAGAAAATAGGAAGATCGGATTTCAAACGCAAATGTTTCAAACTTCAAACCATTAGAGAAGGGAGAGAACCGAACGTGGGTAGACATTGAATAAGTTCCCTAATTTTCCCCCTAAAAGTTTCAAGTAGTTGCTGAGATCCGTATCTCGTCGGTCGATTAGATTCTCGGTATTAGTTGTTTCGACAGGGGCCAGCCGGTCGAATTTTTGTTTTTGGTTTTTCCGAAAGTAGATCTTTGAGATTAATATCGGAGATATGGATTCGATCGAGGAGCTGGCGCAGCTTGCGGAGTCGATGAGGCAAGCGGCGGCGCTGCTCGCCGATGAAGATGTTGACGAGAACTCCAGCTCCAGTTCCAGAAGGTCCTCCACTTTCCTCAACGTTGTTGCGCTCGGCAATGTTGTAAGTTAAATTTCTCTGCTCTATTTATCGATTCTGTATGGATCCTTTATTCGAAATTATGATCCATCTCATAGTGAACGTTTGAACGAAGAAACTGTATCAGTTCTTTCTTTCCTTTTTTTAAGGCAACTTTATCTGTTCTTAGTTTCAAGTTGGTTTAGCTTTACAGGAACGAGAACAAACGTCATTCATCAACAAAATGCACTGCTGTTATGCTAGTGCTATATTAGATTTCACGTAGAGGGGGTGTCTATTTTGTTTTCTATGTTCAGATTTCGCTTAATGGATTCTGAATCGACCTTTTTAGCCGTGGAAAGATAAACTTTCATTGAGCTGAATGGTTGGTGCTGGGTCTTTCTTGATTTCTACTTCGTGATATTTTCCTTTGGCCTTCTGGAATATTTGCTATCAACTTCTACTTTCGCTGCCAAATCTTATGGACATTAAGTTTGCAGTGTAGTATCTTATAAAATTTATCCGTCTTTTTATCCATAGAAAAAAAAATCAGCTTCTTCAGGAATACTCTAATTCTGATTGCTTGCCCCTGCGTCTCAAATCTTGTTGTAATCCTTTTTTGTTTGCCAGGGAGCTGGAAAATCAGCAGTATTGAACAGTATAATTGGGCATCCCATTTTGGTAAGCTGAACCCACAACACTTCTTTCCCTATTGAACAGTTGTTCGTTTGTTGCTGTGTGCTACTTTAACTTCTGTTTCTTAATCCAGCCTACTGGTGAAAATGGTGCTACCCGGGCTCCTATAAGCATTGACCTACAAATGGATGATTCTTTAAGCAGCAAATCGATTATTCTGCAAATTGACAACAAAAGCCAACAAGTTTCAGCAAGTTAGTATTAGTTGGTTTGTCTTTATTATGGATCTGCATCTTATGGTTGCAGCTGTCACACAGGCAAAGTATAGATGGTTATATCTGAAACTCTCAGGCTTCGATTTATATTGCTGTTCTGCTATTCTTTCTGCCCTGTGTCAGATAAAAATTTCCTGCATCAAACTACTGAATAATCCAGTAGGATGAGTTTTGCTTTCTTCTGATTACTGATTTAGATAAGCCAAAAAAAGTGTCCTGATAGCAAGCACGCAAGTTTATTTTATTGTAGATTTGGTATTAAAAGATCATCATAAAAGGTCTGAAGTGTTAGCTGATGCTTCAAGGCTTTCCAAAATGTAAACCAAAGATATCGTTTTCAAACCTTTTACTGTCAGCTTTTTTATGCCTCATTATTATTCTGCAGCTGCTTTGAGGCATTCCTTACAAGACAGGCTAAGCAGGGGATCCTCAGGAAAAGGTCGAGATGAAATAAATCTTAAGTTACGGACAAGTACAGGTTTGATTTTCTCCACACCATATAGTTGTTACTAAAGGCTTCTGTTTTTCTAATGTAAATAAATTGAGACATCAAATCAGTCATGATACTGAAAATCTAGTGCACAGTGAACAAGATTTTTAAGGTGTTCATGATATTGGTTTGCAGGGAACAACATTTTCACCATCTAGGGTAATGATGAGATGAACATGAACACCTTAAACATTAATGTTCTATGGTTCTTTTGTTTTGCACTTAAGTTTTTGTTTGGCTTGAATGCTCCAGCTCCCCCCCTGAAACTAATTGATTTGCCTGGAGTGGATAAGCGGAATATGGACGAATCAATGGTAAGAGTTGGCAGACAGTTTGAGATCTACTTTTCCCCCCCTTTTAATGGGAGTTCTTACATTCTTCCTGAGAACATTTTATTTCGTTTTCTCACTTACTAGCTTTTAGAAATGTAAATTAACATTACTGTTATGGTCATTTAATAGGTTAGTGAATTTGCTGAGCACAACGATGCCATTTTGCTTGTCATCGTGCCTGCAGCTCAGGTCCCTGAAATTGCTTCGTCACATGCACTGCGAGTTGCCAAGGAATATGATCGAGAAGGTAAAGGACTAGAGGCCAGTAACTCTGTATAGTGCTTTGTTAGTTCTTCAGAAGCTTCAATTCAGGGAACAAACATGTCAACATGATGGGCATGTTCTCCCTTTCTACAACATGTCTTTCCTCCCACCCCCTTCTTCCTGTTTACTTTCTAATATCTAAATATGAACCTCATCTCCTATTGACAGGTACAAGGACCATCGGTGTCATCAGTAAAATTGACCAAGCTGCCTCCGAACAGAAAGCTCTTGCTGCTGTTCAGGCCCTCTTGTTAAACCAGGGACCACCAAAAACAACTGATCTCCTGTGGGTTGCTTTGATTGGTCAATCAGTTTCAATTGCTTCTGCACAGGCTGGATCTGAGAACTCATTAGAAACTGCATGGAGAGCTGAAAATGAAAGTCTCAAATCCATACTGACTGGAGCTCCTCAAAGCAAGCTGGGAAGAATAGCTCTGGTTGATGCACTTGCACAGCAGATACGGAAGCGCATGAAAGTTCGGCTTCCAAACCTCTTGTCTGGGTAAATATTTTTGTCAACTGCATCTTTTTCCTAGTTCAATTTTTATCTTTTCCTTCCATCTCTCAAGTAATAAAATGCCTTTCCCAGCTTTAGTTATTTTATCACATTGTCTCCAACAGGATTCCAACTCATTTGCAAAAGATTCTGTCATAATTCATATTCCACTTCAAAGAAATAAAGGATAAAAATGTCCCTTAACTAGAGTCAATAATTCTTTTTTTTGTTTTTGTTTGTTTGTGTGTGTGTGTGCTTAGATTAGATTAAATGAAAAGCAGTTTCCTTTGACAATAGCTGGATAAGATATAAAGATGAGTAAACATGTAATCTTCACTGGATAATCCATTCTTTATATTTATTTTTCCATTTCAATATACTGTATGATGAACTCAAGATTCAAAGTTTGGTGAAGGAAATGAAGTTGGACCGTAAGTAAGGGCAAGGGAGTTAATATTTTGTTGATTGGTTCTTAATTGGAACATGGTTACAACAATTCAGTGTTCACAATGCTTGTAGTAATTTGAGAGTTGTATTGATCATATTGATGTACATTACCCAGATGACTACCAGCAGAATCAATCCATAGTGCGCATGACTTGTATGCTTTGTTCGCATACTTATGGTTCTCTGACACTTTGCACATGTTCTGAGCTACTATATTTTGTTTCAAACAAGCAAATCAGAGAGGACAGCTCTTAGCATTCCATGGTTCTGTTTTTGTTTGCAATCCAAAGCTCTCCTTGTTCCAAGAAACTATGATTTGACTTGAGTTGACTGGTGGAATATGCTTGGTTGCTGTAATTCAATGTTCTCAGCATGCTTCTGATTTTAATATATCAACATCTGCTTACAATATATATGTTAAGTCAAAGATTTCTTTAAACCTCAGCTGTATCTTATCGCTGGAAATTGTGTTGTATTAATATGGATTAACTAGACACACCCTAACGTGTGAGAGTAGCCTAGATATGGTAAGAGGAAAAGTGGAAAAAGATAGACTTGAGTTTAGATGATGGAAGCAGTGAAGGAAGAACTTGCTTTTTGATTGAGCTTTTGCTGGAAATTACTTCCATCCAAGCAGAATTGAGACATAAAATGCATGTAGCCAAGCCCAACTAGTTGGAGATTAGGGCTTCATTGATTGCTTGATTTATTGTTGCATATGAATTATTGGCATTCAGGCATTATAGTTTTTTCTTAAAGAAAAAATACCAAGAATAATATGTTTGGTGTTCTTTTCCATCTGCAGCTCTAGCCTTTGTGTACCCAGCTTGGTTACTTGTTACACTCTGGGAAACTCGCAAAAAGCATAGTGCATATTTATATTTTTCATTATAGCATGTAATTTTTCTGGAGGTATGAGTGTTAAGTGTGACAAATAGTCTATGGAATTTATTAAGATGTCAAATATTATTACTAAGAACTCATACTTTTGATTTTATAGGCTGATACCCTCCTGGTTAAATTTGAGGAAGCTCAGCTTCCAAGATTGTAGGAGCATTACAATACTGGTTGCTTTATGGTCTCACCTCGATAACATTTTCCTGAGTTTACATGGCATCTCATAATTAGATATGTGTTACCATGGAGTGCTTTATGTTTGTGCATATTCTACCGGAAGTAGGGACTGTATATCAGTATTAGTATAAGTGGAACTACTGGATCAGTATCCTGTTGTTATTTCTGGTGAAAACAAAACCTTTAACTGCATTCCAATCTTCAACAAATGTCTTTGATATGTTGATTGGAGTACACAGAACCATGAATATCTAGATGTAAATGCATATAATGTTAATTCTGTCCTGGCTGTTAAGCTAAGAATGCCGTATTACCATTCTTTGTTTCCTTGGATGGGATCATCTAATTACAGCATGTTTCCAAATGGTCGTTGGCATTTATTTTGGAAAGTGTTGCAAAGATTTATGTTCCCACTTTAATGTACAGATTGCAGGGGAAGTCCCAAATAGTTCAAGATGAGCTAGTGAGACTTGGGGAGCAGATGGTCGAGAGTGCTGAGGGCACAAGAGCTATAGCTTTGGAGCTTTGTCGTGAGTTTGAGGACAAGTTTCTCCAGCACATCACAACTGGTGAAGTCAGTATTGATTCACAAGTGTTCGATTATCTTCATTTTCCTTCTGCAGTTTTGCCCTTTCCGTATATGTATTTTTTAAGGAAAAAAAAATCTTCAGTTGGTTTCTTGAGTATTTGGCATCTTCTTTTCTTTGTTTTCTCTTCCTTCTTGGTTTCGCCTCTCATGCTTTGGTATCTGCTGTCCGCCCTCTTCATTTTTCCAGTGGACAAACTTGGAAAGGCTATTAAATTCAGTTCTCAATATTCTCTCTATATTCCATTTGATTGAAGTTGTTTAATTCAGTGTTTGCTCCATCATTCTCAACAAAATGCTCGTTCCTATGCTGATATGGAACCATTTTTCAAATAAGTGATGACCATGAGGTTTACATGGTCATTCTGAGTGCTTGCTGTAGAACTTTGCTCTTAGTTAAGTCATTATCTATTGAAGAATAACATAAGAATTCAGTCTATGAGTTCCTGAAATGATCAAAAGGCCTTCAGTATCAAACACATCACCTATATTTGTTTCTGTCATTCTTTATTGATTATTTGGTTTTCGTCCGATGACCAAGGCTGCGGTGCTTGAGGTT
Organism: Aquilaria yunnanensis; assembly: GCA_039654915.1. Taxonomy (NCBI): domain Eukaryota; kingdom Viridiplantae; phylum Streptophyta; class Magnoliopsida; order Malvales; family Thymelaeaceae; genus Aquilaria; species Aquilaria yunnanensis. The sequence continues at coordinate 35,042,374 of CM077600.1, read as the reverse complement.
TTTTGAAATGATAAACCCTGCGTACATTTATTTATTTATTTATTTTGTTGCAAGCGTCTCCATATCTGCAAAAATTGATTCCATTTGTTTTTTTTTTTTTGAAGACCAATATTTTGATCCGCAGACTACGGTGGTTGATACATATAAATGAGACACTTGGATATTGTTTACAGTTTATCCCTCCTCCCTCCCTCTCTCACTTTTTAATTTTTATTTTTTTTTCTGTGTATTTTATTCTGTCGGGAGAGGTTCAATCATCCTAACAGAAATTTAAACTGATAATAGTTTAGGATTTTTAGAGGGAAATTCTAAACAATATTGTTGATTTTGTCTGTCACCTTCAATAATGAGCATTTTACTGCAGGGTTCTGGTTGGAAAGTTGTTGCCAGTTTTGAGGGTAGTTTCCCAAATAGGATCAAGCAGCTTCCTTTAGACAGACATTTTGATATCAATAATGTCAAGAGGGTATTCTTTCTCCTTGTTTTCTCATCTCGCATTTCCACTTTCTTCAATACTCATTGAGGTTGATATGCCTTCTAATTCCTTTATTTTTTGAATTATTATTTTTTTACCAGATTGTTCTAGAGGCTGATGGTTATCAGCCGTATCTAATATCTCCTGAGAAGGGTTTGAGATCTTTAATAAAAGGGGTCTTGGAGTTAGCCAAAGAACCAGCCCGTCTTTGTGTTGACGAAGTACGTTGGTCCTGCTGCCTTCTGGACTTTTATACATCTCTTTTTGAATGAAAAATTTTGGCAGCTTTGAAGGCTTTGTAGGCAATTAAGGACCTCCTCCTCATCTTTACTATTGAAGTATAATATATACTTATACTAGGAAAAGCTCATGATCTTGTTTCATTCTCTGAATCTTTCCTTTCCAGTCTTAGAATGGAATTTTTGATGCTTTCTTTGGCCTTGATACTCTATTTTATATCTTGTTGAGGCATAATGTTTCCAGCTAAACACTGTGTTCCTTCTGTTGTTGGCAGCTAACAATTATTTCTTGCCCTCTTGTTCGTTCACTAGTGTACGACTAACATAATTGGAACAATTGTATTCTAAAATTGTGTTGAATTGTTGGTGTATTGTATGTAATTAGGTGGTGTTATGTTGTGCATATATAGGTACACAGAGTCCTGCTAGATATCGTTTCTGCTGCTGCAAATGCTACTCCAGGTTTGGGAAGGTATCCTCCTTTCAAGAGAGAGGTATGGTACCTCCAGTATTGTGTTTCTCTGTTATGGTTTACCTTATGAAGTGTGTTGAACTTCAATAACTAAAATATCATTGCCATTTTTCTGTGTCCGCTTCGTTGTTCATCAACTTTGCTGTTTTCAAGGTTTCAGTATTGTTTGCACTTCCCTCTAGGTAGTTGCCATTGCCAGTGCTGCATTGGATGGCTTCAAGACCGAAGCAAAAAAAATGGTGGTTGCACTTGTTGACATGGAAAGAGTATTTGTGCCGCCTCAGCATTTCATACGTTTGGTGCAAAGGAGGTAGTTTAGAAAATTTGGCTTTCTAGAATTGCTGAAACTTATGATCCTATTTTTGGTGTTAAATATATGTTAAAGCTGCTAATTTAATACCAATTGGCAATTGGTAGAAAATTGGTAGAAAAGCCTTATATAAAGCATCATTGAACCCCTTAACTTTCCCATGTGGGTAACACCACTCAACATGCCTCCTCTCCCTTCAGGTCAATCAAATGATTGCAACATGTGTATCTCACATATCATGACAACGAGAATGGCGCTAATTTGACAAAAGGGGCAATGACAAACCTTGGGCCATGATATCATATTAGAAGCATCCAATTCAAAACCAACTGACAAGGGGTGGAGGGGCTCATTGCGATATGTAGCTCTAACGATGAAAAGACTTAATTTTGTGGGATTATATCACTTATCACTTACATACAAGCCAATGTGAGCTTGTCACTTGGGCCATGACAATAAAAGTGGTGCTAATGATTGACAAACTTTGACCTGTGTTATCATTCCTCAAACCAATTGGCAATGGGTGGAGAGACCTTACCATACTATAAAGCACTGATGCCTTAAGGATATAGGATACACCTCTGAGCTATATATGATAGATGAGGAAATAAGGTTAGAATGACACTAGAGCAAGAGAAGGGGAGATGGGGTAGACAATTTTTTGGATTTGTGATGAACTGCTTATGTACCTACTGGACAAGAATCAGGACACATGTAGTTTCTTCCATTGGTTCTCTTTAACTTTGACTCTGAGCTTACTCTTTAAATTCACTAAATTTAGGATGGAAAGACAACGGCGGGAAGAAGAGCTGAAAAATCGTCCATCAAAGAAAGGTCATGAAGCAGAGCAATCAATGCTAAATAGGGTTAGTCATTTCTTCTATATATGGATTACAAACATATGAATACATTGTCTAATTCTTCTTGCTACTTGGTTGTGTTCTTTTCTTTCTACTGCTTTTTTATGGTTGTCTATATATTCTTTCTTTGATTGTTAGGCCTCCAGTCCTCAACCAGGAAGCCAGCAAACTGGTGGAAGCTTGAAATCAATCAAGGAAAAATCTGGCCAGGGAGAGAGAGATGGGAAGGAGGGATCTGTTTTGAAGACTGCTGGCACCGAAGGAGAAATATCAGCAGGTCTATATTTCCGCTTGTGTATTATATGGTTTTGCAAGGTGCTGGGAATAAGGGCTGCAAATGAACTAATATGGATTAGCCTATGAACAAACTGGATTCAAGCTGACTCATATTATTTGCCAAGTTGTTTAAGAAAAATATTATCTCAAGCTCATTTGTCAGTGTTCACTTGTTTATTCCTTTGCAACTAGGTCTTAAATCTGTTTTAAGCAGGTAAAAGTCTTTTCAGTTCTGTGGGATTCCTCATAATAATACTTTCCACTTTTTGCAGGGTTTCTACTCAAGAAAAGTGTCGAGAAAAGTGGATGGAAAAATCGATGGTTTGTTTTGAATGAGAAGACTGGAAAGGTTCATCTGCATTATTTTTTCCTATTTAATTGACTGTTTAGGCACTTAATTCTAGACTGATTCTCAGTTCCTGATATGTTATACTGCCATTTGGAAAGAAACACTTGAACCTGGTTAGTTGTCCATGGAGGAACCCTTGACCTTCTTGTCCCCTCCTTGCCACTCCATTTTAGTAAATTTTTGACAAATGATTGGACAAAATTTATTGAGAACTTGATATGCATATAAACTTTCCTTGATATTCTATTATTCTTTTTTCTTCTCTGTAGTAATTTAATCCATATACTGGAAATGTCAGTCAAACAGATAGAAATTGCTTCCAATTTCCTTTCTAGCAAAACTTCATCATGTATGAGCATGCGTGAAGCACTTCAATGGAAAGGTAAAATCTAAAGATAGAGGAGTTTCCGCCATGAGATACAAGTTAAAATGAAGCATAGTTTTAAGAATAATTGTGTAAGGCCATCAAGGTAATGATACCATAAAACTATTTCAGTCTATAGAATCTCAGCATTAATGTATCCATTGTAACAGTGAAACTAAGGAATGATTTATATATTCCTTGAAACTAGTAAAGGATGCTCATCGTTAAAATCTCTCTTGTTGCACTTCCAGCAGATCAACTAAAACAGACATGAGTTATTTTTATCAAATTTCCTGTTATTTACTGTTTAAAAAATTATGCGTCTGATCAATTCCAAACTTTGCTAGTAATAGTAAGAATTTCAGTGTGTCTTCAGTAATTATGGCAGCAGGCGCTGCTAAGAAAATCACAAGTTCCTCCTTGGCTGCAATGCTCCATTTCCCATGGAAGTGTAGAGGGCATCTAAGAACAAACTTGGCCTCTCCCTCACATAGAAAGAATATTTATTGGTTTGTCTTTGCAATAAGATACTTTTTGAATGGTGGAATTAGGAAGTTGACTGATCTGGTTGCATCATATTCCTAAATTTATTGTAGTCTGGAGCTTCCTGAAGTGTGGCATCCATGCTTGCTGGATGCTAATAGCTGACCTGCTAGAGTTCTGAAAATGTGTCCTGTTCTATCTTTGAGTTTGTAGTCTTTATTAGTAAGGGATATGTAATTCAGTAACTTTCAGGATTCATTCTGACTTTTCCTTTATTTTGCAGCTTGGTTACACCAAAAAACAAGAGGAGACTCATTTCCGGGGTATTATCACTTTGGAGGTACTTCAAACAATTGGTTTTCTCACTTTATTATTTGTGATTGTTATGTTGTTTTCCCACTATTTGATTGCATGTTATTTTCTCTAGAATGTTTTAGACGTACATTAAGCAAATAGCCCTTTGCACTCCTTGAATCAAACAAGTAGTAGGTATCCATAGTAATATTTGTTGTCAACTTGATTTACTAAGTGCAGTGAGAGTACCAACTGTCCCAACCCATGTGCAAATTTACAGTTGATGAGTTGTTAAAGAACTTTAACCATTAATTATCAGAGAATAAGCTGCAAAACATTCTAATGCGTTCCACTTTCTGGTTCTAAAGTTTTCGCATTGGCATTGGCATTGACATCATGAATCTACTGGTCAACAGAGTTATTCTTTTGCACATCATTTTTGTAAATGGGTTTGCACCCTTGGTGCTTCAGTTCTAATTTGGTATCTACTTATATGTCAGAAGGAAAAAAAAATCCATTGATGAATGAAATAGTTTTTTTTAGTTTTGGTAGTCAGAATCTATTACAAGAGTAAGGATGAGAGTGAACTATCCTAAACCTAGGGGGTGAAGGGGTTTGCTACGCGAAACCTGGAGGACCTCAGTTGCAATTAGCCCACTTTTGGGGTGCCTGGTTTGTGTAGAGTGTAGAACCACTCCTCGAACCCGGGCTTTGCCCATGGGTCTCCCTTTGTGTTGCCATCATGCCAGCCAATGCGGGGCAATCAATGAGATAGTTCTTTGAACAATATCTAGCACAGTGTGCTCTTGATTTACAGTTAAACATTGCCCTTTCATGTGCAAAGCCTTCTAATAGTTGCATACAATACAGATAGTAACTATTGATGCTTGTCATTTTGTTCTGAAGATAGGAACTAAAATCAAATTATTTAGAACTTTGAATGAAAAGAGGTCATAAATAATGTGACAGTTGGAAACTCGATAGCATGAATGAGTGGAAGTATAATCATGGTGGTGGCATTTATTGAAACAATTTGGTATTTGATCCAAAAGGTTAGTATTCCTTGGCATGGAGGAAAAGAAAAAAAGTTATAATTAATTTTTTAAGGGTACGTATTCCCAACAATTAACTATATCTTGTCATATGATAAGCATTTAATGTTATGAGGCAATCTGTAAATCCTTAGGGTTTGTTAAATGTCAGAGTTCAGGGCTTTTGAATAAAATGCGGAAGAAAGTAGTGAACCATGGATTTAGGGTCAATTAAGTGTTTTATATATCCTTTGTGTGATGTACTTTCCAGTGATTTATTGGCAGCCGAAGTTTATGGACAATAAGCTTCTTAACCTACTAATAATTTTTGTACTTTGGCACTAGAGCTTTTGCTTTAGCATTTGAGGAAACAAGTTAACAATATCAACTGCATGATCTTTTTATGTGTTATGACATCCTAAGTCGGGATTCTTTGGGATTGGTGAATCTCTCCCCGTATTGGCATTGGAATTTATTCTGAGGAAGACAATTGGCAATCCTATGGGAAGATTTCCACCCACTAGAAAATGCTAGTGTTTCTTTCAGATTTTTTGCATATCTTTCAAATTTCAGCCTGTGACAAACTCTGTTGAAATGTGAATTTTTTGGCTTGTTAAGACTTGAAATTTAACTGTGTGGACTCCATGTCATAGTTGCTTCTGACTCCCATGAGGATGCAGATGGTAATCAGCATGAGTTTTTTTTTTTCTTTTCCCTTCAAATAAGAACGGTTAGTTGGTATTTCTCATGATTTTATATGTACCAGTAGATGCAGATATTTTAATTTCTAAAGCTGCCTTTTACTGCAATCTGTAGCATGGTTTAGGTGATCCACTCATGCAATTCAAATTGCAGGACTGTAACGTTGAAGAGGTGTATGACGAAGAAGAACCCCAATCAAAAAGCTCAAAGAATAAAAAGGCTAATGGCCCAGATAAGGGATCCAATCTGGCTTTCAAGTTAACCAGCAAAGTTCCCTATAAAACAGTTCTGAAAGGTATTCTTTCCATTTTGTCCTCCTAGTAGCGTGGTGGTCTCTTTGTTTCATGCACAAAAATTTCCATTATCTAGAGAATCTGCTTCCCTATAAATCTGTACGTGTCCCTTGTATTTCAGCACGCAATGATGTTGTTTTAAAAGCTGAGAGCATGGCTGAGAAGGTTGAGTGGATAAGCAAGATATCAAAATTTAGTCAACCTGCTAGAGGCCCAGTTAGAGGCAGTGAAGGTGGCCCAACAATGCGGCAGAGTCAATCTGATGGTTCTCTGGTGAGTTCTCTTGGCTTACAAGCTGGTTATCTACCGCAACCTTGCCCATTACCCTGTTTCTATCAACTGGAAATGGAAGTGTCTGTGTAGATCTAGAAAGTTTTGTCATTTTACTTTTCTGTTTGTTCTCTAGTAAATGCATTCTAGGGGCATGTATACAATCTTTAGTAAATGCATTTTAAGAGCATGCATACACTTACAATCAAATGAGTATTTGACCTTATAACAAGGTTTTTCACATAAATAAAACATGTTATACAGCTGTGATTTTAGTGAAGAAAATTTGCAAGAGAAAACAAGCCCTAATAGAGAAGTTATCCACAACTAAACAAGCCCTAAGATTTCGAAACTTTATATTTTATAATGAAAAAAGAAGGGATTTTTATGATGGAACAAGAAGCTCTTTTGAAATATTATGTGGAGGAAATAACTGCAAGTATTAACAAAGGAAAAGCTTTCCCCCTTTAGAGATTAATATTTTTCTCTCAAAGCTTCTTCTCTCTATTTCTTCACACCTGTTCTGGTATCTTTTCATTAAAATTTTGTCCATGTCTTCTGCAGGATGCAATGGTCAGAAAACCTGTCGACCCTGAGGAAGAGCTTCGGTGGATGTCCCACGAAGTACGTGGCTATGTTGAAGCTGTATTGAATAGTTTGGCTGCTAATGTCCCAAAAGTAAGCTTACCTATTGAACCTTGTGCATGTCTTCTCATGGTTATTCATGCAAAGCACTGATATGTTTTGTGGTGGTTCAACAGGCTGTTGTTCTCTGTCAAGTTGAGAAGGCCAAGGAAGACATGCTAAATCAGTTATATAGCTCTGTCAGGTTGGACACTGATTTCTTCCTTTTGTCTTCTATTTCTTTCTTTCTCCTTCCCTCTTTTTGCGGATCTTCTCTTTTCCAATTAACGGAGTTCTTTTAAGCTGGTTCTGTGTCAACTAATTTCTCTCTGTAAACGAGCATAATACAACATGAGCATTCTGGATGTTGGTTTGGCTGGATAATAGAGAAGTCAGTGGTTGTGCTTTGATTTTTCCTATTTAGCTTATCATACTCTAGTATTGAGAACCTTGTGTCCACCAGAGGTAATGCAAAAGAACAGCCTTTTGTCATTCCCCTTTTTAAAGTGAGAGAAATTGAATCTCCCAGCACATATTTGAAGTGTCAGACATGCATTCTCCTGTCTTGCTTGAAATTCCCAGCAAGGTTTCAGCATTGGTTTGGTCTCAACTGTGAAATAGTGCGTTCGAGTTAACATGTGTGCCTGTGTAATAATTTTTTGGATATTGTTTCTGCATAATCTTTTGATAATCATGATCCATGTATACCAGCCCTTGGTCAGGATTAGTGTTGTACTGATTATGTTCCACTCCTGAATGTTTAGTTCTCAAAGTACAGCAAAGATTGAAGAGCTACTTCAAGAAGATCAGAATGTAAAGCATCGGAGGGTGCGATACCAGAAGCAATCCTCTCTTCTTTCAAAACTGACGCGCCAACTTAGCATCCATGACAATCGAGCTGCTGCTGCATCGGGCTGGTCCGACGGTGGTGATGTAGCAGGTATGCTATGCTTTTGCTGTTTTGCCTGCAAGATCTGCTACATAAGCAACTTTGATTTAATTGTGACCCCCGCCCCTGTCTATAAAATTGCTGCTCCTTTTGAGGGGCTGCTTCAACCTGTTTATTTCAGTGATGGCTTGTTTAATTAGATAAATGTTTGTGAGTGAGGCTGGATTCTCATGCTTAATTATTAGATTTACTTGCGAGGAATTTTTTTTTCCTTGTTGGAGTTTGGAAAAGAGAAGAAAAAGAAGGGGGGAGGGGGGTGTGGTCGTCAAGAGGATGAGAGTGTTGCTCGGTGGAGAAAAAGAGAGGTTCAATCTCTTGAACTAGAGTCTTGAGTTTCAGATTTTGGTGTTGGAACTTCGAATTTCTTGTGTTCCTTCTTTCTTCTACTTTTGATTTAGGAGGTTCATTTTGTCTGTTTTTTTGTTCTATGCTCTCTTAGTGGCGTTGCTTGCTCGTGCCCTAGCTTGGGAGGGTCTCTCTTTCCTTGGTAGATCCTCTTGGGGTGAACACGCACCCTGTTAATGCTCTCTTGAGTGATCAATAATATGGCCGTATGATCCTCTTTAACAAGAGAGAGAGAGAGAGAGATAACTTGTGCAAAAGGGAGGTTGTAGGGAATTTCCTGCATCTCGGGGGATTTAAGAGTGACCAGTTTTTTGTTTGTACCTCATAGTCTTGAGGGGTTTCTTCTTTATTATTGTTGTGTGGAAACGGGTCCATAGTCTTGGCTAATGGATTATCATTCTAAACTTATGGCCCCATTAATTGCAGAAAGCAGCCCCAGAACAAATGGGTCATCTGGTGATGACTGGAGATCTGCGTTTGATGCTGCTGCTAATGGCCCCGTGTCCAGGTCAGGGTCCTCTGGCCGTGGTCAGCGTTATGGTGAACCAGCTGAGAATGGCGATGTTGGTTCTGGACCGGGTTCCAGTGGCCGTCGTACACCAAACCGTTTGCCCCCTGCACCTCCTCAATCTTCTTCAGGATACAAATATTAATACTTCGCTGATGGGTATAAAGGCTTCATTTATGCGCTGCATTTTTGTGGGTGAGATTGCTTAAACCCACTTCGACATTTATACTTCTGTTCAACTTAAATTTTACCGTCACGAGCGTAGAAGAATTTTTTGTACATAGGACTATAGTTGATTAATGTTCGAGTATTACGGTGTGTTAGAGGCTGGATCACTGGGGTGCCTTGTGTGTGTACTCGAGATCCATTGTTATAGATTTCTAGTCAAAAGTTTTGACTTATTACCTGTTGTGTCTTCCCCAAGTTTTCTTTTTTCCTTCCCCAAGCAGTTCATGGATGGGGAGTTCGATTGGACAATTGACGATCGAAACAAACTCAACGTTGGAAGCATAGGTGTTCGCTTTATTAGATCAATAGAAGAAACCATGTTATGCACTTGTACGCTAAACTCAATCCATCACACTGGGAGAAACTATTAAAGAAACAAATGCTGCCTAACGGCAGATGCCAGAATTTCAAAAACAATTTAACAAAGAGATGGATCGAAGTCTGAATTAAATCCGCTGTATTTTTTTGGCCTTAACGAAGGGGGGTTGGCCGGTCAAGGATTGGGGTTGAACCGTCTTAAAATCAACAATACAGCGTCGCTTCTCTGGGTATTGGTGCATGCTGCGAAAGACTTTTTTGCACTTGCATGGGAACGTCAGGCAGTCCCAATAACTTGTAGCAGCTGGAGTATCTGTTCTTCCTTCTCAAGTTCTCTCCGAGGCCAAGATTATTGCACCAGAAGAGCAGGCTCGGCCAGGGGTTGATCTCAGCAAGTTTCATTTAGTTTGCGCATGGGTGCACTGCAGTGTGTTAGAGAATATCAAGAGGGCGACATTTCATTATCATACATTTCTAATCAATTCTGACTTCTTGTCAGTTGCTTCTCACACAAGTTCCCATTCCTCTCCGCATTGTTTCACTCGACTTTGCATCTTTTTGTTGTACCCAACTACCAACTTCAAAGTGCAAAGCAGCTTGTGATGGGAGTTTGATTGTACAGTGTTCAAATAAACTCTGTACCATACGGTATTTGTTTTCACAAGAAATGTATAATTTCGTTCTACGTTGCCACATGTGAGAGGCCAAGAAATAATTCGTATTCTCTCGAACATCAATAAAATCTCCGCTCGGTTACATGAAAGAAGTACCACTAATAGGATAGCACGCAGCCTAGCTACACATGCTATGCAATAATTTGAGAACAGAACAAGTAAACAGAGGGAGACACAGATCAAATTTGGGACTAAATCCTGTCTATTTGTTGGACTTAACCAGGGGGAGTTGAGTGGCCAAGATAATTGAAAAAATGAAACACAAATCATCTCTTGTTTTTTGTTTTTTTTTGTTTTTTAGGTTCTCTATGTTATTTAATTGCTCTATTTCACTATGATTTTGATAATCTTAGCTATTAAATTTATGAAGATGTAAATATAAATGAAGAAATGTCAATGATGATATAAATGTTTACATAAATGAGTTTGACTTCTCAAATAATAAAATGATAAGAGAAGAAGATGAGAAGATGAATATATGAACTTTAGAGATGATTATATTAATACTGTAATTGGCTATGATGTTCTATATATTTCATTAGATGATTGAAATTTTTTTAACTTCTTATTATAAACTGTGGATTTTAGAACTTGGTTTTTGTGTATTTTATGTTTATGGCATGACACTTTTTTTATGGTATAAAAGTATTAGTAAATAAAAACATAATGTAATATGAACTTTTTGAAATAAGTTATATGATTATTTTTTTTCTAAAAACTTTGGTAAAATCTTACGACTCTATGATTTTTTACAACTTTATAACTGTAGAAAAACCAAAACAATTTTAGGTGGAAACCCAACTTTAATAACTTTGATTGAGATAATTGAGGAAGAATTAGCGTGATTGGGGATTGCTCTATTGTCAAGACAAGGAAGGTTGATTGTGGATGTTAATAGATTGAGGTATGTATTGTTTTTTTTTTTTTTTCAAAAATAGGTATATATGCTTCATCAAGAATCAATCTAAAGGGCTTCAAACAAGCAGGGAAGATATGGTAATTTCTACTGCACCCAACCTGAGAGTCATGTGAACAAAGATACAAGAATGTGTGCAAGAGAGTTCACGAGGAACAAATGCAAACTTACAACTTACAAGAATAAAAAATACTCCATCCGTCCCATATTCTTTGCATCATTTGACATTTTCATTTAGTTTGACTTGAATTTGTTCATATTAGTATTTTTTCAAAAAAAAAAAAATTTTAAATATATTTAGAAACTATATATCTTGATTTATTATTCTTATATAAAAGTTCTTTATTTATATACTAAAATGTTAAAAATAAAAAATCATAGATTAATTGCTAAAAAATAAATGGTGCAAAGAATATGGGATGGAGGGAGTAAAAGATTATGAAATAATATTATCATGGACTGCTCTGTAAGCATAAAGACGTGGTTTCGTGCAATGCAAGAGAACAATAACGGCAACTTGTAAGTCAAATTGGATAGTAATGTCTCTCTACCCCTGTAAACGTGCTTCAAGTATGCCCTTCCATATAGCTAAGGTCTCCAAATATATAATATTACATACATATAGAAGAGTATGATAGATAGCTAATCAAACCGAGGAAGAACAATCACGAGCAAGGTGTTAAATACCGTTTCCGCTAAGTATATCACATCCCAAATTTTTAAGGTATACTGTATGATATATCGCCCCGCATACTGTTACCGTTTTTACAAAAAAATAAATGTTAGAATATTATTTTAAGACGATATAGATTCAATAATTTTTTTTTACATATTTTATATGTATTCTAATTTTTCTCATCATAATTTGTCAAATATAAATAAAATATATATGTTAGAAGATATTTTTTAATACAAAATGTTATACAAAAATAATTATTTTTATGTTAACTAAGAAAAGGAACAAAAAAAATAAAAGTAAATATTTTTTTTATGATATGTGTATTAATTATATTTTAATGTTTTATATATTTATAATTTTTTAATGTAAAACGAAAAAAAAAACATCTCATACACATCTGTGAAAAATAAAATATCGTAGTACATATTTTGTAATATTTACGGTCAAAATGTACATAAAAAATAGGTAGTATTTGAAAAACTGTAAAATATTACTCTCTCCGTCCCAAAAGTTTTGCTCCATTTGTTTTTAGCAATTAATGTATGATTTTTTATTTTCAACATTTTAATATATAAATAAAACATTTTTGTATATGAATGATAATTCAAGATATGTAGTTTTTAAATATATTTTTTTTGATTTTTTTTAACAAATAATAATATGAATAAAATTGAGTCAAAATACAACAAAAAGTCAAATGTATCAAAATTTATGGGACGGAAGGAGTATTATATACTGTGTGATAAAATGACAGTGTGAAAATATTTGTACTGTATACCGCTTACTATCGCTATATCGCGTGGTATTTAATTCTATGATTATGAGCCACTTATATGTATTACATTATTGTGGATTGGTATTAGTAAATTATAGTACTAGCGATTAGCGTTAAAATTTTTAAAAAAATTATTTGACGATAATTTTTAATTTTTAAGTTTAATCTTTACCTTTAATAAATTATCAAAAATCTTAGTGCTACTCCTAAAAAGTTCTTCCAAAATGGGCGTAGCTCTTCTTCTTTGTTTCGAGTTCGAGGGTTTGTTTGGTTTAATTTTCAGGACAGCGTCGGGTTCCCAAACCCGATTCCGTATAGAGGAATCACATCAACTCAGAGGTTTTTTTTTTATCTAAAAGGTGTGCTTTTAGATCTTTATTCTCAGATAAGGGTAGTTTTAATCTTATTTCTCAGAATGAGGTAGTTGATTCCAAAGTTGGCACTATCTCCTACAACACGGTCGGAGCAAAAAGGCTCATATACAAGATTGACCAGAAAGTACAACCAATTTTCACTTTGCTTCCTCCTATTTTATTTTTTACATATTTTGATGGTCGAATCACCATGAATTGAATAAGAGCAAGTATGATTGATTATTGCTTCATTCATTTTTGGTATTTGATCCACCTTTTTTTTCTTTTTCTGCAGTGGCAGAACCACGATTTTTGGTTCGGGGGGACAAGCCCGGAGGAGAGTCGGCGAAGCCCGGAGGAGAGAGACGACATCGCCAGTGGCATTTGAAAAAACGTAAATATGGGCCCCTCCCTGAAATTTTGAAAAAACGTAAATATGGGGTAATAATTTGATGATTTTGTCAAAAGTTAAGGATTGTGTGTGCATTTTGCCCCTACAAATATTGTGGAAAAATATAAAGATGGGGGGGCAATAAGCTAGGCGCTGAAGAAAGTAGGGACCCAGTGAGTAGTTATTCCCTCTACATTCTAACATGGCCTAAATGCACTATTAGTCCTCAAACATTTCCAACTTGTACGATTTGCTCATTGAGCTTTGAATTAGTGTGAATTAGTCCCAGTTTACAGCTTTACCTAACCGCGATGTCGTCTCTCTCCTCCGGGCTCCGCCCACTCTCCTCCGGGCTTGCCCCCCCGAACCAAAAATCCTGGTTCCACCACTGGACATCGCAGTTAGGTAAAGCTGTAAATTGGGACTAATTCACACTAATTCAAAGATCAAGGAGCAAATCGTACGATTTGGAAACGTTTGAGGACTAATAGTGCATTTAGGCCATGTTAGAATATCCCCTTAATGTAGAGGGAATAACTACTCACTGGGTCCCTACTTTCTTCAGCGCCTACCTTATTGCCCCCCTATCTTTATATTTTTCCACAATATTTGGGGAGACAAAATGCACACACAATCCTTAATTTTTGACAAAATCATCAAATTACTACCCCATATTTACGTTTTTTCAAAATCCCCCCCAAAAGGGTAGCTACGCCACTGAACTTTTTCCTTTCCTTGGGGGGAGTTGGATGGTAAATATCATTGAAATTTGAATCAGCTCTCCTTGGTACAAACTCTAGTTATTAAGTAATAATAATTCTTCTTGGTACAAACTCTATCTATATGCCTCTAATTATGAGGCTTGAATCATATTTCCATATAAGAAAGTGACATATGAAAGAGTGATTAAAATTTCCCATGCAAGAGCATTCAGGTGAAGCAAAGGGAAAAGAAAAAAGATTATCTTTTGATATGCATGTACAATTAAAAAGTACTTCGTTTTTCTTTCGAGAAGTTTTTGTAATTGGCATGATTACCCAAAGTGCTTCTTTTTTTTTTTAATATAATTTTTATAACAATGACATATGATATATGCAAAGATTTTTGAAAAAAAATATATATTTCTGTTAAATAATTATTAAAAATTTAAAAATAAAATAAAATTAAAAAAACATGTACTTTTTTAAAAGAAAAATTACTCAAAGGCTGAGGATGAATAGATCATTGACTCTCAAGTAACATATTGGTAAAAAAATAGACATATTTTCTTTGGGGAATATTAATAGATATTATGTTCCAATAAAAAAGGTGGTACTGTGAAGTGATACAATAAATTTATATAATAAATTTCATAAAAATAGAAAACTGTGGCACTTTTTATAATTGAGTGTTTTCATGTGACACTTCATATCTCACATAGGAAGTTTATATGATTTCTGATGTGTACATATGAAAACAAGTTTCAAACTATTAAAGATTAAAATTTAATGAAGTAATCAATCAATAAAACACTAGGGATGAAAGTGGAAATCACCTTAAAGTTGGTGGTCAATTACGTAAATTCCCCTCTCCTTTTTTATTTAGACGTTGACAAGGTTGTGTGTGAGGGAGTGCCTTCTTGGAAAAAACTACCCCATTATAAGAAATAAAATCAAGAAAGCTACCTTTATCTCTAAACAAAGATCTAAAAGTACACTAGGGAAAATGCTTTAAGTAAATTTCATGAATGGTCTCTAACTTTCAGTTATTATTTTTTTTTAGTTCCTAACTTATTCAATGTTCTGTTTTAGTCCTAAACCTATTAAAATATTTTATTTTAGTCTTAAATCTATTGAAAATATTTTATTTTAGTCCTAATTTGATGAAATTTGTTAACATAAAGTATTTATTTGATAACAAATTTTTAGATAATAATTTAAACTATTTGGTAACTATCTTACAATAAATTTAATCTATATAATATTTTTTTATAGTTAATAAAAAATTTAAATCATTTTTTTCTCTTTGTAAATTAAATTTATTTCATTCAGAAAGAAAAAAACTATTAATTTAAATATTCTATTTACTATAAAAAAATATTAAACTGTTTAAATTTATTGGAAGATAGTTACCGAATATTTGCGTGAAAATTTCAAAATTTCTGTCAAACAATTATTCTAAGTTAATGAATTTCATCTCGTGAGGGATCAAAATGAAACAATTTTAATAGATTTAGGATTAAAACAGTACATTCAATAAGTTAGAGACTAAAAGAAAACAATATCTAAAGGTTATGTACCATTTATACAATTTACTCATCAATTAATGCTCAGCTTAATTTTCTATTGGAATAAATACCAAATTTGTCACTAATATTTGGTGTGAGACCAAATTTACCAGTATCTTTTTTTTTTCCAGTCCCAACTTGACATTAAAGTTACACTTTTGGAGCAAATATGCTATTGACAGTATTTTAATCTTACCATGTTATTTCCACTTATTTACTCCGGATTTTTTCATGAAGATCAAAGCTTGGAACTTTCTTTTATCTATCCTCTTCAGCCTTCAACATCTAGCAAAAAAAACCAGGCAATGAGTTAACGAAAAGCTTGAATTCAAGAAAAAAAAAAGGGCAGGACAACAAGTACGCGGGCATGGATTATAGAAAGAGAAGTCTTAGCAGAAAGAAAAAAATTGCCGCGGAAGATGATTTTTTTTTTCCCCAATCTTTTTATTAGGTATCTTAATCTATTTCGGATAAAGCTATGCTCCATTAGCAGAGCCAAGTCTTTCGTTAGCTTATAAAATGGAAGAAAAAAAAATATACAAGAGAAAAGTAAAAAACATGCAAGTGGCATGTTCGCTCGAGTCAAGTTTAAGCCTGCTGCATAATCTCAGTCAAGTGTAGTTTGCTTTGATCACTCGAGTACTTTAGCCTTGGCCTGGCTTTAATGGAGGCTTTTACCTCTCCAGCTTGGCTTTACCATCATCTTTGGGTTTCGATTTCAGCCCTCAGGTTCATCTTGCTACTTCACTTCCTTTATCACATTTGCGAGTACTTTACATTTCAGTTTACTCTGTATGGCTGCAGGCATATATACACCCTGGTAAACTGATTTTGTTCTGTGAGACAGAGAGCTACTTATGGTCTATTATGGAGGCCATGCTAGAGCTAAAACTTTCAAGTTCACCTAGGTTTTTTTTTTTTTGGAAGCTTGCATTATTGTACTTCTAATGAATTTATGCTTAAATATTCGTTTATGATGGGATTGAAAGCATGGTATGTATCATATCTGGAAGATGTATCAAATGACTGAGGTAGTATTGTAGTAATAGTTTAAACTTTGCTGGCCATTACTAATCTATATGAGAAAAAACGTTCTATATATGCTTAAAGTTCACGTACTGTTGCCAAGGTCAACTACCTCACAGAAGTACATATGCATTTTTTATGATCTTAATACTCATGAATCAGCAAGTGATAACAGCAAAAGTCTAGACCTAATGGTTAGGACTTGTGGTTGTTACCAGGAGGTCCAAGGTTTGGACCCCCGCTCCCCCTTGGCCTCCTCCTTATGTACAAAAAAAAAAAGAACCAGCAAGTGATCGTGCTTTAAAGTAATGAAGATTTTGTGATTAAAGTGGAGGTGAGGCTACTTGCATGCAGAAAGAGAAACTGGAGCTAGGAGGTGTGGATTCTGTTTCTTGTCATCCACAATAATATGTTAGATTGATGATCAGAATGATGGTATTTGAAAGAGTAATTTTTGCTAGTAAGATATTCAGATACCAATAGTCAAACAGCTCCCTTGATTTGCTGTAATATTTTAAGCTGTTGCATACCATTCTTTATGGTAGATGTCAGTGCCAGCCAAAATTAAGTGAAGTTAACTGGGACAGGTTCTAGTATGAAAGTACTTTCACATTATGTTTTCATCTCTATTTTAAACTACTGAACCACCCCAAAATGCAAATGAAATGGTCAATCTGCAGAAGAAATGTTTCCACAAAACTGTTATACCTACTAAATAGTCCTCGTTAGATTCATTAGATTAATGTAATTAAGCATTGAATGAGAAATGATACAATTCGTTGAAATTTTTTTTGTTGAAGATATTTTTTTTAGTTTGTATATTACTCAAACACGAGAATTTGGCTCCATCAATGTCGGTTATCTTTCATTTCCATGGACATCCAAGAAGTCCCATCCTCTTCTGCAGGTTCTTCTTCTCCACTCAGCCGATGGAAATATGATGTATTCTTGAGTTTTCAAGGGGAGACTCGCCACAGCTTCACAGACCATCTCTATAAAGCTCTTAGACGCTATGGGATCTACACGTTCAGGGATGACCCAAAGCTCGAAAGAGGCACACCCATCAGACCAGAGCTCTTGAAAGCAATTCATGAATCAAGGTATTATGTTGTCATTTTCTCAAGAAATTATGCTTCTTCCAGTTGGTGTCTGGATGAGCTTGCAGAGATGGTTGACTGCAAGAAACAGAAAGAAAACGAAATTATTGCCGTTTTCTATAAGGTGGAGCCAGAAAATGTAATAAATCAGACAGGAAGTTACCAAGAAGCCTTTGCAGAGCATGAAGCTTCAAAGGAGAGCAAAGAGACAGTCAGGTGGAGGGAAGCTTTAGCAGAAGCAGGCAGTGTTCCATCTCCATGGCTTGTAAATGATAAGTAAGTGTCAATTAGTTGCTTAGTTGTCAGGACTTTCATTGTTTTTGCCAAAAAATTGTGTTTCTTTGATGAGAAGCAAAAACATATAAAAGAGTCGAAATGAATAACAAATGAGAAAGAAGTAGACAAGTACTAGAAGGATCACAATGTTATGCAATTTATTTGATTCAATATTGCTTCTACATTTTGAAGATAGAATGAGGGTAAATACTAAGATATATTGCAATCTCATTTAATTCCTTTAAGAAAAAAAAATCGAACTAATTTTTTTAATATTAAATTTGGTCAGGGATTCTTCATTTCCTCGGAGAACTTTTTTAGGTCTCCTCTTTGCTACGTTCAGGAGGCCAAGGGGTTTGATATACTCTAATGTCCATATAAAATGTAGTACTTGTAATATATCCTGATTAAATGATTCTGTATAATGTATTCAATGACATATAGTATTAATTACAGATATAGTCTTTGTTGACTTAATAAAATGTCAGAAAAAGTTATGTCTAATCAGTGTCTATAATCTTGCAGGCCTGAATCAGAAATCATTGATGGGATAGTTAAGAAAATATTATGTGGATTGAAGCCTACATTCTCCTATTTTGCTGATGATCCAGTTGGAATTGAGTCACGCTTCGAGAAGTTGGAGGAGCTTATAAGAATAGGTTTATCAGAACATGTTAGAGTCATAGGAATTTGTGGAATGGATGGGATAGGTAAAACAACTCTAGCAGAGGTTGTGTATAACCTGATGTCAGATGCCTTTCAAAGTAGGAGCTTTCTCTATAATGTTCGAGAAGTAGCCAGAAATGGAAATCTAGTTTGCCTGCAAAGACAACTTCTTTCACAGATTCTGATGGAAGAAGTTACTGATCATTTATGGGATCTGCGGCATGGAGTGAGCATGTTGAGTCACAGGCTCCGCAATACAAGAGCTCTTATAATCATCGATGATGTGGATCATGAAAATCAGTTACAATACTTAGCTGGAAAGCCAGATTGGTTTGGGGAGGGAAGTAGAATCATCATAACAACAAGGGACAAGCATTTGCTTAGGCGGTATGGAGTAGGTGAGATCTATAAGCCAGATCCGTTAGATGATGAAGAAGCACTACGGTTGTTGAGTTTGAGAGCTTTCAAAATGGATTGTCCCCCAGTGGAGAAAATTGGCCTTGCTGAACAAGTCATAAAGTATGCTAATGGCCTCCCGCTGCCTCTTAGAGTCCTTGGATCGTTTCTAAAAGGTAGAGGTGAAGAAGAATGGGAAGATGCAATCAAAAGACTGAAAGAAGATCCTCAGCCTGAAATCTTAGATAGCTTGCGTATAAGTTTTGATACACTGTTAATGACTGAGAAGAAGATATTCTTAGACATTGCATGTTTCTTCAATGGGAAGGACAAAGACTATGTAAAAAAGATATTAGAAGGCTGTGGCTTATATCCTGCAATTGGGCTTGCTGTTCTTGTTGAGAGATCTTTCATTACGTTGGTTGATAATAAATTATGCATGCATGATTTACATCAGGAACTGGGTCGGAAAATCATTAAAGTAGAAAGCGAGGCACCTGGCCAACGCAGTAGGTTGTGGGAGAAAGAGGATATCTGCACTGTGCTGCGGAAACAGAGCGTAAGTGTTGCTCCTAAGATTGTATTGTTCAACATGCATCTCTGCCTGGCACTGTAAAATAAACTCGAGGTAAAAGAATATATCTTATGATGGCTGACCTATAAAATTTCTGTTCATGATTTACAGGGTGCGGAAACATTGGAGGGAATAATGCTTAATTATACAAGTCACAAGGAGGTACATTCCATCTTTACTAGATATAGCTTTCTTACTTTTGATCGTTATATATTTTTCCTATTATGCTTGATTTTAGTTTATTTTTGTTGTTCCCCAGAGTGGAAGAGCAAGCAGAGACCTTGAACTTAGTGTTTTTGCGGAAGAAAGGATTCAGTTGGATCCAAAGGCATTATCGAAGTTAAGAAAGTTAAGATTGCTCAGGTTGTGTAACATTCAACTCCCACGAGGCCTTGAGGATCTCCCTGGTGAGTTGCGGCTTCTTGATTGGCATGGATACCCCTTGAAACGTTTGCCTGCAAAGTTCCAGATGACCAAGCTTGTGGAACTGAGCTTATGCTGCAGCAGCATTGAGAAACTGTGGTGTGGAAGAAAGGTAATCTCTTTATATCTTAGAAAACATTACATTTTGTTTAAGCTCTGAACATTTTCCATTGGGATCTCCAAGTTTCTTTGTATTTTCGTTTTCAAAATAAACCTTGAAAAAGTGTATCAAGATTTCACTTCTAATAAACTTGCATATCAAGACCAATCACATAACATTCGTTTTATTGGAATCATGAAAGCCAACTAGAATGGGGCAAATCTCAAGTCCTCTTACATGTATATTCTGCATCCGGAATGAATCATTCCGAGATCTTATTTATTCTGAAGCCAGGAGGATGGTTGGTTCATACCAAAGCAGTGAATAATTTGTCTCTAACACCATGTCAACTTGATGTACTTTTATATCTGCTGATGTACAGGAAGTGAGTAGTCTGAGAACGATCAACCTGAGCTACTCTGAGAACCTTAAAAGGACTCCAGATTTGACAGGGGCTCCCAATCTTGAGGAATTGGTGTTAATAGGATGTAAAAAATTAAAAGAGCTACACCCGTCTGTTGCAGATCTAAGTAAGCTTACTCTTCTGAATTTGAAGAAGTGCGTAAGACTTTCAAGTCTCCCAAGAAGCATTCAAATGGAATCCCTCGAGAAGTTTATCCTTTCGGGTTGCTCAAAAGTAAAAGAGTTCCCAGAGATTGTGGGGAGAATGGGACGGTTATCGGAGCTGCATCTAGGTGGAACTGCTATTAAGGAATTGCCTTCGTCGGTTCGACAGCTGACCGGCTGCTCTGTACTTGGATTATTGGAAACTGATCAGGAATGAGATTTTCTCCTGGTGAAAATAGGATCTTGGAAGAAATGGGGTTTTTTTTTTGTAGTCTTATTTGATTGTCGACCATAACTGAACCAAAGAAATGAACCACAAATACTGAAAGATGAAGAGATTTGTCTAGATACATGTTATGACTCTTTTTGTTTTTTCTTTCTTTATTTGCATTCAAGTGGGTGAGCGTAGTACAATGGGCACTCGCGTTTTCTGTATCCCTTTAATGCAGAGATGTGCTATAGCGTTATGGAAGTAGTAGCGCTTAAATCTTAACGATATCATCAGCCACTCCCGCTATTGCTTTATCATGACAAAAAGATGAAGTTTAGAGGCCGACTAGGTTCTGATCAGAGACAGACGGTTAACTCCTCATTCCTGATGGGACCCAAAAATAGGAGCTGTAAAGTGCAGTGGTGTTTAATTTAGGCTTTTGCAAGGTTCAAGGGGTAGTAGCATGTTCATGTGTGTGTTATCTGTGGTATTAAACTTTTAATTTTTTTAGAGTCAACTCACAGGATGATGATCCATTAATTCAATGAATTCTGTCATCAAAAGGGTGAAAAACCAGAAAGGCGATTATGAAGCTGTAAAGATTATAGCTACAGGTGGTGCTTAGACGTTACCATTCACCTAAAATGAGAGCTATAGAGATAAAGTGTAATGGTTCTTTAATGTTGACGATACACGACGAGCATCACGTCTTTAAAAAGAGATGTAAAACGAAAAATGTAATTGCGAGGAAGTATTGTTGTACTCAAATCTATATACTAATATCATCAATGGTTTTGTAGCTTAAAAAAATGAACAAAAAAAGTGTAATTACAAGTAGGGAAAATTATAGAAACTTTATGTTGTTTGACCTAATTTATATTTTGTCCTCTCTATTAAAGAAAAAAAACATACACGCACTCTATGTCCTGCTTTCTTTGCATTGTTCAATAACAACTTATAAAACTATAATTTAAAATGTCTAGTAACTATATTTAAATAATTTCAAAAATTTTGATATATTTTTATATTTATCTGACATTTAAGAAATACTGATTTACATTTATAGAGAGGAAAACACATTTACAAATAAAAAAAATGGATAATTTAAATTGTTTATTGATTGTAAAAAAAATATTGAAGAGGTTGAAATTACCCAAATATGATTATCGTACAGTTTAAATTATAGTTTAGAATTTGTTATTAAAGAATATAAAAGAAGTAGCAGGTAAAATGTAGGTTTTAAAAAACAATGAAGGCAAAGTATTGGTTGAAGCATAGAAGTTTTTATTTATTTTATTTATTTTTTTGTAAGTTTTCCTTACTTGGGATGTTGTATAAATGCCAATACTGCTCAATATTGATGATTCTACACTTTTAAGAAGGTGGAAGGAAGGTAACAAACTATATATAGGTTTAAGAGTCTTTGAGTCTTTATAAAAATTAACAACTTATTTCATCTGAAAAAACTTTGAAAATAAAATTTTCAATCACATTTTCAGTTCTCTCAACAATTTATCCTATATGAAAAAGAAAAGTACCACCTAATTTATTTTAACTTAGGCCTACTTAATCTAAAATAACTCATTTTTACTTTTATAACTTTTTTTCTCAGAACAAATTTTATTTAAAATTTAATATTATGTAGGTATAATAGTCCATTAAAAGGAAAATTTTAATAATATTATTAAATTTTTGTAAATCTTTCTTTTTTTAATGTCTAAGAAAAGAAAGTTCATAAAATAATTTTCTTTTTTAATGCCTAAAAGTCTAATGGATTATTATATCTACATAATATTGACTTTTAAATGAAATTGATTCTGGGCAAAAAAAGATATATGTATGTATGTATGTATGTATGTATATATATATATATTAAATTGACTTAAATTAAAATGAATTGAGTTCAAATGTTATTAAAAAAATAAATTTACCAAACACTGTAGACACACACACAACATACATGCATACATACATACATATACACATGCATACCAGATATGCACACATGTAATGAAATTGTCTTGCATTCACTTTTTTCACTTTTTATGTCTATTATTTCACGCCATCTCTACAAACAAAACCAGTCAACAGAGAAAAGGGGAGTGTAAGATTTGTGGGTTCTAGTAATAGGTCGGGTACGTATCATGATAATATTGCATGCCCGGTCTTCCTAGTTCATAAGCAGGATAAGTTTGCAAGATATAACCAACTAAACTTTGAAAGTCTAGTTTCCCCAGTAAAAATTGCAGCAGCAGTTTAATTATATTTTGACCTTTCCCTTTTGGCAACAGGAAATTTCTAAGAAATGTGAATATGTCATCTCAATATCCAAAAGCAAGCAGTGTGATTGGCTCATCTGAGGTCTAACTGCTACTCATCTTGCACAGTTTTTACCGGCCAGTGGAATAAGATCATTTGCAATTAGAAACTTAATTGAATTTGAAGAAGTCGATCGGTCTGTGTCTTCCCGGCCGGCATAGGCATTATCTGTTTCGACGTCATGAACCGGAGGTATTATCTGTTGCCAATGCACGCATGCACATCGCTAGCTGCCGGTCGGGTATGGTGACAAAATGACAATGAATTGCTCCCACTGTCCTAAACCATATATCAATAAGAAATTCTCAAGATGACCTAGCAATATATTAAGCTCTGAAATCTATTTTGGGTTTTTTTATTCTCATTCTATCAGCAGTATTAATTGATATAAATTTTTAAATATTTTTCCCATAATTGCTTATATATTGGAGAAGTACTACTGGGTTACTTGGCTTATTATAAGTTTCCATCTTGGAGGCCGCCCCTTACACATCTTGAAAGAATGAAGCCTCCAAAGCTCCCATTGTCTTCCTCTCGGACGCCTCGATGGAAATACGATGTTTTCCTCAACTTTGTTAATGAAACTCGTTATAGCTTCGTTGATAACCTGTATGCTACTTTGAATCGCAATGGAATCAACAGCTTTATTAGAAATATTGATGGATTCATGAGATCGCTGGAGGAGAGCTTGAAAGCAGTTGAAGAATCAAGATACTACATCGTGATTTTCTCTCAAAACTATGCTTGCTCCAAGTGGTGTCTCGACGAGCTTGCACATGTCGTGGAACGTAAGAACCAGATCGGACACGAGGTCTTCCCGGTTTTCTATCACATCGAACCATCCAGCGTACGGAAACAAATCGAAAGTTTTCACAAACCCTTTGATGAATATGAAATTTCAGACAGAGACAAGGCACATGTGTGGAGGACAGCACTCAGAGAAGTTGGTAATCTTGCTGGATGGCACATCAAGGATAACAGGTATTTTTACCGATCGACAACGTACAGACATTTTACAAATTAAACAAAGTTGGTTCAACAATGAAACTATATTTACTTGATTTCGTGACGTGAAATTTGTTGGGTTTAAAGTGTGTGGGGATGCTTGTAGAAGCTATAATTCTCTTTGTTTCGCAGGCCTGAAACACAAGTCATTGAAGAAATCATCAAGACAGTATTAGAAAGATTGAGCCCCACGTTCTCCACCTTTGTGGACGACCCAGTTGGACTGGAGTCGCGTTTAGAGAAGCTCAAGGAATGTCTCCACATAGACTCGAACGACGTTCGAGTGATCGGAATCTGTGGCATGGGCGGGATCGGCAAAACAACCCTCGCCGAAGCTGTCTACAACCTAATGTCCCATCATTTCGACCGCCGAAGCTTCCTCGCCAATGTCCGGGAGGTTTCCAGCAACGGCAATCTGGTTTCTCTCCAGAAACAGCTTCTCTCGCAGGTCCTTATGGAGCCGGCTTCAAACATGTGGAATGTTGGAGACGGTGCGATGTTGTTGAGCAGCAGGCTCCGCAGGACAAGCGTGCTTCTGATAATCGACGATGTCGATCGGGAGGATCAGTTGATCCCTCTGGCCGGCCAGCGAGACTGGTTCGGCGACGGGAGCAGGATCATCATCACGAGCAGGGACGAGAATTTGCTTCGCGACTACGGAGTCGATTTCGTCTACAAACCGGACGAGCTCGACGACCTGGAGGCTCTTCGGCTGCTGAGTCTGCGAGCGTTTGAGAGCGACTTTCCACCGAAAGAGAAACTGGAGCTCTCCAAAGGGGTCGTTCGGTACGCGAATGGGCTTCCTCTGGCCATCAAAGTTCTGGGTTCATTTCTGTACGAAAGAAGCGAAGAGGAATGGAGGGAAGCGATCGAGAGGCTGAAGAAAGTGGAGCCGGAGAGAGACATCCATGACGTTCTGAAGATCAGTTTCGATGGGCTTGAACAAGGATTGAGGAAAATGTACCTGGATATTGCCTGTTTCTTCAAAGGGATTGATGCGGATTACGTATCCAAACTTTGTGGGTTTGCTCCGAGGAATGGGATGGGTGTTCTGATTGGGAGATCTCTGATAACAGTCGTTAATGGGAAAATAAGGATGCACGATTTGCTGCAGGAAATGTGTTGGAAAATTGTCAAAGAAGAATCCGAACCTGGGAGGCGTACTAGGCTGTGGGAGAAACAGGATATTTACTCTGTTCTGCAGCAACAGACCGTAAGTTGATTCTTTTCTTGCCGAACCTTAATGAACCTGGTATAATCAATTTTTCATTTACTTGGAACCCAAGTTAATTGAAGTCGATTACCTGAGCAACGTTTTTCAGTTTTAAACATAGTGTTAATGACACAATCCAAACACAGATCCCTCACTCGTTTTTCTCCCGTCGTCAGCCTGCTAAAATGGTTCTCCTTTAGACAGTTTTCTTATTGCCAACTACGCTGAAGGATAGTTACTGTTCCATTATTGATAAAAACTGACTGCCAAGAAAATCTTTTCATGATTGATTGGTCTTGTGACTTTTAGGGTACTGAAGCAGTTGAAGGAATAGTGCTCAACTTCCTAAACCATGAAGAGGTAATTCTTTCTCTGGACCGGTCAATTTCATCCGCCGTAGACATCTATATATATAGTCATTTGTTCTGAACAGGATTAACTGATTCATTTTGCTTTACCTATTTATTAAAGAGTGAAAGAGCAGGTGAAAGCTTTTCACTAAGCTTATTTGCTCAACAAAAGATGCACTTGAATGCTGGAGCCTTGTCAAGCTTGAGAAGGTTGAGATTGCTAAGAGTATGTAATGTTCAACTCATACAAGGCTATCTTGAGGACCTTCCTAATGAGTTACAGCTTCTTGATTGGCACGGCTTTCCATTGAAATGTTTCCCATCAAGCTTTCAGATGAGCAACCTTGTGGAATTAAGCTTGTGTTGCAGCAGAATTAAGCATCCGTGGGATGCCAAAATGGTAAAAATAATCTTATCAGTCTCATTAATTACTATTGTAGAAGAAACATTGAGCATGGAGTAATAACAAATAGTATTTTGTTTCATGTTATTTGTTGTACAGCCATTGACCAAGCTGAAATTCCTCAACCTCAGCTACTGTCACAGCCTTACAAAAACCCCAGACTTCACAGGCCTGGTTAACCTTGAAACTCTGGCACTAGAAGGCTGCACCAGATTGCCAGAGGTTCATCCATCACTCGCACTTCTTCAGAAGCTCACCCTTTTGAATATGAAAAACTGCAGACGCACCAGGAGTTTCCCACGCATCACTGCAATGGAATCTCTTGAAAAGTTCATCCTTTCTGGTTGCTCAAACCTGGACAGGTTCCCAGAGATTGATGGAAAAATGGAGCATCTTACAGAGCTGCATCTGGATGGAACTGCCATCAAAGATCTACCTTCATCAATTGGATCTCTAACTAGCCTCAGATTGTTAAATCTGGGAAATTGCAAGAATCTCTCAAATCTTCCGAGCAGCATACTTGATAGATTAACATCCCTCAAATCTCTGAATCTCTCAGGCTGCTCAAAGCTTAAGGATTTACCGGAAGATGTGGGACTAGTGGAATGTTTAGAGGAGCTCGATATTAGTGGGACAGCCGTAAGACAACCCCCATCCTCCATTTTCCTCTTAACAAATCTTAAAGTTTTATCTCTCCGAGGATGTGGAGGAGAAGCTTCATCAGATTTAGAATCACACAAAGTGCTGTTCCCTTTCAACCTATTTAAGCGAAACGTTCTCACCCCTATTGCCTTTAAATTCCCCTCTTTCTCAGGTTTATGTTCCTTAACAACGCTGGACTTGAGTGATTGTCATTTAACTGAAGACTCTCTCCCGCGTGATCTTGGTTGCCTGGACTCTTTGTTGGAGCTTAATCTCAGCGACAATGATTTTGTGGTCTTACCGGCTACTGTCAGTAGACTTCCAAACCTTTATTTCCTAAAACTGATGGACTGCAAGAAGTTGCAGTCTCTGGAAGAGCTTCCTTCAAATGCATCCTGTGTTTATTATAACGGCTGCTTCAAACTAATGGAGAACCAAGGCTGCAACAACTTGGAATTAGGAACACTGCAGAAAAACCTACAAGTGTATTCAGATGCAAGAGATAGATTCGATATTATTGTTCCAGGAAGCGAGATCCCTGATTGGTTCACCCATCAAAGTGAAGGGCATTCCGTAAAATTGCAACTTCCTGCAGATTTAGAAGCCAATGGAAAATGGTTAGGAATTGCCGTGTGTTCAGTTTTCACAATTACTCAGCAAGCTTCTTCTGCAAGAAACCATAGTGAATCAGATATATTCTACCTGAACTGTGATCTTGTTCTGGACGGCAAAAAGTTTCCAAGAAGCCTTGGAGTTCCGGTGGAAGAGAGGATGGGGAAGGCAGTCCCAGACCATATTTGGATAGGCTACTTTGCACGCGCCCACGAGGACTTTGAGGAAGTGTGGGAAAAAGATTGTAGTGAAATGGAGTTCCGCTTTGAAACGTTTGGCCCAGGTTTGCAAGTGAACAGGTGTGGAGTACGTTTGGTGCATGAGAATGATTTTCAAGTATTTAACCAAGCAATCAGCCAACAGAGAAGCTCTATCTGAAGTCCGGGTGGCTTTGCCTATCGCCAGTGTGGCGTAAATAGATCAAAATTTGTGGGAATGGTTGCCCTGTTGAGGCTGTGCCTGTATGTGTGTGTACCCCGGGGGTGGGGGAGGACACAGGCTGTGGGTGTGTGTGCGGTACAAGCTTCGGCTACTATTATCTGCACCAAGTTAGAGCGTTGTTTGTGTGCATGAGCTGCAAAAGTGTTTGTTTTTCGAATTTTTGAACTCAATCGATAGAATAATGTGTAAAACAATTGCATCTCTTGCATCTTTTTGACCAAATTTTCGTTGTCTTAATATTCAAGTCCTGATATATAAGCAAAGATAACCATGATTTTTTTTTTATACAAAAGGAAAGATGGTTTAGTGCTCAGAATGCTAAGAGAACAAAAACCGAGTGACGGTATTGAAAATATAAATAGCTTAAGGGTGAAAACGCAACGGTGACTAAAGTTCAGTGAAACAGGGTGCAATTTACTGGATGGAATTGGAAGGTAAAAGGCAGGAAATCTGCTGTGTATTTTTATTTTTTTATGATATTGTTTTGACAACGGAACCGCACGCGGGCATACCAACGCCGACAACAAATCAATACGATCAGCCGTCACTCATAAGCTTTTTATCCAGAAGCCTCCTACCCCCGTCTGTGAACCCCTAAACTCTGTTCAGCGAACGATCAAACCCTGTTGTTCGATAAACAACGATTGGACAGAGCGAGAAAATGTTCAAGAAGGTTGTGGAGGCAAAGCAGCATCAGCGGCTCTCCGGCGCCGACAGGAAGAAACTCCGGCGGACCATCAGAGACAAATTTGCCAGAGCTTCAGATGCTGACCTCGACACCTTGCTTCCTCCGAAGGTACAAACTCCTGCTCGTTCGGTTGATAGTTTGATGTCTTGTTTAAAACACGCAAGATTTATTCAACCATCGATTTTTATGGTCGAAAGTCAGTGCTTGCAAGAGAAAATAAGCAACTTTTGTCATCAGTGGTTTTTCTTCTATTGTATATATGTAGTCCAGATGATTTTGGTTGTCTTTTTCCTTATATTGAAGTCCCTTGAACGGGATAGGATGGAGAAATGTGGTTCACCCGGGTGACCCCCCGCTTGTTCTGGATTCAAAGTAAGTCAAGTAAAATCAGATGATGCAATTTGGTGCATTATAATTTTACTTATATTTGAAACGGTCCATTTGATCGTTGCTTCATCACGTTTTAAATGTTATTTAGAAATAAACGTAGTTCGTGGGAAACATCTTATCGTCTGTAGGTCGATTTTGGACGTACTTCTGCCGAAACATATTGTCTCTGTATTGTCTTCTACTAATGCTTCGGTTTCATACTATTTCTAACTATTTTTCCTAGGCAGAGATTTCAGTGGCCAAGTTTCAAAACCGGGTTCAGGTATACAGTGTGGAAGGTGGCTTACCTATGTTTTTTGATGTAGATGGACGTGGCTCAGAAATATACCCAACAGGTATGGTGTAATTATCAGAGCCTTCTTTTACACTCTTCCAATAGATGTTATTTTGATTGTACTCTACCTGTCCCAAACATGAAGGTATATTTGGAACTTAATGGTGTCTCAAAAAAAATGAGATGGACATGAATTTATTCCACTTATTTCATGTATAATAATATAACAATAAATGAAGCTGGACATGCAGCTGATGGAGTAGATCAGAAAAAACCCCAAGTATGGTGACAACTGACACTCTGACAGGGCAGAATGACGTTAGTTTCTATGAGAAATAGGACATTGTTTCTTTTTCCTCATCCAGTATTTGTTTGTTTTTGGAAGGTTGGTTCATAGTTTATTGAAGATATGAGCTTTTAGAGGCTGTGTCATACGGATAAACCATATCCATCGCTACGCTATACCTGTGTGTAGTTGTGGAAAAAGAGAAATTGCTCGCATTTGTGTGTTGTAAACTTTTTATTTCTTCACCTTGCTTAGAAAGGGAGGTTTTGTTTGTAGCTTTCTTGAAGAAAAAGTTAAAAAAAAATTTAACTTAAGCATCAGACGTTAATTCTCTTTTTAATTTCACACTTTGAGGAGAGATTTGGAAATGAAAAATTCAATAATGGTTTCCTTGCCATACTCAATGGCTCCTTGCTTCAGCTGTTACAGTGATGGAAGCTCCATGATTAAACGATGCATGTTAAATAGTTTGAATTTATCATATGGAAGCATATATTTTTTAAATGCTTATGATATATTTCAGCAATAAAATGGAATAATTAGAACGATTGTTGTTGTATGTTGTTTGCCAATGGAAACGGAGAAAAGTTACTGCCATTTTCTTTATCAATCATATATTTTGATAGATAGTATTTTGGGCTCCTGTAACCAGAATGTAGTTATTTATCTCAGCATGCAGTTCATCATATTTATTTAAAATTGATATGGAGGAGAAAAATGCTTTGTTCCTTGGGCTCCGCATTGTCAGATAGACCAGTAAGTAACCAATGTGCCATGAAAGTACAAAGATTGCCTATATGTTTTCCATAGGAGCCTCAGAACTAAGTATGTTCGAGTAGTTTCTGATTGCCTATATGTTTTCTATAAGAGCCTCAGAACTAAATATGTTTTGAGTGGTTTGTCTCTATCTGCATTTAATATTTAATTGTTTTATGTGTCTTGACTATATGAGTTTGTTTATTGGTTAACTTATTTTCCATGTTCAGTGTTTGCACTGTGGCAGGTCCCTGAACTTGTACCTTCTTTCACCCTTAAGGGAGGAGAGGTCTCGCGGTTTGTTATTGGAGGGGCTGATTTAATGTTCCCTGGTATAAGCGTGCCAGCCGAAGGTTTTCTGTCATTTTCAGCTGGTGAGCCATGGGCAGTAAAAGTTCCTGGCAATCCAGCACCTATTGCAGTAAGTTGCTTTTGTCTTTGATATGGCGTATTTCTTCTGCTGATGCTTTTCTCTTGCCTTTAAAAGTTATTAAGATTCTTAGCATTGTAAAAGTGGCTAATCTTTGTAGGTTGGGTCCACAACTATGAGCACTAATGAAGCTTTAAAGGCTGGTTTGCGTGGGAAGGCTTTGAGAATAACTCACCATTATCGTGATGTACTTTGGCAAGTACAGCTGCCTACTGATTAAGAAACTTTTGAGTAAATATCTCCATACTGACATGTCTGTACAATCTCTGTAGGGGTTCAGTTGAGGGCCATTATGTTCCAAATGCAGGTTTCTTGGAAGATGTTGTGTTTGAGGATCCTGCACAGTCATCATTAAATCAAGATTCTACTTCATGCAGTGGGGTCGGTTATGAATGTAATGATGAAAAGAGTGGGATTAATGATGAAAATACTGTGGAATCTATTGAGGGAAATGCTGTGACTGCATCAAGTTATGATTCAGCAAGTACCACGGATGAAATCACTGCAGATCTAGATGATGTAAAGTTAGCAGATGGAGCAGGTGCATCTGACTCAAAGGTTGAGGAGCACATGTCTCGATCTGCTGAGGATGTAGATTCACATTTGGATAAATGCCTCTTGCAAGCCCTGCATACAAGTGTGAAAGATAAAGATCTCCCAATGCCTGGCAGCACATTATGGTACTTATCTTGCTCTCTGTGTTTTGCTTGGTTTGACCTTTGCAACTGATAGACATTACTAAAAGCATGAAGATTTCTTCACTATGTTTTGCTTGGGTTGTCCGTCAATGTTATGGAAAACTTTGTTCCTTGATTGACTTAGATATAAGTTGTCAGGTCCCTTGTCATCTCTATATAAATAATTATTCAAGTACCTTGCACACACACTTTGTATGTCTAGTACTATATTTGATCATAGGATGGAGCAAATTGCTGTTGCTCTGAGTGCACCATCAAAGCTCGCTATTTCTGGAACTATTTCTAACCTATCTAAGTTGCTTTCTTGAGATTCTTCAATGAAAAAGTGATGGATCGCCACAAACCAGTTTGTGTGTACGTAAATTTTTCAGTTCTGTACTGCTGTTGAACTAAAGCTATCTGTACTTGTTTCAGGTCAAACCATGTTTTACCATGTAGGCCTTCAGGTGTTACCCTAGACATCAAGAAATCATCCCACAAGAAGCTTTCTAAATGGTTACAAGCTAAATCATCTGCTGGACTGGTATGTTTCCTTGTCATCATTGTAGTATAATACAGTGGCATGATTGACTTTTTTCTGTGTTCTGGAAGAGAGGGTGAGAAAGAGGAGGGGACTGAGATGTGCTGCAATGTATTTATTGTTGTAGGCATGACAAAAACTAATTATATGAGTTTCTTTACTTTTTGCTCTAAAAAGTTTTTTCCTCAGTGGTCCCTCTCCACTCCCGCATGTTAGAATCTTATTCTTAGTTCCTGCGTATTTTATTCATAAACAGTTCCCTTGAGTTTGATGTTGATTCACTGAACAGATTGCAGTAAAGGAGGATAAATATAAGAAGGAAGCTATGTTACTATCTGTAAATCGCAGTCACCCAGACTACCTGTCCTTCAAGCCAGAGAAGCGTCAAGTGGAGAAAATTGATCAAACTAATGATCATGCTAGTAGTGAGAATGCACAAAAGTTGCTTGAAGTGGCTGAGGTTTACAAGTCAAGCATGCATGTTAATCCCATTTTTGCTGCTGTTGGAGCAGACACAGGAAAACTCTACTCTGCTTCTGAAGCCTCTGAGATTGTTTTCAAGTACATTGAGAAAGAAAAGTTGGTTAAACAAACAGACAGAGCTTCAGTTGTTCTGGATCCAACATTATGTGATGCTTTGTTCAAGGGAGCCATCAAGAAAGGTTCCAGTTATCCGACTGAGATTCATAAGAAAGATTTGGGATCAACATTTTGGAGCCGGATGCAAGCACATCATGTTGTTGTGAGAGGCAGTGAATCCATTGTTCGAAAAGGTGCTTTGAAAACAATTCAGATAGTGACAGAACGAAGGCAAGGTAACAAAAAGGTGACAAAGGTATCTGGCATAGAGACATTCCTGATGGATGCTGAAGCACTGGCATCAGAGCTGCAGAAGAAGTTTGCTTGCAGCACTACAGTTGCTGAACTACCAGGTCTGTGAATTTCTGTGGTACTCTTGCTGTAACATGTGCATGTCATGGAGAAACTCTTTCTTAAATATAGTTTGCTTCTGATTTCTAGGTAAGAAAGGGCATGAAGTTCTTATTCAAGGTGGGGTGATTGAAGATGTGGCAAAACATCTCGTTGAGCAATATGGAATTCCAAAAAGATACATTGAGGTTCTTGACAAAACCAAGAAGTGACGAGGATCAGTTTGGTGGTTGGGGTGCGGTCAGCTTTGGAGGCTTTAAGGTGCCTTTGAGGAATTCTTCAGTTTCCACATTTTAACAGGCCTCCTTTTGATAAGCATAAACCGTTTCTACAATTTTGTTAAAAATTTCTTCAGGCTCTATATATGAAGACTTATAACCTACCGGTTCATTATCAAATGGTGCCGTTTCCTTTAAGTGACACGAGTAGGTGCAGAGAGGAGATATTTGATAAAGGCATAAGCATTATGGGATTGTATTGTATCTTGACCTTTCTTTCTTAAATAGTGAATTAGCGCATCCTTGTCTATCGGTCATTCTGAAGTTGAACACATGACTAGAACATGTGGTACTGCCCTGCAATATCATGGAAGGGCAGATGTGCGCTGTGTAAATAAAACCAGAGTCTTGAGCACATGCGCATCCAAAAAAAAGGTGCTGGGGCGTGTTAATATGCGATGTGATTGTGCTTGTGCCCGCTTGTTTGAATCCCAACCATGCCTTACTCCTTCTGAAAACGACAGCCTAGGGATGCATAACCGTCGAGGAGTTCACTTTCTTAGGTGAGGAGTCTTTGGTTGCGGTGCAGGCGTGCCGGTGCTGGAACTTTTCCGCTGAAGGGTCCGGTAGAACGCCACAGGAAGGAGGGTTTGTCAGTGCGCTGTGTGAATATATAGTAATAGGCCTTGCATTCCGTCTGTCCCAGTTCATTTTAACTTAAAGTAATTTAATTTAAAATTATTTATTTTTATATTTTTTAATGAATTTTAGTTGAAAGTCAATATTGAGTATATGTAACAATTCATGTGAAAGTAAATTTTTATTATGTTATTAAATTTTTATGAATTTTTGTTAGACATTAAAAAAGAAAAAGAAGAGACGAGGTCGAGGAGAAGCAGTGCGAGGGAGTAGGCAAAAAAGAAGAGATTTTTCTGGAAAACTATTGTTTAGACATTTTTATATTACATTTTAGAGATTTTTTAACATTTATTTCGACACCTCTTTATTCATTAAATCCTATACCTTTATTTGAAATATGTATTTAAATATTTAGACACTTTTACACTTTTATTTAAACATTTTACATATTTAGTCAAACACTTTTTTAAATTATTTCAGAAACTTATTTTCTAAAACATAACAAATTGCTCACAAGTTATTTAGTCAGACATTTGTTACATATTCCTTTAGACATTTTCCAATATTCAATTAGACACTTTTTCTTATTGGTTCAAATGCTCTTTTTGTTATCTCAAACAGTTATTTTCTAAAAATAACATATTTTTTACAAGTTGATTCATAAATTTTTTATTCAAACACTTTCATATATTTCTTTAGACATTTTTCAACATTCAATTAGATACTTATTTTTATAGCTTTAGACACGTTTAATTTTACATTATAATAAATTATTTTTATACTCCTTTACAGACACTTTCACATACCATATTAGACATAGTTACATTTTATTACAAACACTTTTCCAGTTCAAAACAACTAGCAACGGGACAAGGAGATAGCAACCAACGCGATCCGGCAAGCGATAACTCACCAGATCTAGAGGTGATTGGTAATGTGAGATCTGGATGTGAGTCGCAACGCGATTTGGAAGTGAGGGGCTGCAATTGACAAGGAGATCCAGAGGTGTACAACTGCAAGATCTGAAAAGATCTAAAAGTGGATGATGATGAGTTTTGGTCCAGGGGTAAATTTGTCAGTTTCTTTAGTAGTTTGTGGGCTGTATATAGGGGAATTAGGAATATATTAGTGTGTCTAATTAGACATATGTCTATAGTATAATAACTACTACTTTTCATGCACCTTATGGGCAAAAAGTCTTATATACCCCATTAAAAGCAACATATCCCTCCTATGTACCTTCCTATTGATCGTGTCTCTCTCTCACTTGCCATTCTCCTCCCAAATTTGCCTCACTGGAGCCTCTGCCACGCCACTACCTTGAGATCAAGTGAACAAACAAAAAAGGGGAAAGGACCGAGAACCCGATCGTCTGCCTTCTCTCAATCAAGAAAGAGATAGTTGTCATTGATGACCCAAATTGAACCTGCCAAATGAAAGGAAGGCCCGTGATGGGGGTGGAAAAGATGAAACTGGCCAAAGGAGGGCGATTTCACACTGGAGTAGAGACGGATTAATTATGGTATGGAGAATGGTAGCGCGCACATTAGTGGGGAGAGGCGGCGGGGAGGTTGAAGTCAAAGGGTTTTGGCTTAAAAATAAAGGCCAAAATGCGTGGTAAGTCCTCCAACTTGGCAAACTCGCACGAGTTAGTCCTTTATCTTTAACTCAGTGCGAGTTAGTCCTCTAACTTAGCGAATTAAGCATTTTGGTCCCTCAACTTTGCTAAATTAAGTGAATTAGTCTTATGCAGGATGGAAAGTGTCCATGTGAGTCCCAGTTTCACAGAATCGACAATTTCCAAACTTGGCGAGGGGAGAAAGGCAGTAAATCTACGAGGAGTGAGACAGGATTGCAACATACAAAACCAAAGAGAGGAGAGGCGAGATGGTATTACAGCAACCGAGGGCGTAAGAGGGTGATGGCTAATCAGCGAGGGGTGAAAGGTAGTGAATAGGAAAGGAAGGTGATCCGACGAAGGTGAGGAGGCGAATCTAATTCCACACAGAAGTAAGGATGCAAATTGGATTTGACAGAGGAGTCAGATTCAACAAAGCCAAAAAGGCTAATTGGATTCGACAAAGGCCCGATTCAACAAAGGAGCCAAATTCAA
This sequence comes from Aquilaria yunnanensis, assembly GCA_039654915.1. Classification (NCBI taxonomy): domain Eukaryota; kingdom Viridiplantae; phylum Streptophyta; class Magnoliopsida; order Malvales; family Thymelaeaceae; genus Aquilaria; species Aquilaria yunnanensis. The sequence continues at coordinate 35,006,667 of CM077600.1, read as the reverse complement.
CAGATGTAAAGAGGTGAATTGGATTCGATGGAAGTCCGATTCGATGGAGGGGAAGAAAAACAATAACATCAGTAGAAGTAGGAAAGAAAAACATAGATGCTCACACCAGGTCAACAAAAATTTTAACATCGTCTGGCTTGTCATCCATTTAAAGACTAACTTGCTAACGTTTTCAAAACTGAAAGACTAACTTGTGTTGAATCAAAGATAAAGGATTAACTCGTTCGAGTTGGCAAAGTCATATGTGCATTTTGGCGAAAAGTAAAAGACAAAGTGTTTGGTGTAAAGTCTATCATTTGTCCCTCATCTTTTACCTTTTTCTAAATAGATCCCTAATATTTTTTTAAGCATATGCAACCGTAGATAATGCATATAAAGATATAAAATTAGGGTAAATTTCACGCTAAGTCTCTTAGCTTATTTTTATATCCTAAATGGGTATCATATCTTAAGATTGTCCTATTAAAGTCCTTTACCCCATTTATCATGTCCCAATTGGATCTTTTTCGTTAATTTCACCGTTAAATTGGATGGAAGTTGTTGATGTAACATTAATTAAGACTAAAATAAATGTAAAATAACAATTTTAGTATTTAAATTTTTTCAATCAATAATTTTAAACCTTAAACTTTTAAAATTACATTTCTGACCATCTTCAGATCTCTAACCTTTAACATTTACCCAATCCTCTTAAAGTTCTGCTATATCGATCTTCGTCCGAGCCATAAAATTGTGCTGCGAAACCCTAACACCGCCATCCGACTAATCATTCACCCTGCCACTGCCGTCTTCACTCTCGATCTTAGGCAATTCTTCTAATACTCCTCCCTCAAGATCTTTGACCAGATCCGACAACAACAGAGGAAAACCCATGTAGCAAGTTGGAGGAGAGGTCCAGGAACTTTAATACCGACAAATTCAACTAAGTCAATTTAGCCTGTGAACTCACAAAACTAACTTGTTGCCGGTAGAACTCCGATGAGGTTAAATTGGAGAATTTTGAATGGATTTTCCTCGTCTCTCCCAATGCCTAATCCTTCTCTCGCATCAAATTTGAAAAACCCAAAAAAGAAAACACCAATCCAATGCTCTCGCAGTTGGAGTCACAGTGAAAGACGAAGCAATTGTTGTTACGGCCACCAGAGAACACTCGTCATGGAGAGCGACAGATTTGAGATCTAGGTGAGCCTCAAAGAAGATGGCGAAGCGACAGACTCGTTCCAACTCTGGAAGGCCTCGAAGAAGGCGGCAAACCAGGCCAGGTTGTTCGAATTTCAGGACCAGGGTGGAGGTGTTCGGATTTCAGGACTAGAGCGGAGGCATTCAAATTTCAGGACCCAACGAAGATGATGACGGAGGCGGACCGGGGCCAAGTTGTTTGAATTTCAGGACTAGAGCGAAGGCTATTGAATTTCAGCACAGGCGGGGTGGAGAGTATTGGAGGAGAAGAGGAAGGACTAGGGCCAGGGCGTTCGAATTTCATGACCATGGTGACGGTGTTCGAATTTCAGGACTAGGCGGTGAGGCTTTGGCAGAGACTGGCGAGAGGAAGTTGGGTAAAATTAGGGAGGGTATCACTTAGGTGTATAATTAGTAGATTTAAAAAGTTTAAGGTTAAGAATAATTAATTGGAAAATTTTGAGGAAGAAAATTATTATTTTACATTAATTTCAGTTTTAATTAATGTCACGTCAATAACTTTCATCCAATTTAACGGTGAAATTGGTGGAAATGATTAAATTGGGACGCGATAAATAATGTAAGGGACTTTCATATGATACCTATTTAGGACATGAAAATAAGCTAAGGAATCTGATGTGGAATTTATCCTATAAAATTATAATAATAATGTAGATGAAGTCATAAAATTATTTATCAATAAAAAATAATATATCAATAACAGTTCTGTGATCTTATTTATACATATGTGTCACATGTTTTATACATTTATATCATTTATATCATTTATTTTATATATCTATCATCTAATTTATACATGTTTCCAATTTTGGTATAAAGCACATGTTTATACTTGTTTTCCTTTATTCAAGGTTGAACCTATACATACTATTTAATATATCGGTAATATATTTGTGATTTTATTTATATATATGTCACATATTATTTGCACGGATTCCTCACTTTTTTTGTACATCGAGTTTGAACATGTCTGGTATCTAATTTATACATATCTCCAATTTTGAGATGATACAAGATTTAATATGTTCATACTTATTTTTTGTTATGAAAGGGTAGTATTAAAATACAAATTTATATAATGTTATCGCTGTTATGAAGGATTTGATACACATTAAACTTATCCTAATCACTGATATAATTTAAATAATCCATCAGTTGTTTATAAGTTACAAAGTTTAGAAATCATTTTTCTAAACGTATGTAAACTTTAATTTCTGATCTGGCTGTCTAGTTGAGTATTTAACGGCCCTTCCCTTCTTCTCCTACGTAGATAATAATCAACTCCTGGAGGTTATTAAATTTATACGTTACAATAACTTGTGCTGACCAACCTATTAGTAAGGGTATAATTCATTTATGGTTCCTAACCTTTTCACATTATCCTAAACAGCTCCCTAACCTTTATTTTGTCCTCTTAAAGTCTCTACATTTTAGATTTTGTCGCAATTATGTTCCTTCTGTCAATTCCATGGTTAACTTTGATGGAATTTCTGCGGCAACTATCAACTCTGGTCCACATATTTTCTTCCTCGTACTAAAAGCACCTTTAACCTTTTTAGACTATACAGATGCACCACGACCCTCGCTTTCCCTCTCAAATCTAACCACCTCTTCCACTGCCATGAACGATGCTCTCCAGTTCACCAACATCCACACCACCTCCGCCGCACCACCTCTGATTTCTCTGCCAACCAACTCACATTTATCCTTCTTTGTCTTCTCCTCTTCTCCTTCTACTTCTTCATCGGCCCCGTTTGGGAACAGCTTTTATCATCAGCGTTAGAGTTTTGGATAAATTATTTAACGGTTGAGATGAAAACGCTGAAGCTAAAAACTAAAAGCTATCCTTGGATAGCTTTTTCAAAACTCTAACGCTAATCGCTGACGCTAATACCAAACAGGGCCATCATCTTCTCCTTCTACTTCTTCTCCAACAAAATTCAAACTCTAAATTTCTTAGCTCACTAACATCATCTAAAGCTTGACTGTAGAACCCAATTATGCAAAAGTTTTAACCCCAAAATAATTCTTTTCCACTCAATAATTCAAAAGAAGAATCATTGATCGATCATTCGCAAACAGCCATACAAAGACATAGCTTCATAAATAAAAGTAAAATAACACCAACTAGTCTATGGCTCTTCGATTGAAGGACTTGTTAAGATGAGTGACACTACAAGAGCAAATCTAATTAAATTCTGATGCCTTGTCTTCTCTAATTTCTCTAATCTAATTAGTAACGGTTGAGCTGTCTAAACACCTTCTGTGCTTCTTGTTTTGCGAGACAGCAGAAGACAGAAGTAAATAACCCTTTTTTTTTTCAGGACTTGCAGCCATTAAAGAAAACACCAAAAGCCATCGCCCATGGGTTCTGTAACTCTTGTTCCGCTAAAATCTTCCTTCAGCGAGTCAGCAAATCAGGTACACAAAACATTATATATGCACAGTGAGGGAGACAGCAACATTTCCCATTCGGAACTCGGCGAGTTGCTGAATTAACTCGAGTACGACTACTCACCCGCCATGACATGAGGGGTTCTTATTCTAAGTTATGAAAGGCAAATTAAAAACATATGGAAGACAAACCTAAGGAATTGTGTGGGAAGTTGCCATCTGCTCCTTCATAAAATCACCTACGTCCTTGAGAAACATAGAATACTCCGGCAGCTCCGGAAGCGAATAGAAGGCATGAATCGCATTTGGGTACTCCACCAACCTCACTTGCTTCCCGCTCTTCTTCAGCCCTTCGCAGTATCTCTTCTGCCAGTCCTGCAACGGATCGAATCCTCCCACGAACACCACCGTCGCCGGGTACTTTACCTTGCTAATATCGCCCGCATTTGGCCCGAACACGTTCACCGATGGATGGTCTCGGTCCGATCCCTCTGGCAGAAATGCCTTCCACGCCCAGTCCGTACGCTTCACCGATATCAGTGGAGCTCTGGTCAGCTTCAGCTCCGACGGGGTTCTTTCTTCTCCGCCAAAATAGGGTTGCATTGAAATTAGTCCGATCAGATCCAAGCTCTGGAACTTGTACTTGCCGGCTCTGACAGCAACGTGGTGAGCCAGATTGCCGCCGGCGCTATCTCCGGCGAGGAAGCATTGCCTTAAGTTAACTTGGAGATCGCTTCCAGCGAGTCCCGAGAAATCCGAGTTATTGTCGATGAACTTCAGGACGTCGAATCCGTCGTCGTACTGGCAAGGAAATTTGTGCTCAGGGGAGAGTCGGTAATTGACGGAGATAACGACGGCCGTTAGCTCGCTGGCCAGCTGCCGACAAAAGCAGTCGAATGGCTTAGAGTTGGCGCCCAAGAAGAAGAAACCCCCTCCGTGGAAATATACGATGACAGGGAAACTAAAGCCGGAGTGGCCGGCTGGAACTGTGGGGGCGAAGAGGCGGAACCAGAGGCCGCGGGAGGCGTCGACGATCAGATCGAAGGATTTGACACCTTTGGAGTCGGGTTTCGCTGAGGGAGGGCATTTGGTGTCGAGAAAGTTCATGAGGCGGCGGTTGACGGTGAAGTTGGGACGGCGGCCTAAGTCAGTGGCGAAGGTTACGGCGGAGAAGAAGAAACGGGTGCTCCATGGGAGATCTGGCTGTTGTGGGCTGGCTTTGGACGTCATACTTTGACTGCGGAGCGTAACTAATTGTTTGACGGCACGCAGAAGGGGAAGTGGGACTTGTGCTTGTGAGCTGTGGCCTGTGGGAGCGTGGCACTGAAATGTATACAGCTGGGGATGCGTGACGGCCTTACGGGGCCAGTTATCATAAAATGCTCCGCACCTTTTTTTTAACGCACATGCAAAAAAAAATTTTTGAAGAAATTAAAGAGAATAATACACTTCAAGAGTTAATAAAAACTAATTTAAATACCCGGCATTGCCACGGGAACCACAAAAAATAAAAAAAGATAGAAGTGAAATCAAATACTGGCAAATTTGAACGGTACATGCAATAAAAATACTTTTAGCAGCCTATAATGTGCACTAATTGTCCACCTCAAACCGATAATCAGGTAGCAGTTCCGTTCACATCCTCAGCATCATTTTCTGTTGATATATCATTGACCGGGGTAAAAGGTGTATTTGGTGACTGAGAATGTATTAATATTTAATGAAAACATTACAGAATTATAACTTTAGGTAACATTATAATAAGATATCCTAATGTAGTATCACAAACAAAATTATTTGTCTCCTTAAATCTTTAAGTAATGAATAACAAAGGAATCAGTTACACATATCAGCATCATTCGAATGGTTTTCTCCCATTTTGTCTTGCAGTAACACACTGCAATAATTTCTCATATATAAAAATGTGTCATATCACACATAAATGATACATGCAAGAGAAACACATAATAATCTTAAATACACATTCTACAAGAAATTGGCACACGAAATTGTGGTTGTTTAAACAAATATTTAACATGCATTAGCTACAATGCCTCATCCAATATATTTGTGTTAATTTGGATACCAAAAGTTAAAATGTTTTAATGTAACCCTCACTTAATATGTGTATTTGAACTTTTAGCCAATACTTGAAAATAAATTTTATATACTTGAGGGCATGACTTTTTGATACAATGTAAATATAAGTCTAATTCCTCAAAGGTTCAATAAATGAAAATTATCACAAACTTCTTCCTTTAATGTTTTACACATTTTGTGGTCTTGGTGAACAACATTTGTTTTGAAACTGTGAAGCCACTTTCTGTATTCTCTTGCATCCATACATTTTGGCTTATTAGTATGGTTTTTTCTAAAAGATCTTTCCTCATCACTAGAAAGGCTCAGCTGTTTGTCTTTCTCTTTCATGGTAGGCATCTGTAATGTTTTTACAAAATAGTATAATGTGAAAATCAATGTATAAATGTTAATTGTTTATAATAGAACCATACATTGGTTTGTGTGAGAGTTTGGTTGAACATTTAAAATTTGGTTTTTAAATTATTTACATAATTATTTTAAATAATTAGTGTAATTTAGGAAAAAATTTATAAAATTTAATTATTTGTAATAATATAGTTATTGTGAAATAATTTGAATTATGAAAACAATTAGTGTGAATTTATTTTATGTTATTATTATATAATAAGATAATTACTTTTTCTTATGTAAAAAAGTATAATTAATTTTAATAAATCATTTAAATTTTATTTTATTCAATAAAGAAATAAATTATTTCATATGTGAAACAAACTTTTTAGTGGTTGAATTGAGTTCTAGGCCTTTTTTGAAGCCCAAAAAATGGGGCTGTATTATTTAATTTCATGACAGTTTTTTTCCTAATTACATCACAAATCATAATGGGTATATCTTGTAAATAACAACTAATTTTTGGGGCATTTTGGATTGTTAGTTAATCGGGTCATAAAACCCATCCGGTAACTGTTGCTGTACCAAGTCAAAATTTAAGGCTGAAAAAATTGGACAATTGCGACTCTCTCATCTTCTGTCCTCCCCCCTCTTCCCACTCTCAAACGAAGAACAAAACACAGAAGCGCCTAGCATTAGCCAATTCTGTGAGATTTAAATTCTTTAGTTTTCTTTTGAATCTATGATTTTCCTTGTAGATCTATGGTTTATCTTTGATTCTTTGATTCTGTGGTTTTCTTTTACATTTGTGGTTTTTCTTCCAAATCTATAGCGCTACAGTCCCTGTAGATCTATGGTCTATCCATGCCGAGTTGTGTAAAATGTTTGACATCCCGGTTCTCCATCATCACTCCCCTGGAGATCCTCCTTCGAGGCCTAACTCGAATCCCAACTCCAGGCAACAGCAACACCCCTCACGCACTTCATCCTCTTCACAGCCCAACAGCAGATCCATCCGATCCAGATCGAACTCGTGCCCAAGGCAGTAGTGTGGGTGGTGATCATGGTTCTGGTGATGTTATTAGTGGGGTCATCTTGATAGTGGCAGTGAAGAAGGCAATGGTTCTTGCAGTTGTGGCGGTGGGCGTGGACCCAATGGGGTTGGGTTTGATTTGGAATTGTCTGTGGGAAATGAGAGGTTTGTTGCGCTACGTAAGCACGTACCTAGATGCTGAGTTTAGAGGGATTGTTGCTGACCAGTATGTCAAAGTTACCGGGGTAACGTTTTCCTTATACTGGCGTTTTTGTTGTTTATAATTTATTTTTTTATAATATTACTTCAAGATGATTTTAAATGTTAGCTGGAATTAGAATTGATCTTTGTATATTCCTCCTCTTTCCTGATTCTAGAGGTTTCAGGCAGTTTGTGAAAGGACATAAGGCTAAACATGACTGGTTGCTTAAGGTGTTGTTTTGAAAATGTCTTTAGTTGATCTAATATGTTCTTGTGATTTCACGGCATTATATCCATCTAAGACAGGATTTGTATTTGTTGATTCTAGAGGATTTGTATTCCCTTGTAATTTTTTAACAGTTATTGTTTATGAGAATTTTGTTAGTTTATTTTTAGTTAATTAATTATAAATAAAATTTTGCAATAATCTTAATTATTTTTCTTATAATTCTATTTATATAGAAAACATAGTATGAAGCTTTTGGGTCAAATAAGTTTGAATTGTTTCTTAATTATGACTAATTTTTTTGTGACTAATTTTGATAATATTTTACTTAGATTATTCCTTTCATCCATCATGATTCACGTTGAATTATATATTTGTTCATAATAGAATTCACCATGATCAAAGTACTATGTTGTTTATGTGGGTATTGGAGAGAATCTGGGTAAAATATTTTTAAGTCATGATTATTCTAATATTTTTTTGTTATATCTTAATATCCTTTTTTTTATTATAACAGATGATGAAATAATTAAGTTTTACGGATCCAACTCAAGACATGAGTGTGTAAAAAATTTTATTTTTAATTCTATTTTTAAGGATTGATTATTCTAATATTTTTTTGTTATATCTTAATATCTTTTTTTTTATCATAACACATGATGAAATTATTAAGTCTCACGAATCCAACTCAAGACCCAATCTGTTATCAACATTCTAATTTAGTTGGTGAGTAACTTCATATATTTATTATGCCCTCATTACTCTACTGTTATTTTTGTTGCTTTTTAAGATAACTTTTTTTACATGCATGAATTGTTTCACTTAGTATTTTTTGAACCCTGAAAAATTTTTATACTAAAAAATTATTTAAATTTAGTAAGGAGTGCATAAACTTTAATTTGTATTCTTTTACTTTGGTGGACGTTTTTTAATATATAATTTTTTAATCTTTTTAAAATTTTTTAAGTTTTGTGTATTATTTTTCTAGTATTGTTGTTGTTATTTCTTAATATCTTATTTATTGTCAGGACATATGATGAAAAAATTGAGATCTCACGTATAATACTAAAGGCCCGATCTATCATCAACTTTATGATTTAGTTGGTGAGTAAAGTATTGTCTCTATAAGCTCTCATTAATCTACTATTATTTTTGTTGTTTTCTTAAAATTCCTGTTTATATGCATGATGATGTGTACTGTTTGAACTTTATAGAAACACAAACTGAACGGGATCTAACTAGCTAGAGGGAGTTATACATTCTAGGTAAGCAATCTTCTATAAGAAATTATTATTGTGAAATTGAATTACAAAAATGCATAAATTTTTTATCTAGATTATACCTTTTGATGCTAAAATTCAATAGTATGAATAAATAACCCCCTTGCTCATTTGCTGTGACACCACTCCCTGCAAATTAATAAGAACTTAGGTTACTTTTAGTCAATAAAACACAAAAAACTAATAGAACCAAAAAATAAATCAATATCAAGATAGTGGTTGAATCACTTACAAGTGGGTTTGAGTGAGTAAAAGAAAATTTGATGTTTTCTCTCACTGCTACGAAAACCTGAAGAATTATCTGGAAAACACAGTATGATGATCTTTATCATGGTAATTGATCTATAGTACTTAAAGACGTTTAGACAAAAAGAATATAGAAAGACTTACTTGGCTCTTTTAGTTCACAAATGATAATACAGAAAGCCAAAAGTGGGCTTTTATAGAGAAAATGTTGTATCCATATTAGAGGCCATTGATTTCCTTACATTAGTTGATTGAAGTAATTTAAGAAGTTTACTTGTTAAACAACGTAATTAAAGGGATCTAATATGATAAATTAGGAATGTAGATACTTGTTAATGGTATAATGGCATTCTATTGATTTTCTGAAATAATTATTTCTAGAATAGGAAAATGTTGAGTTAGAATGGTATGTTGTTTATATACAAGTTTATGAAAACAATTAGTAGGGAAGGTGGAGTAGATATAGGCAATTTATACCATTAGTTAGTCAGCATGCTATGATGTTGGTGAGAATTTATATAGGCAATTGTATGGATATAAATATAGTAAGTAAATTTCCAATTGAAGTTTTGTATTATATCTCTTAATTAAATCTGTTGCTTAATTTCTGCTGATCTTAATTTTGATTCTCACACTAACGCAACTTTCCACAATTGGATCCATAATTTGGGTTAAAATATTATATTTTATTTACATAGTTGTGCTCATAATTTTGCTCACAATTCCTTTATTATTTTTCAGAATAAAAATCGCACCAAATTGAGATGGCATTAATTGGAAATTAAGGCGTCACATGGAATTCTGCCATTAATCTCCAATCTTGTGCAACAGATTCTGGAATTCTGCAATTGCAACCATGAATAGGAAACCATGTAAATAAAATAGTATATTTTATTTACATACTTGTGCTCACTAGGGGTGAGCATGGGTCGGGTTGGTTCGGTTTTATGGTGGAACCGAACCAACCCGAAATGGCCTCGGTTCCAAAATTTTTCTACCCAACCCAGAACCGAGAACCGAACAGAACCAAAACCATGGTTCTGGGTTTCTCGGTTCTGGTTCTCGGGTTTTTCAGTTTATACCATATACCTATAACAATACCAAAATTCAATAAATCTACATCCATAATTAGTTTTATGACATATTCAACATAATATATAATTAAATTAATATTTAAATATATGTACTTAGATACATTCAATAGAGTTTAAAATGTTGTTCTTACAAAAATGGTTCAAAAAAGTTGCATGTGGGGTATCTTTTATCTCAACTAGTTTACTTCATTCCAGTAATTCCAATATTGGTATGACATTCAATATGGAAAATTAAGCCTTTAAGACCATCTTCTTCAGTATCAAAACCTAAAATATGTTGATGTCATAAATTTTTAATTTTGCATGACTCAAATGAAAAAAATATCATAATTGTGTCGTAAAGAGTAGTCTGGAATAAAATATCGAAAGCAAAATGACTTAGGAGTGGTTGGTCTATGAAGCAAAGTGATTTAAGTAAATATGGAGAAATTTCATAAATAATCCCATAACTTCCATACTGTTTCAATTTGAAACATCAGTTTAAGAGTTTAATATAAAAACACAAAATAACCATCATAATACTTCAAAGAAATATGTGTGTGTGTGTGTGTGTGTGTGTATGGATATATTAGTAATACTATAATTTTTATTATATAATTATATATATATCTCAGGTTCGGTTCCACCTCGGGTTGGTTTCACATGGAACCAGAACCAACCCAAAAACCATCGGTTCTCCTATATGTGGAACCAACCCGAGAACCATGATCAATTTTTACCCAACCCAACCCAACCCAATGGGGGTAGTTCGGTTTCGGTTTCGGTTTCGGGTTTACCCAACCCATGCTCACCCCTAGTGCTCACAGATTCCTTTATTATTTGTCAGAATTAAAATCGCTCCAAATTGAGATTGCATTAATTGGAAATTAAGACATCACATGGTAATTATTCGATAATGGAAATACGGAAATGGCATTTGGTACGATAATGGAAATTCTTCAATAATTAAAACGCCATTAAGTCTGCTGTTATTTTGTAATTGAGAGTATTTGTGGAATATCACTTTTGTGTAACCACTAATGTGTTCAAATAAAAAATAAAAAATGACACATGTCACCATTACAGAAATAGTTAAAGGGAAAAGACAAAATCCTCCCTAAAAATTGTCCTGCTTTATATATATATATATAATTAGATGGGGTTCCAATATTTATTTTTGGCTTCTCTAAAGCTTGTATATTCGACACCAATGTCTCAAATACCGCAATATATTACACAATATATTGTGTACTGAAGTAAGCTGCATGAGGTACATAAGATCATTTTGTGATGGTTTTTGTGCGAAATATCACAATACACCATGTAGAGGTATGGTTAGGATTTTTAGGTTGGAGGCTATAATTAAATGAAAAAATATTAAATATTTATTTCAATCAATTTTTTGTACTATAAGCAAGAGTAACGATAAATAAAATAAAAATAAAAATAAAATAAGAGAAAATATAATTTTAGCATGAAACCAAGATCAATAATAAAAACACGAAGATAAAGGAATAGTTTTAAAAAATAAAAAGGACTGCAAATAAATTGGGGAGTGGGCATCTTGGAGATTGGAGAAGTTACAAAACAATTACAACTTCTAACATGCAAAATAGTTGTTGGGGTGGACTAGCAGTCAGACAGTGGTTATTAATTATCAAAGTACGGAGTGCATCAATAAGGATTTTCACACGGGAAAAATAAATAGGAGAGCAAGAAACAATGACTTTAAGCATATTTTGTTTAAATATATTTTTAGGTTCTTTTGATGCACATGAAAATATAATTTTTTACATAAAAATTAAAATTAGTATTTTCTTTTTACTTTTTTACTATTGGTGTTGTTATATATCTTTACTCTTTTGTTTTTTAAACTACTTCATAAAATACAAATTATATATATAACTATGAAAACTATTGGGGGACGAGACACCCTACCCTCCTATCTTTACCGTTGATACCATAATATATACTGATGTTTTATTTATATTTTTTTAATTTGCCGTGGTATTCTACATATTTTGCTCACAGTATATAGGATATTGTGGGTTATAATATATCTTTATATTGGTTAAATTGCACAATCTATCTTTCAAAATATATCTCATTTCGCATATTTACCATTGAATTTCAAATGTTACAAAAGTGGGATTAAAATAACATTTTGTAGAGAAAAAAAATGCCGTTATCTTCATTATTGTTGACAGAAATTTGATGAAAAATCTAAAATTAGCCCCAGAATGTTAGCAAAATGGATAGAAGACCCCTTGAACATAAATTTGCGACACATAGCTCCTCAAATAGTAAAAAGAACTTTAAAATATAATGAAAAATTAAAAACCACTATAAATTTAACATGCCCATAAAAAATTAAAGCACCCAATAAAATAAAATAATTATAGATAATATTTTATATGCCAAAAAAATATAACTTGATACACTTATCTATTTTTTCAACTTAAACCTTAGATAGCAAAAAAAAAAACTCAAAAAGTTAAGTGAAAAACTAACAATTCAACATGCCCATCTCAAATTAAAGCATCCAATCCCTTGAAATAATTATGGACAAAACTCTAGATGTTAAATAAATATAATTTGACACATTTATGTTTTTTCAACTTAAACTATAAAAAGGTAAAAAACTAAAAAAATTAGGTAAAAATAAAAAAAATACCAATTCAACATGTCAATCCCAAATTAAAGCATAAAATCCATTTAAATAATTATGGAAACTATTCTAGATGTAAAATAAAATATTTTGGCACACTTATCTATTTTTTTCAACATAAAACATAACATAGTAAAAAAAATAAAAAGTACAATGAAAAATAAAAATATGACCAATTAGACATGCCCATCCCAAACTAAAGCATAAAATATCTTAAAATAATTATGGAGACTAATCTAGATTCCAAAGAAATATAATTTGACACACTTGTCTATTTTTTCAACTTAAATCATAAAATAGCAAAAAAAGAAGAAATAGAATGAAAAAGAATTACCTATTCAACATGCCCATCCAAAATTAAAGTATCCAATGCCTTAAAATAATTATATATTATTTTATTTGGTATGGGAATGTTTAATTGGTAGTGTTTTCTTATTTTTTTTGTTCTATGCTCTGTTCTTTTTTTGCTATTTTATATTTTAAGTTGAAAAAAATAAATAAGTGTGTCAAATTCTAATTATTTTGTCAACTAGAATAGTTTCCATAATTATTTTAAGGGATATTATGCTTTAATTTGGAATGGACATATCGAATTGGTAATTTTTTATTTTTCATTCTATGTTTTTATTTTTTGCTATTTTATGTTTTAAGTTGAAAAAAATAGATAAGTGTGTCAAATTCTCTTTCTTTTGCATCTATAATCATCTCCATAATTATTTCAAGATATTGTATGCTTTAATTTAGGATGAGCATGTCAAACTAGTAATTTTTTATTTTCCATTCTATTTTTCAATTTTGTACTATTTTATGTTTTAAGTTCAAAATAATAGATAAGTGTGTCAAATTATATTTATTTTGAATCTATAGTAGTCTCCATAATTACTTCAAGGGATTGGATTCTTTAATTTGAGGTGGGCATGTCGAATTAGTTATTTTTCAATTAACTTTTTATGTTTTTGGCTATTTAAGGTTTAAGTGTAAAAAAATATATAAGTGCGTCAAATTATACTTTTTTTATCATCTAAAATATTCTCTATAATTATTCGAAGAGATTGGATACTTTAATATTTTATTGGCATGTTAAATTTGTAGTGTTTTTTTAATTTTGATTCTATTTTAAGGTTTTTTTTGCCATTTGAGGAATTATGTGTCTCAAATTTATGCTAAGGAAGTCTTGTATCCATTTTATTCTAATTCAGGAGCTAAATTTGGATTTTTCCCTTGAATTTTTGTCAATATTAGAGATAACATAAGGAAGGGCATTGTTGCTACAAAATCTTATTTTAATCCTATTTTTGTAATGTTCGATAATTCATGAGTAAATATATGAAATGAGGTATATTTTAAGGGCAGACATGCAATTTAACCTTTTACATTTTACATCAATATATCACATACATACTTACATAAAAGAACAAAATTTAATTAAAGCACGTATTTTGATAAAATTATTGATGTTATTTCATTTTGGTTGGTTTAAAAATAAAATTTTAATGGTAAATAATATGAATATGATTAAGCCTTAGAAATTATTATAATTCTATTATTTCATTTTAATTTATATTAATAAATATATGAAATTAATTATAATACATATAAAAATTTTCAAAAAAAAATAATAATGTTTTTCATCTTAATACTTGATTTATCCCAAGTTTTATTTGCACCATTCACTATTTATAGTAATTAATTTATGATTATCTATCTTTAAAATTTTATTATATGTATGTAAAATTTTGTCTGCAAATGATAACTGAAGATTTATAATTTTTAAATATAACTTTTAAAAAAATTTCTATTAAATAATAATATAATTAAATTCAAGTTAAATTTAAGTCAAAATATTAAAAAAAATAGCAAAAAAATAATTAGATGAAGAGATTATATATTATTTTATAAAATCGCACTACAAGATAAAAGCATAGAAGTAACTATAATTTCAGTTGCAGTTAGTTGCAAAAGGGGACTAAAAAGCTACTAAGAGAGTCAGTTTTTTTTCCTAGTTGCCATTGAAAAATGACTAAAAATGGTGAGTAACTGAGTCACTGTAAATAGTGACTGAACTTTCGGTCACTTTTCTATTTTTTAAATTATATAAATGATAATATTTAATTTAGTAATTGTAATATGTTTTATTATTTTTAAAGTATTTTATCTTCCCTTAATCGTCTTTTGCAGCATTATTATCGGAACGATTTTTTTGACTCTCCGATGACTTTTCAGTGTGAAATCTAACAGGGTTGTAATCGTCATAGATGTCTGATGATGTAGTTTTCTAGCCAAATATGAATAAAACAATAGTGATTATGAGGTTGAGTAGTGTGAATATGAAAACTAGGTGATTGAAAAACAGCTTTGACTCCTGGAGAAGGTGGGCAGCAATGTCAATGACATTGGAGAAGCTTCGCCTGGCAAGCAAGGAGGCAGAGAACTTAACGGCGAGAATAGCATTAAGGCAGAGGAGCGTGAAGTTTGAAATAACAACGACAAAGCGAAGAAGGAGAACAATAAGGATTTCCAGGAAAGTTAAAAAGAAAGGAGATGGAAGAGGAGATGAAAGCAGCATTTGATAAGAGAGGAATGTGATTTTAAGGGAGATGGATTTTTTTTTAAATATTGGTTAGCGACTAACTAGTGACTAACTGGTTTAAATTAGTGACTAGATAGCGATTGACTGGTTAAAATTAGCGATTGACTTTTTCAGTTGCTATTTAGTCACTTTTTACTGGTTTAAATTAGTAGCTAAATAGCAACTAACTTATTTGTGACTGACACTTTTAGTTGTTATTCAGTTGCTTTTTACCCGTAGCCCATATACAAGCGACTGAAGTTCAATCACAATTTTCAATCGATTTAATTTGTCCATTTCTTTTATAGTATCGATAGCAATATATGGCATGATATACCTAAGATTTATAGGGTGTGATGCACCTATTAAAAACTTGATTGACACATGGATTAGCAGCCAAGTTTATGTATACTTTTTCATGTCCATAGGCAATGCTAAAGTCACGAAATTTTGGGCCAATTCATGCGGGATTATTTCATGTCCATACACATACTTGTTTATGCATGATTGTTCAAGTACATATACATATATATTTTTACTTGGAAGCTTTTATAAGAAAACAATTACAAGTAATATTATATAATCTAATCAACCATGCACCCAACCTAAAAATATTTATTAGCTATAAAAAATGATCATTTGAACGAGTTAGGACACAAACTTTGACCCTCATAGTAGTCTCTTCATGCCAATTGGGACCAATTGATACAAGAGAATACCATTTTCATGTAGAGCCAATCGACCGTTAAAAATAATTTTTTTATACAGGACGATGATTTTCTCAAATTATATGCATATTGAAACCCTATACATTAATAAATCTATGTATTTTTATTACTCTTTGTCCCATTTTACTTGTAATATTTTCAAATGTACAAAAATTTAGGAAATTTTTTTATCTTCTTTTTTTCCAAAATTATCCTCGAAAAGTTTTAATATAAATTTCAAGAATTAGAAATGTGAGAAAATCTTTCATTTTTTAAAATGTAGCACCCACTTCGAGACATCCCTAAAAGAAAAAAGCTGTAAATGAAAAGAGACAAATGAGGTTTTTTTATTATTAAAGTTAGTTTTTCTTATTTTACAATGTTAGGCAATTATTAAAAAATTTAGTTACTCTCTGAAAAAATGCTTATGAAGTTATTCTAGAAGATCAGTGTATAGTTGCAATTTTCAGTCATACTAAAAAACAAGAGAGAGGGTTTAGGTAGCTCGTTGGATCTGAGCCACCGACATTCAGTCTGAAGTAATTCTCGGCAATTGCCAATCCACATTGACCGATGACCATTGTTTGGTCCTTGTTAGTAGCTTGCTGCCTGCTGCAGGCCTCTAGAGCTCTGGTTCAAGTTGACGCGTTCATTTCCTATACTCGGGTGCCTTATTATTATGGATCTTTGTTCCCGACTAAGGGTACCTTTAATCTTATTTACTCTAGAGGGTACATTTACCGACATACATACCATGTCAGATATTCTAATAAAACATAATAAATGAAAAATTAGAATTCAAGCCGCCTAATTAAATTATAATGCACAGCAAAAAACATGTAGAAAAAGAGTGAATGCTTGGTGATACGTTGCTGGAATGGAAACGACGACCAAGCTTTTCGTCTATCCCCCTCAACGCATTCGACTCAAACCAAACAAATTCCTAATTAAAAAATATCAATAAAGGTCTAGATGAGTGAACCTCGATTGCATCCTGGGGAACAGTACAGTTTGCAACGCTTCTCTGCCCTAAGTTAACCTTCTCTAACTGTAGCAAAATTGGCAAGGATTTCAAGCAATTAAATACAGGCATAAATGTGTCTTCTCTGTTGCTTTTTATGCAGTGTAATTGCAACTATGATTTGAGATGTTATTCTTGATACTAAAGTGTTCTTTCCCTTTGTAGTTGAAATTCTAAGTTTTGCTAGTTCTTTTTTTTTTTTTTTTTTTTTTGGTTGTTTCTCGTTCTTGCTTGCCAAATATTTGGTTCTTGTTAGGGTCCCCTTTCTTTGTTGGTAGGGAAGTGCTATCCTTCTGGATTTTCTTAACAACGAAACTTCCAGAAAAAGAAAACAATGACTCCATTTTGGCCTATCACGCCATATAATTGCCTTTTTCTTGGCCATAATTCTCAATACTTGGTTAGTTCGTGATGAAGAGATTGAGTCTATCAAAGCTGAAATCACTGCCAGAGGAGAGAAAAGCGTAGCTATTTGTTGCATCTCTCAAGCTTTATATCCTTTTCCAAAGGCTATTGAGTAACTTAGGCCTTGATTTAGTTTTAAAGAACCAGGAGCAGCAAAGAACGAAAGAATTGAATTTTAGAAAGCCATTAACTTCGTACAAAAGCAAACCATGGCTCGTACATAAGATAACTTTAAAAAAAATTAAAAAAACATTGAGGTATTGAAAGTTTGAAAAAGGTTGTGATATTAGAATAGTTTATTTTGGGAGGAAATGACGAAATAGAATGATTAATGAGATCTCAAATATTTTCCCAACAAAATTAATTTTATTTTTTCCTCGAAAATTAGTTTCTTGGGTTTTTGGAGAATCTTCATTGACATATATATTCCTTCCAGACATTTCAAGAAGTCCAACTTATCTCAATTTTCTTTTGTTGTATTTTAGAAAATCTGATTAAGTTATATGATGTGGCTAAAAGCACCCTGGTAAGTAAATGACTAATAATAGTATCCCTAATCGGGAATAAAGATTCATAAGCACACCCCTCATATGTTAAAAAATTCTAATAGACCCGCATTTTTGTCGATGAACCAGTACGTCAAATCCGTGTCATTCTGGCAAGGCCACTTGTGGATTGGTCACGCTAGCGGTAGCTACAGAAATTTTTTTCTATGGGTCCAACCTCAAGGTCAGAATAATAATTTTTATATTGTCTTGGGTGGATATCAGATAATGGAGGGCGGCAACGGTGATCAATGCTAAGGTCACTTATTTCTCATCTCTCGCCTGACATGTTTTCTCTCACTCATAACCCTTTACCGTATATGTCATATGGTGTCTAATTAAGAAATAGTTATTGAGATTGAAATTTAGGGATTACAAATAAGAGAGTTAAAAGAAGGTGGGAAATGAGTTAATTATAAATAAATTCTTAAACTTTTACTTGGTCAATAATGAAAGTAAAATGACATGATAAGGACTATAGTAATGTACTTATTACACATACATTATAAATTTTTAAAAATTTAAAAAATTTGTGAGGGTTTTATAGGTAAAACTAACAATAAAATGATCTATTTTTTGAAGATATATACATAGGTGGCTAAAGATTTACAAAGTTCCAGTTGCTCCCGTTGCCCCACTGGCTCCGGGGGTAGAGCCAGTAGTTGACGGAGATAATGACTGCCGTTAGCTCGTGCGCTAGGCCTACACGGAAATATACGATGACAGGAAAACTGAAGTCAGAATGGCCAGCTGGACACAGGCGGGGACGTAGAGGTGGAACCAGAACTGGCGGGAGGCGTCGACGATGGCGTGGAAGGATCTGACCGACGCGTTCGGAGTAGGGTTTTTGGGAGGGAGGGCATTTGAAGTCGAGAAAGCTCAAGAGGCGGTGAATAATTGTAGCCGGATTCGGAGGCGAAGATGATGGCGGAGAGGAAGAGACGGACGCTTTATGAGAGATCTGGATGCTGTGAGCTGGCTTTGGACGCCATGAGAAGGTTTGGGGTTGTTTGCTCTACAAAAGAAAGGAGAAGGTGTGGACTCGTGGGTGGGAGTGGGAACGTGACTGAAATATATTCAGTTGGGCATGCGTGGCGCCATACATTAATAATCTTTGAAAATAGTATTTTTTTTTTAATTCTTTTTCATGCTGGGTAATTGTTAATTTTTTTTTTAATTTTTTCAAAATTATTATTCAATTGATTTTTAAAGTTAAATAATATCAACTTTCAAATGAGATTAATTTAAAAATAATGATAATGATAATAGTGAGAAAAAAATTACTATGAAAAGTGGTAAAAGATAATGGAACGGCCGGGTGTACAAAATTAAAAGTAACTTGCGGCCTTAGCTTAGGTCATATTCTTATAGGTATTAATTACACTTGGCTTTTAAATTTTAATTAAAATTGTACTTATACTCTAATGTTTTAAAGTCTGTATAACATAATTTGACTTTAAATTTTAAAATCCCAGTTCAGTGGGCTGACCCGGCTCGGGACCGGCCCGGCCCGGCCCTGTCTTGGGTTTGAAGGGCCCGAGCACGACCCAGGTTAAGGCGTGTCAGGTCCATGCCGAGTCTTATCCAGTCTTGGGCCGCACTAGGCCTGGGCCAGGTCTAGGGCCACTATTTTTATTTTTATTTTTAGAATTTGATTCTAAAATAAATTTTTTGAAAATTACTTATTTCAAGAGTAAAACATCACTACCGGTGTGAAATTTTATTAATTTGAAAGCCAAAAGGCACTTATATAACATGAAACGGGTTTTACATGAGTTAATAATAAAATGTTCCATAAAAGTAAATGTAAAATAAAAGGTAGGATTTATGCTGAACAACAAAATTAGATCAAATATAAAGTAGGAAAATGATGAGTAAGCTGTGGATTTAAGCATTTATCTCATCGGGGTTTTCTTCTTCGGAACTCTTGTGATTTTGTAATCTTAAAGTTGCAAAACCCCAATCACAGTTGCACATACAAACTTCAACTGCATTTGGTGATAACCTTGTGCATTTATCTGAAATTACACATTTTCCAACGCTGAAAGCCGGCTCATATGCAATGGTTAAGACGAGAATAGCTAGAATTTCTTTGGCAATTATGGAGAGTATTGAAAATTTGTTGCTCCTTGCTTTCCACCATTCTAGAATGTTGGTTTCACTATTTTCTCAAACCAAGTTGAGGTATACGTCCACTTTATTAAGACCAGATGCTGAAGCACAGGGCCATTTGAGGAGTTGTTCCGTCGGATTGAATGATAATAAGCCCGAAGATGATGAACACCTGATGATAAAGGAAGTAGTGTTCGCAACGTTATCTTTATGTCGGTCGGCATAAATCTTAAATAACTCCAGTAAGTGCTTATTAATAATGGCAGTTATAGCATAAATAGAAATATATGTCATTTCTAAGAAACTATAATAACCCTGAAGTAGCTGCTATGTACCAATGATTTTGACAGTTGGGTCTAGTGCAGATGCAAGTAAATAGATCGGGGTATATCACTGAAATATAAAATCCATTTGTTTTTCATGGCCTTAACCGTGACTTTTAAGAACTCGTCATCTTTGTATTAGTTAAAAGCCCATGCAATATTGACCAAATGCAATAAAACTTTGTGAGATGTGGGATAATATACACCGGAGAAAAAAAATAGTAGCATCATAAAAATATTGTGGCACAGCAGCCGCTTTTGATAGATTATCTCACATTTCTTGTTTCAAAAGCGTTTTCTTTTCTTTGACTTTTATAAAACATGTCATATGTGTAGCAAATGGCATCGCATCCATCAACATCTCGTAAGTCGAGTTCCATCAGGGTAGGTCAATTAAGTTTAAAACGTTTCCAGCTAAAATTGAGGCTATTTTCAAGACAATATAGCTTAAACTCTTTGAAAATTTTGTTCCTTGACTTCAAATAATGGATTGTCCATCGGATTGGAGTAATTTCAGTAATCAAAACTTGAAAACCTTTTTGGACAGCTAAGTTTAAAATATGGCATACACATCTACTATGAAAAAAAAATGTGGCATCCTGGACAGGTTCTAGTTACTCATTCAATGTCTCAGCCGCGACATCGTTGTTGGATGCATTATCAAATGTTATGCTAAAAACCTTGTCATGACAAAACAATTCTTTAAAAGTTTCTGAAATAACTTGAAATATGTTCCAAGTTCCAACCAGTATGATCGACCTCTATCCACTTAAATGCAATTATACGCTTTTGAATGATCCAATTATCATCAATTCAATGTACAGTGATACAATAATAATCTTGTCTTAGTCGTAAAGTCCACATGTCACTAGTCAATAAGATAGAATTATTAAAAGCAAAGAAGTATGCTTGCAAGTTTGATTTACTGGCTTCATAAATTTTAAATGTCTCCCTTCTAACAATACTCATAGATGTTCTTTTAAAAGCAGGGTTTAATTCTGATTTAATCCATTTTTTCATGTGCCTATATTCCGCTTGTGTAAATAATTTTTCTATTAACATCATCCATTCTACCATGCATTCTCTACAATTTTGTTGATTAAATCTAAAAATACCTGATCCGCCGGCAGTACTCGCAAGCTATGTCTGACTGCCGGTACTAGCAACTGCATCCAGACATAGATTCGGGTGCTTATGTTCCATGTTCCGTTTAAGTATTCCCATTCCAAAGTTCTTTTTGTGCGTAAGCTTTGTGTTGCAATATTTACAATTTACGAACCTCACATCATTGCCATGAGCATCCTTCTCGAAAAATTGGTCAAATTGCTCCCAAATCCATGCGGTAAGTCTCAACGTCTTACCTTGTGATGGAAGTTCAGGTTGATGACTTGTCGGGGTCTGTTGAGAACCATCTCCTCCACCAACATTCTTTGATGCTGTTGGCTCCACTTCCTTAATGTCATCATCAAAAAGTTGATTGTCGAGCCCCAAGTCGTATTAACTTATATCGAATTGTTCGTCTTCGTTAGTTTGTTGGATTTGAGCCCCACGGTCGCCGGTTGGGAAAGGCCATGAAAAAAAAACCTCAAACCGATGCGGGATGAAGAGCTTGCGGCATTTCCCTTTCCTCTTGATGCAATTTGTGTGAGAATAAATTGAGAAGATGAAGAGTTTTGAAAGTAATTAAGGAATGATTAAGAAAAAATGAAGAAAATAAGGTTCAGAGTTTTAAGAAAATGAGATAATATATTAGTAGAGAAGAAGAGATTGTTAAAATTGGTGTGAAGAAAAAGTGGAAATGGCCTCCCTATTTATAGGGAAATGTCTTTTTTTTTTTTAAGACTAAAAAGCCCTTAAAATATAATTGTTGGGGGGTAAAAAGGTAATTCTGGGGGTCAAAAAAAGACGGCAGCTGTTAGAGGGACCTGCAGTGTAATTTTCCCTTTTTTTTTTTTTTAAATTTGGAGCTGTTAGGAGCGCCAGCCAATCGTTGGGACTGGTTGGGCCAGGCCGGTCCCATGCTGGTCCCTATGCTGAGGCCCATAACCGCCCCTCCTGTTGCCATGCTTAACCCGGGCCTATGCCGAGCCGGGTTTGACCAGGTCTGGGCAAGGTTTGACCCGGGCCGGTCCTAACCCGAGCCGGTCCTGACCTGCCCTTTTGAACACCTCTATGTGGAACTAGTTTTCAATAATTAAGTTATTTAATAAATTTTAATAATATTAAATTATTAGTTTTTTTTTTTCTCTATAACTATAAATGCAAGACAATGTGCTTCTATTATACTACTGGAGGAAAACATGAGACTAAAAGTTTAGGTAAATTATATGTGCTACCCTCAACTTTTAATTGTTGTTTCACTTCTAACCCTAACCTTCACTTTGCACATTGTATGTCCCTAACCCGATTAAAACATTTCATTTTAACCCCTGAGTAGACGGAACTCATTAAAATTGACGGGAAATGCCACAGAATGCTTAGCTGGTACCAGATTGTCCACGTATGCCCAAAAAATTGAATTGTTAAAATAAAAAAAACACCTCCCTACCATCTCAGCCCTTTCCCTGTCCCAGCCCATCCCTCTCGCCACCGCCATCTCTCCACCTCCCACACCCTGCCGTCGTCTCTTCCCCTCTTTCTTGCCCTTCCTTTCGGCTCCCTCTTGGCCCTCTCACCTCCCTTCCCTACCACCCTCTTGCCTCCCCTCTTTGCGTCCCTCCCTCTTTACCACTCTCCCCATAATCGCGATCGGCCACACTTCCGGCCGTCACTCACCCGAACCTACCTTCAATTTGCCACAGAGATCGTGATGAGCTCACCCGATTGGTGGAAAGAAAGCAATAGCCACTCCCAATTCCCGCATCCCCTCCTTCATCATCGTGATCTCTGTCGCGATTCTTGCCGCGATCTCCTTCATGATTCTCGCCGTGATCTCCTTTGCGATTCTTACCGCGACTCCATTCACGATGCTCGTCGTGATTCTTGCCGCAGCCAATCCAGGAGGCACTCCGACTTGGGCTCCGATTCACAAGATCGAATGATCTTCGTCGAATGAAATTGAGGCCAAGAGAGAAAGAGGCAGGGAGGGGAAACGAAAGGGCCGAGAGGAAGGGCAAGAGGGAGGGGGAGAGAAGGCAGCGGGGACTGAGAGGTGGAGAGACGACAGAGGCGAGATGGATGGGCTAGGACTGAAAGAGGGCTAAGATGGCAATGAGGTTTTTTTTTATTTTAACAATTCAATTTTTTGTATATACGTGCACAATCTGGTGCCAGCTAAGCACTTCATGGCATTTCCTATCAATTTTAACGAGTTCCGTTTTCTTAGTGGTTGAAATGAAACGTTTTAATCAGGTTAGGGACACGCAGCATGCAAAATGAAGGTTAGGGTTAGAAGTGAAACAACAATTAAAGGTTGGGGGTAGTGTATGCAATTTACCCGTAAAAGTTTATTTTGAAACTTCAATGGTAAATGTAATATGGAGTTTAGGGAAAATTGAAATTACGAATCAACCCAATTAAAAATGATAAACTTTATATTCCATTTGAGTAAAACGAGTTAAAGAGTTAATGCCATAGAAGAAGCTCAGGGACTGAAATGAACAATCATAAAAACTTAAAGGTATCGTCTACAAAAAACAGTGTAATGGCTAAGTAGTGGGGTCTCCGGCATGATCAGAAATGAAAGATGCAGCAGGAAATCCGTTTCCAATTTCAACTGCTTCTACTCGTAGCTGCCGGAGAAGGGATCGGCATCGGGATCGTTCAATGGCCATCGCGAAGCTTTGGGGCAACAGGAATATACATCGCGGACTCGGCTAATTTTCGGCTGTCAGCACTTTGAGGTTCTGAATTATTTCTGCTTTTAATTTTCATCTCCCATCGCTTTTCTTCAGTTTTCTCGGCAGCAAAACAGAAAACCAGCGGTTCTGTTCATCTCCTTGATCTTTATTGGTTTTGAAACATTCCCATCGGTTTCTCATAGGATACTCGCTTTGGTATAGCCAGTGGTTTGTTATTTGAAGTTTGAACTCTTCTCAGTAACCAATATTTTGGTTAGGTAGTTCTGGAGCTCGTTGCTTGATTTGATTGGTTGATGTGGGCTAAAGGTTCGCCGTAATGAGCTCAAATTCAATTCAGAACACGGTTCAGTACTGCTGTATATGTAACGGCAATCGGATGATTTATGCTTATGGAGGAAGGGAATCTGGGATAGAGAATCTTGCAGCTTCGTGCTTGGAAAGGGCTCCCCCTTTCCATAGGTGGTATTTTGAGACGGTCGGGAAAAGGACTTTCGGGTTTTTTATGGAAGATGAGCATGTTTATTTTGCTATTGTTGATGATGATCTTGGAAATGGTGGTGTGCTGAAGTTCCTGGAGCAAACCAGGGATGAATTCAAAAAGGTGTCAAAGAAGGGGTCAATGGGGAGCTTCTTGAACATGAATCCAACTACTTTACAAGAGCAGCTGGTGCCTGTTATCCGTCGCTTGATCACTGCATTGGAGCATGTTTCCCAGACTGGCAATGACTGGAGGGAGCAGAAACTGGCACAGGATCAGGTAGGGGTTTCTACACCGAGAAGTGGCCTAAATGCTCAAATGGACTTTGCTGGTTATACAAGGTCCCCTTTGCGCTGTAAGTCTAGCAAGAAAGAAAAGAAGCAGAACATGGATCATGCAATTGCAGCAAGGGATGTTGGGTTAGATGAGCATCATAAGGCTACAGATGGGGATGACTGGACTGATTCAGTTTTGTTGAACTTGAACGATGACAGTGAGACAAGTTCTTCAGCAGCATTGCAGAAGAATCCAGGTTCACTGAGGATTAGATCTGGCCCTCAAAACAATCGAAGGAGGTGGTGGCGCATAGTGCAGATTGTTCTTGCCATTGATGCAAGTGTTTGTTTAGTGTTGTTTGTGATTTGGTTGTCAGTCTGTAGGGGAATTGGATGCAGCCGTTGATGGACATCATACAACCCAGACTGAACAAATTCAAGTCATTTGCTATAAGATCCGAGTGGAAAAAGTTCCATCACGTACAGAATGCAAGGAATACTCTACCTAGTTGACGTGCTTAAGAAGTTCCCTGAAGTTGCTGCATTGAGCATTCACCTGCAGAATGTAAGTTTGGACATGTGTGTACAGTTTCTCGAGGTAAAGTTGAAGATCTATGTGCATATTAAGTAGCTTACTCTTGCCTTCTGGCGTTCACATCTATTCAGAATGTGTACGCATGACAAATAGTAAATAAAGAGCAAATCAATTACAGGTCAAGGGTAAAAAGCTGTATTGCAGTCCGTAATTTGGGGAGACAATTTCAAGTCCAATTATGGCAATTTATCACTTGTGGCCTGTGTATCTCAATCGAGTACAGGCTATTGACTCATATCTCTAACAAAATTAGAGAATCTTTATTGTGCAATCGTTTTAAATCACTTCTATGCTTTTAGTTCCTAAGAAGTTGCATGTGAATTTGTAGCGAACAAATACAAGTTTGTTCGAGTGCCGTCCTCCACCAAGCGTCCAGGATTCATTAATTGAGAATATGCCTCATCCCAGTTCCCATGTTACTGAATCTTTATGAAGGTAGGGGATGAGTTTGTTTTTCTTTTTGGTTATAGGATGCTTTTGTTAGTAATATAGATGAAGTTTTATGAAAGAGCAGCACTCACGGTGGGATTAAAGTTGCTGGATCAGTACATAAAAGAGGGTTCAGGAGCTCGATGACTTATTAGTGTAGCAACATTCCTATCGAGTCTCAGCAACCATCTCTGTCAACCAAAGAAACTAGGTAGGTCGATGGAAAACGCTAGGTCAAGCCACTATTTGCTCGGGGTTTTGGATTCTATGGTTCCTCGGACAACAAGAATATATGCTCCCAGTGAGTTTACGAACTAGCTCGAGGAACATATGGCTATCTCAACCACCAAATTATCCCTAATTTATCAGCCTCGGACAACGTTCGCTGAGCCTAATCTTCCGAAGCAGTCTGTGCTGGCTCAGCTGTCACTTTCAGAGGCTCCAGTGTGGAGGAAGAGGAGATGCCCCTGCTGCAACAAGAAGTTGGGACTGGTAGGGTTCCCGCGCAAGTGTGGATAGTTCTTCTGTGGCATGCACCGATACCCGGACGAGCAGTACTGTACCTTCAACCATAAGACGGTTCAACGCCAAATCTTTGCCACAGAAGCTTGTTAAGGCCCACGAACAAAGGATTGAAATTTTCTTCCATAGCTAACTAGATTGCATTCTTTTTCTTAATAGTTTTTCTCCGCAACCGATTGGAAGCCATTTTTAAATGGATATGCATATAGTTTTTGTTTCTGTTTTCGAATAACTAGTTCTCAACTCTTTTGACATGCTACATTAAGGTTTAATTAAGGTTTCTAGTTGATATCCGAAGTACTTCATAGTCTAGCAGACACATGCAAGAAGATGTCCAATTCTAGTTACGTAAGTCTAAAGACATAAAATAGGGTTTACCAACCATTTGTACCTATTTTGGGGTTAATTTTATGACTAACTGTTTACACATTTTTCAAGTTTTAGGATTCAAATAAAAATTTACAATGTTTTAGGACTTAAATAAAAATTTGTAAAGTTTTAATACTTAAATACAAAAGTTATAAAAAAATTAGGACTGAAAGTGATTTTTCCTGACTTGTTTGCAATTTTTTATATCATTCAAATTTAGAAAAAAAACCTAAATATATATATTATTTTTAAAAAATTAAAAATTTTAAATATAATTTTTATCATTCAATGCTTAAACAAAAAAAATATTGTATCTTCTTTGAAAAATTGAAAAACAAAATGCTTATTCTTCTCACTGTAAGAAAGTGAAGGATCAATTTCAAAAATCATTTGGAAGAAAAAGCAGTGAAAGACAAACTGGTATTTTCCTGAAAGGTTTTGAAACGCAACAAGATAAAAGTCAGGAAAAAGACCACTTTCACTAATAGATCTCTTGTAACTTTTTCTATTTAAGTCATAAAACTTTATAAATTTTTATTTAAGTCCTAAATTTTTTTGAATTTCTATTTGAGTCATAAACTCGCAAAACATATGAACAGTTAATTCTAAAATTAACCCCAAAACAGGTGACTAACGATTTAAAACTAATTGTTTACAAGTTTGACAATTTTAGAATTCAAATAGAAACCTACAAAGTTTTAGAACTTAAATAGAAAAATGATCAAAGTTTTAGGACTCAATATGTTCTTTTTCCTTATTTAAGACTCATTCATCTTAGATTAATTAACCACTTAACTAATTAAATATTGTAGATTTTGCTTCTTTTTTTTTTTTTTTTTTTGTTTTTGCTTAGCACCAATGTTATTTAAAAGCTAATAATCTATTTATCCAATAATCACCTAAATCACATTCATTTAAAAATAGATCACTTTTTATGCTTTTTTTCCTTTTCCATCATAAAGAAAGAAAAATCAAAAAGAGTTACTCGACTTTTGAAAAAACATATATTTGAAGTGTGTTCTCATGTTCTTAAAATGTAGTGTTTCAATTGGTATACAAGTTTTGCAAATAATCATTATATATAAAAAATAATCACTTTTCTGTGCTATTAGCTAAATAGAATATATATATAAGTTAATAAAAAGTAATTTTTTGGTGATTATTTTAGTGCTTGCATCAAGTTGCAGCATTATGCAGATCTCTCAAGGATAAAGAAAATCAAAAGAAGTGATTCCAACAATCCACACTATTCAACCCACCTCCCACATCAAGCAATAGTGCTTGCATCAAGTTGCAGCATGAATTGATCATTACAAACCTATTCAATTCAGCCGGCTGCTCAAGTCGTTCTCAAGACAATTGACACAGTTGTGTTTGTAGAGTTATTAAGACATTTTTTCTTCCGCACACAAGGATATAGGACATTCTTCTTCCCTTGAAGCAGCTATACAGTACAATTGACATCCAAGATTTCAAAGGCACGTGACGTGAGAGAAACATGAAAGAGAACGAGGCAAGAATGAATTGCAAATGGGTGATAGTGAACACAGCAACAGCAGTGATCTATAACTGCAGCAAGTTAGAATAAGGTGAATTGAGTAAAGTCATGGCATCAAACAATTGTTATATTCCAAAATCAGGGACGAACGAGAACCAGTTCTCAGAAACAAACTTGTCTACGAGGGTGCATATTCCAGAACAAACTTAGCTCACACAATCCGCTCCAGTTCTCTTGCATAACTAAGCGTTTGGTTTATGAGTTGCAGCGAAGGGATCTCCTTGCAAGGTGCTGATTCTTTTGCCTTCTGGAAGAAGACACACCCTTCCCTTGCTTCCCATTCTGGATGCTCCTGTGAATGAAGCAAGTATGACAATTATAGGTCATGCCAAAGAATTGGGTGGTAAACCATGGTGCTTTGCATTTTCTCAACTCAGGTTAATTGTTGTGATAAAAGAAAATTTCCATACAAGTTCAGCTGGAAACAACATTTACCTCCTTGACATACTCTAGAAGCTCTTGGCTAGAAGTGAACAAGAGCATCTGTTGGGCATCTTTGATAGAAAGAAAGTCATATGCCTTCTCACTGCATCCCGCTATCTCATCTCTACAAATTACAGATGCCATGTAAAATGAAACTAAAAAATAAATTCCGCCAGAACACATGACAAAGCAGATAAATTCGCTAGCATTAAAGACCAAATCAAACAAAGATTGCATCTTTAATCAGGATAACAGAAAATCATAACCCAGATGGTACCTATAAAGAGAACCACAGCCACAGACTAGATTTACAATAACATCAAGTCCCATCAAGTTGCTGCTCACAATTTAATACAGCGAGCTAGGTGCTTTATCTTACATTTCATGCCCACATGGAGTGATAACTACAAACCCAAGACCCTGCTTACCTCACAGTCTTTGCCAGAAGATCCATGAAATGGACATACGTTTCATGAGGAGCAGTTTGTCTAGCGCTCAATACACGGTTGTAAGCACCTTCCATAAAAGATTGCTCTAACTCAACAGCATGTTTAATGCATGGATTCTCAAGAGCAGCAGGCGAGAGCAATTCCAGCTCTGTATGGAACTCAGCAATTCGGTTCTGAACCAGTAGTCTCAAGAGGTTGAGACCTAAGATTGGGTATTCCTGTGCAGAAGGTGGAAGAGATCTCCTGGACCATCAAAACAAGAACAGATTATTAGCATCGTACTGTCAGTTTTCTAAACTTACCAAAGCACAACAGACATAAGTGGTGAACCCATAACTACTAAAGACAGGAAAAGTAATTTCAAACAACTGAGTGCCTAAATATCATCTTTCTTGAATAACTCAATGCTTGAATGCAGAACATAAAGCATACATGTAATAAGCCCAAGCTGGCAGAATGCATATCAAAAACAAATCCTTACTAGACACAGTATGCTCAAAATATGTAAAAACAGTGACATTTTGCCCCCAGTGGCAACATGGAGACAGGTATGCTACTGAACCTGATCCCTAAATTTGGCTTGGTCATAGCATGGCATTCCTTAATATTCCTCCTGAAGAATACCAAAAATTTCTAAGCATTCTAGCATGATATATCATCTTAATTTTTCTTCATCCATTTGGGTTAAAGACCAAATTTTCCAGGAAAAAACTGCTCTGAAAAACTAAGTATGCAAATTATAGCCATGCAATCGGATGATAAATATCAGATTCATCAAATGTAAATGAACTTGGAAATTAAATCTATCATGCACACTTGTCATAGCGTAATGTTAAATCACCATCTTCCTTCCGGAATATAAATTCACATGAACACCTACTCACACAGCATCAGTGTAGTACGGTTTCAACTGAAAGAAATCTCTCTCAAAAGCATCTTGATCTTCAAGCTTCACACTAAGGACTACAGCGTGCTCATAAATTTCCCCTGCATATGCCAAACCGAATAAACAAAATAAATCAAAACTATAATCATCCTATAATTTGAACACAAGTCCACTAGATACCAATAATTATTTTTCCTAATTGCACATGCAATCTTATATCAGATCAGAAATTCAACTCCTTGTGACAAAACTTTCATAACTATGAGAATCATGCATATAAGCCAACGACATCAGCTCTCTAGATCTGATTTGCAAGATGAAACAACATTTTCACCAGTCTTTACTGTTAAAAAGAAAAAAAAAAAAAAAAAGAGTAAAATGCTTTCCAATTTTGTTTCAATATATCTTTAGCATTCAAGAACCTAGCATATTTCATCTTCTCTAATTGAGTGAGAATTTCTTCGACAGACTTCAGTTGGCAATCTTATGCATAACTTATAGAGTATCATCTATCACTTGAGAACAGGAATTCTACCAGCATTCAAATGCAATCTCAACAAGATGAAATGAAAAATATTGTCTACAAAGAAAATCATGAAAAACACATACTGGCTAGTGTCAGTTCATGGATTGCATTGGGTGTACTCTCAAAAAGCGGGGGAAGGCTCCTGAACTTAGTCAGCATAACCTGAAAGAAAAACATAAATTAGTAGCAACCCATTTTGCCACCAACAGCAGGAGCAACAATTAAGTGTCCATTTATCCAAAAACAAATTTAAGACCTAAAAGTCCCATTCAGAAACAAAGACCGTATAATAAGACAAAACCCCAGGCACCCATATCACTCGATCGACACAACCTCCAAACACAAGCTTCTCATCATATTCGATCAGTGACAGATCCATCAACCCAAAGCCAGGGAAACAAAAAAAAAAAAAAACAAACCTGCAAAACACAACAAGTTGATAATAGAAAACGGGGGAAAGCATTAGAACACAGATGAGAGAGAAAGAGAAAAATATGAGGGAAGGAAAGAGAAACCCACATCTTAACCAATACTGTAAAACCCTAATCGTGAATCCAAGCGATTAATTCATCCCCGGGCAGGGAATTACAGACACTTGAGCATGAATCAATAAAAACAAACATCTTACTCCAGTTGGCGCCCAATACTAGGATAAAAAAGGTCAATCGGAAGCTAGTTTCAGTTATTTGATAGGTTATCGGACTAGTGAGAGAACAGAAGCGAACCTTGAGCTGAGAGAGGAGATTGGTGCAAGTATCGTAGTCGTTCCTGATGAAGGCTGCCTTGAATCGCTCGAAGAGCTGAGACAACTCCGTCAGCTGCGGATCCATTCTTGCTCGCTTTGCTTTGCCAGAAAGAAAGACGAATCGTCTGTGTTCGCCTCGACTGGCTGATCAGCGTATTAATCGATTTTAATCGACTCTGTGTCAAGTGACTCAAGTCGAAGGCAACTTTGTTATTGAAATTTTTGACCCTAAACTGAAGCATATTGGACACTTCGCCCCATGAACTAAAAAACAGTACGATTTGTTCCCCGGTAGACGATAGTAGCTTGGTGGATCAAACGCTTTGCCCCCGTCGACTCAGAAAAATCCACAAAATTTTCTTTCAATGTTTTTGTGATCCAAAATTTGTAACATGATCATATGGTTCGTATTTTTTACAGTATTGGTTGTGCTCCTAATTTTCAACTTCGCCTCCTATTAGTAGTAAATTAATGTTGGAGCTATGACCACTTTCAAAACATGGATGGTAATCAGGCATATCGAGTCAGGTTTAGGTCAGATTATTTAGTTTTAAATTTAATTGAGTTATCATAAATTCATATCCAAGTTGAGTTATTTAAGTTCAGATTGATTTTAGTTGAGTGGATTTCAAGTTTAGGTTAGGTCAGATTAGATTTATTTTTTATTCAAATTTAATACAGGTTGGGTCAATTTCAACCTTAAATGACTTCAGATGGGGATATTTGGGTTTCAATTTAAATTCAAGTTGACCCATCAGATTTACTTAGATTACTGGTGTATAAGCAGAAATGAATAAATCAATTTAACTTTTAATAAAATTTAAATTAAAAAATTCAATTTTCAACCGTGGCAAACCCAAGTTTTTTATAGAAGAGTGACTAAAACAAATATTTTCCTAAATTATAGTTCTTATAAAAAAATTTGACCAACTTTAAAGAATGGCTAAAATACATTTACATTTAAATTTAAAAAAATTACAAGTATTTAACAATTTTAGGGCCCCATTAGCCTCCTTTAGTTCTGCCCCTAATCTTCGGTATGGTTTAATTTAGGTTCTTAATATGTTTAATTAAAAACTATAAAAAATTATCATAATTATGTTTCACTGTATATTTAGATTATTTAATATTATTGTTAATATTTTATAATGCTTGATTATGCCTTATCATGATCCTTTGGGCAGTGAATTATGGCTCTAAGAATTAAGTTTGAACATGGTTTGTAAGCTCTGTAGCTCGAGAGTCTTTATGTCTTGGTTACTTTTGTTAAGGAGCTCAGATTTTTGTAGTTTTCCTCACTCTCTTCAATATTTTTATTTATTTATTTATCAAGGTATATTGCTTAATATTTTCATCATACTGGAATTTTTTCATGGCATTTCATTATGAAAAAAATCTTTTATGATTTGCAATTGGAAAGGTTTTTTCTCCTAACCAATTTTGTTGCTTGCATTCTTACCAGTATTTTGTGACATCATTTTGGATCATATATTTTCTTATGTAGTTTCATTTCATGCAAAATCCAATGTTTAATCTATTGGGGTCTTATTCTTCTGTCTGTCTTTTTAACTTATTTTTTCATCAATTTATTATTAATTGCATGTTGGAAAAGCAACCTTGTAGAGTTTTTACTTGAAATTTTTCTATTATGTGGTAGTCTTTTATCGAATTTAGATCTTTAAGCTTGAGGCTCTTTAAGGGTGTGTAAAAGGTATTTGTATAGGTGTCTATAATATTTGTAAATTTGGGGTATGTAACTCATATAATTTTTAGATTTCCTCGTCTACTTGATTATAATCTAGGCTCTTTTATTGCCAGCAGATGCTTTTGAACTTCTAGTTTTGATTTGTTAAGTGGTAGAATACTTGTATTTTTCTTTGATAATATATATATATATATATATATATATATATATATATATATATATATATATATATTATCACTTGCACAATATGATTATGTATTTTGTAAGTTTTAAAGTTTTCTTTTCAATATTTTCTTCCTTGATCAAGTAATAACAAGTCTAAAAGTATCTTTTTGTCAATAATTTATAGATTGATGTCAAGGAAGTCAAGTGACTTGCTTTCATTCATACATAAACATAGAAAAATAAACTTGACTTCATGAAACCTGAAAAATTTCTTCGGTATCTCAATTTACCATGAAATTTCAGAAGACCTCTATACAAACCAAAATATGTGATTTTGTTGATTTATTCTTCAAAACCCATAGATCCTTAAAAAAATTATTTAAAAACGTTTCTTAAGTTTTTCAAAATGTATGGTTATGATTGGTGTGTATTTTAGATAAATAATCAAAATATAAAAAATTATAAAAACTTTAAAAAAAAATTAGCCGAACATATATTTTATATTATTTTGGGTTAAAGTTAAATTTTGTTGGGTTTAGATATTAGGGTATTTCATATACAAATCATTTTGAGCTCAAGTTATTTATGATCACACTAATTTAGGTTCAGGTTATTTGGATTCAAGTTTTCTTGAATTTGGCTTAAATCATGTTTGGGTTGGGTACAGTTATATTTGAATTATTAACTTTTTCAGTTAAATCAAGTTAAATCAAGATTAAATCAAGTCCAATTTTACCATATCTACTATAAGTCGAAATTGCATGGGGGCATTCTTTGTTTAACGGGAAACCTAATGAGCAAAGAGCATGTTATTACCCATTTAAACATGACTCTTTTCTTGATACTCGGAAACACCTATATAATACTACATGGTGTAAGGAGATATATAAATTATAGGGAGGGTGTGTCTGATAAGTTTTTTAGACCTTCAAGACAACCAAAATAACACTCAAAGCATTTTGTGAAATTGAGAAAAGGAGAGAAAAAGACTCAGATTCAGTGTACCACGTGCAATATCTCCAACACTTTTGTCATTAAACCGGGGACTAAATATGACTTTTTTTTTATTGTAACCCAATCGTGGTTGGATTTGAAAACGAGTTGGGTTGGGTCAAATTCAAAAAAAAAAAAATACAAATTCGGAATCCGGTTTCTTTCACCACCGTCTCCCTAAGGAGAAGGGACTCCGAGTCCGAGTGGCGCAAAACCATCGAGGCGCTATATAAATACCGGACCGGACCACTACACGCTCATCCAATTCAGTACATAACAAACTCAGCGACGTATAACCCCTCTTCTTCCTACTCTCAACAACAGCCGATCGGTCGATATTATCAGAATTATCAAACGAAGGAGATCTATAGAACGATGGAGGCAAGCGGACCAAGCGATCGAACCCTGTGCGCGAGGGGCTGCGGCTTCTACGGTTCCGTGGAGACCAAGAATCTCTGCTCCAAGTGCTACAGCGACTACCTTAGGGAACAGATCTCAAAAACCCTAAACGCCACAGCCAAACCACGCGTAACTTCGCAGCAGCCATCGACTGCTGTCGAGGCCGAGCCTGCTATTCCGACGAAGGCTGATCAACCGCGGCTGGCGGAGGCTCCGGCGATAGGCAAGAAAAGATGCCGCTCCTGCAACAAGAAGTTGGGGCTGTTGGGTTTCAAGTGCAAGTGCGGGCAGGACTTCTGCAGCGACCACCGATACCCGGAGAAGCATAGCTGTGACTTCGATTTCAAGACGGCTGAGCGCCGAATGTTGGCCACTCAGCTCCCGGAAATTAAGGCTGACAAATTGGAGAGGATTTGATTTCCCCAAATTCTTTGATTTTAGAAGTTTCTACTCAAAGTGTAATTGATTAGGGCCCCATAGGATTTTGCCAATTCTTTGATTAGGTTGTTCACTTGTTCCTTATTGAGCACAATAAAAGAATATGCCTTCACTTCTCCCTGAAGAAACTGAAGTTTCTTTTATATATGCATGTTGATCTTGAAGACTTGAACCTCGTGTTAACATATATATTTAT
This sequence comes from Aquilaria yunnanensis, assembly GCA_039654915.1. Classification (NCBI taxonomy): domain Eukaryota; kingdom Viridiplantae; phylum Streptophyta; class Magnoliopsida; order Malvales; family Thymelaeaceae; genus Aquilaria; species Aquilaria yunnanensis. The sequence goes on along the minus strand of CM077600.1, from coordinate 34,971,286 downwards.
TGATGTTGAAAGAAAACCATAAAGCAAAGGAGGAAAAAAAAAACAAAAACAAAAACCATAAACCTATTTGCCTGCAACTTGATTACTATGTGTTCCATAGTAATTAAGCAGATAACGTTTTTCTTTTGTGTCGTGAGGAGAAAAAAAATTATGCTCTATGTGTAAGTGGAAAAGATGAAGGCAGATTGAAAAAAAGAAACAAAAAGTTCACTCACTATAGAAAAAGGTGAGGGAGGGAAGTAAAAGGATCAATCTACTTGGGTTCAACTCTTGCAGAAAGTGCATATCCTCCGCTGTAATCAAAAGCATCAGCACCATGGATCGTGTCCCTTTTTGACAGAGAATCAGCATAAGGATGTTTGGCATGAGCAGATGCCTTTGAAGCTCCAAAATCCGTGGCAGACGAAGAAGCTGAAGTAGTGTTTGTGTTGGTCCCGTCATTCTGCAAAATGGCTTCAATTTCCTTCACCACCTCACTCATTGTAGGACGATCTCCGGCTGCTTCTTCCACACATTGCATTGCCAGTTCCAAGAACTTACCCAGCCCCACTAGCGTTGCAGGGTTTCTAATGCTCGGATCAATCAGTTCATTCAAGCCATAGAGCTCTTCATCATTCTTGTTTATTGCAGCTCTCACTTCACGCACAATGTACTTGCCCTTCTCAATTGGCTGTTTAGCTGTTATTAGCTCCAGGATGACCACTCCAAAGCTGTACACATCACTCTTCTCTGTTAGCTGTTGTGTCATGTAATATTCTGGATCAAGATAACCCTGCAACAAGATTTGACAACGGTTTTTGGAGTTACTCCGGTTAGAGTTAATGTTAACTATTGCAAGTTCTGCTACACAATCTTCTAAATTATTGAGGTGTTCAGTCTGTAGATACCAGAAAATGAAGTACTCACTAGTGTGCCTTTAACTTGAGTGGAGACATGCCCTTTTGAGCAGTCTGAAACCAATTTCGACAAGCCAAAGTCTGCAACTTTGGCTGTAAGATTTTCGTCCAACAAAATGTTGCTTGACTTGACATCTCTGTGGATAATTGGAGGGTCTGCAAGTTCATGCAGGTAAGCCAGCCCCCTGGCTGAGCCAAGAGCTACACGTATTCTTCTTTTCCAATCAAGCCAAATGTTCGATTTTCCTACAAAAAGCGATGCAAATGACTATTATATACCACAAGAAGTTTCTCTGTCTGATCCGTTCTAGTCGATCATTGTAAGGCAGTAGTGTTGCAAAAGGAAGGGAAAAATCACCTGAAAGGCTTTCCCTAAGTGTTCCATTAGACAAATATTCATAGACCAGCATTTGTTCCCCTTGTTCAAAGCAAAATCCCACAAGGCCTACGAGATTTTTGTGATGAACACGTGACAGCAATTCTATTTCGGTCTTGAACTCGATACCTCCTTGCCTTGATTCTCTCTGAGCTCTTTTTATAGCCACTGCTTGTCCATCAGAGAGCACACCTCTGTACACCTGTGGAGAACATAAATCATAACTTGGAAACCAGAAGCTGAAATCATATTAGTGATGAAAAATTGGTACATGTATACCTTGCCATAACCTCCACAGCCTAACTCATTGCCTATTGAGAAATTCTTAGTGCACTTTTTGATTTCATCGTAAGAGAACCACCTTGCTCCTTTCAATTTGGGTGCACCGCCACTATCTTTGCTGCTGGGTGCCCAGGAAGCTAGAGGATGAAAAGTTAGCCTTGTCTAGAAACCAATTTAAAAAACTGCATACCTGTATTTAATCCATAAACTAAGTTTTTGTCCTCAACAGAAGTTCCGGTGAACTTACCAAATGGTTTGCTCAAGTTAATGGCTCTTTCTGCACGTTTCTTCTGTGCAACTGCATAGCCGCCAACTCCAATAAGGATTAAAACCAAAAGAGCACCGCCAGTTGCAAGCCCAACCAGAAGAGCTTTGCTGATAGATGATCCATGTGGCTCTGCAAAATGTTTGTGACATTGTAACATATAAAGTTTATGATATCATACAATCTATGTTCATGGTAAGTAAGAGATTCAAACTTTTGAATACCTGGAAAAGCATAAGGAGATGCAATGAAGTAGTAGGGTCCAAATGCAGGAGGTGGCTTGTAGGTTTGATTAGTTAAATCAAATCCAATCCTTTGAATTTCTGACCTATTGAAATACTTCCCATTAGGTGGAAAGAGAGACAGTTGGACCTGAAGATAGTCATCACCATTGAAGAAGGGGTTCTGGAGGAAAACAGAACCAGGATTTAACCCCAGTTTTACCCAAAGGCTCATCTCCAATGACTGAAACAAATTCACATTGGACAATTCTCTAAACATGGGCCCTCTAAAATACAGAGTTCCTTCATATGGATATGCACATTCGCAGCTTTGAGGGCTAAGCTTCTGGTCAGCAGGACAAAATTTATGTCCACAATTAGCCAGGCTGGTGGAATATGGTTTTGTGACTTGTTGCTGCATCTGACAATAATTGGTATTCGATAGAGCAGTTGAACATACTGGATTTCCTACAAGTCTGAAACCAAAAACATGGACCAATAAGCATGATGATGAGAGGATAACAATATAATGAAAACCTGAAGATTGAGACCGATTTGTTATCTTACATCAAGGTATTTGTATATCCAAACCCTAGAGTTACAGAGGAAATCTGATTATCCTGCAGATCAACAAGGTGTAGCTGAGATCCCACATTGTCTCCCAAGTTCAATGTGCCATTGAAGGCATTATTTCTCAATTTCCTGAAAGAATTGAGAAAAACCCAAATATTGCCTTCTGTATATCACAGCTTAAAATTGGTCTTCGGTCCGTATACTAAACTTGGTGCTTACACTTGCTGTATTTGTGGAAAGCTGAACAGTTTTTGTGGGACAAAACCTTGCAGTGATCCATGTTCCATCACCCTTGCACCATATACGTAATAAACCTTAGAAATAGTTTCAAGAAGTTTGAGAAAGTTTAAGATGGTACCTAGTAACCCGCTGAACTTACAGAGTAGAAAGTGATGATAAAGTTGAGAACCAAGCTGGTGCTTCAGATGGGTCAAATGAATTGTTGCTCAAGTCCCTAACAATATATGTGATCTTATGATTTCCATGTAAAGAAGAGCAAAAATCAAGAAATAGGAACTAATCATGCAAAAAGGGCATCTGGGATATGAGCAACTTACACATAATTAAGGCTATTCATTGAGCTTAAGTCCGGGATAGGCCCAGTCAACTTGTTGCGTGCTAAATTCCTAACAGAAATGCAAGTTCCATGAGTATTTAGTCTATTAACTTTCAATTTAATCACATCAAAGCAAAGGAAAAGAAAAGGCTCTGTACTCTAGAAAGTGAAAACCCACAATTCGTTAATGTTCGTTAGGTTGTTGAAATTTGACGGGACATCTCCAGATAGAGCATTTCGATCAAGCCGACTGTTGCATTGGGAAAATTTTATATTCCCATGAGTTCTTTGAAAACATAAATTGAATGAATGAAGCATTATCAGAAATAAATGGAAAATCAGCCCCATGTTTACTCACAGAACCTCAAGGCTCTGAACCAGTCCTAAAGTGGATGGGATGCTCCCTGTGAGTTGATTTCCATCAAATAATCTATCCATAACGAAAAAGTGAAATCAATATGCTAGAGGAAGTAACATTTCTAATAGTATGAGCTGAACTGAGGACCTTAACTTACATATGTATTAGAACCATCTGTGAGCTGAAGAGCTGGGGAGGGATGGTGCCAGAAAGCTTATTCTTATTGAAATGGCTGCAACAAGTGACACAATGTGCTATATTTTGAAAGCTATACCTAGCCAATCTCAGAACTGAGATTTTTCCAACTCATATGTGAAAAGCCAAGGAAGAATGGAAGATTGCAAAGAAACTTACAAGTGCTTGGCCTCAAAAAGGAGGTCCAATCCGGGAGAGTTGGGCGTTGAAACTGGGATAGATCCTGTTAGCTGGTTGTCTGCCAGGTCCAGCCAGTAGAGTTTAGAGAGATTTCCAATGGAGGGAGGAATTCTACCAGTGAAATTGTTTGAGTTTAGTGCCCTGAGAAGACGAAAAATGTCAAGGCATGAGAGAAAGAAGATATTATTTTGCCAGTAGTTTGTCTTGTTCCATTATGATTCTTATGATTCTTACAAGAAGGACAGCTCTGCAAGATTACCAAGTTCATCTGGAAGATTACCACTAAAGCCACTTCCAGCCAGGATTCTGGAAAATGAAATAACAAAAGGGACATGCGTATCTTATTCGCCATTGCAAGTGAATCATAAATGAAGTAGTTTGTAATGACTCATGTCCATGATAACAACTGATCTTACAAGATATTCAGCTTTTGTAAATCTCCCAACCGTGGAGTTAGAGAACCTGTGAGTTCCCGATTAAATGACAGGTCCCTGCAACCCGTATAATCTCAATAAGCTTAGATAGAAACCAATGAGAAAAAATTGTTGAACGCCTAATGTTCCCAAAGAAACCCACCTGATGTGTGGCTCCAACAGAAACCTTTGCATTATACATAGATATAGACTAAGATAAGTAAGAAACTCACAAGGATCTCAGTTCGGTTAGCTCTCCAATGTCACCACTCAGTTTCCCTTTCAGTCCCATGGTTGACAAACCCCTGCACATACATGGCATTACTCTTATACTGGGAGCCATCTTAAGGCCAGATATAGAGCTATCCAAGGAAGAGAAGGAGCCGGCTAAGAAGCACTGAACTGAAGTTTACTCACAATGCAGTAACTCTGGAGCCATTGCAGGTGACTCCTTCCCAGGGTGCTCCACAAGGGTCATCTGATTGATCCCATGTAGGTGGTGTGTTCTTCCATGCATCTTTCAAAGATTGAAGAGCCGCACCTGCACAATCACATTCATCAAGGCAACAACACATATCCAAACAATTCAACAGATAAACAAGAAACACAATTGTTCCAACAGATTGTCAAGCTCTGCAAATGACTTTGAACATTCTTATAATAGCTATGCCGAATCACGGAAACTTGGAACAGCAAAAGAAATTCAGCAAAACGACAAAATACCAATAAGATAAACCAGAAATTACATATCAAACTCCTATCCTATTCAACTCAAAACAAAAAATTGAAGTGAGGGTTAGAAAATACCATCATGAGGATCTGTGTCTGCCAAAGTCATCGGAATATCTGCACAGAAGGAAGCCAGAAAGATGAGCAAGAACAAGACTTTCATGGCTGAAATTCCACCAACCTTTAGCGCTCTGTAATTTGTGGTAGTCATGAAACTCGAAGAACAAATAAATATTCAAGCTCCCAAGCAAGCTGCAAGCCGCTCTTGGTGACAGTTGAGAAGTGTGCTCTACAGTCTATCTGACACAAACTGCCAGCACTGGCAAGCAAAAGGGCTGAACAGGATTTCCTACGTTATTTTTTATGCATTTCATTGATTTGCCTTAACTTTGAAGCCAATCTGACCAACCCAACACTTACCTGGAACCATTTTCATATTTACCCCACTCTGTTTAATTACGCGGAGATTGATTAAGTAACTTAGATAGTGATTTACATCAAACCGCAGAAGAACCTAAGGTCTTGCTTCAGTCACAAATTTACAAGTTCATGTAGCTTGAAAAGCAAAAGAACCAAGGCTCGGAGGCTGTTGGCAGCATTTTAATCGAGCCCTTCATATTTGCAGCGTATTCCTATCCTGAAAGCGTTTATTTTTTAAAGTAGACATATTTTTGCCTGAATATTATATTGCTTTTTTAGAAAATCTTATTACGCGATGATAGGTTGCATCTGGTAGTAGCTTTCGTCGGTGGTGGGTTTAACCCAAAAAAGAAAAACATTTGTCTGCTAATATGAAACAAATATATTTTTACGTGAAAATTGTATTTTAACAGATGGAATGAAGTGGAGACTAAAGGAGGGTGGCAGTCAATTTTTGGAGGAGAACCAATAGGGAAGGTTTCTTGAGTTGCTTAAGCACGGAATTAGAATCATTGTTGCTTATAACAGAAAATAATCCCAGTCTAAGCAAACACTTGTACCAGCATATCATATCATATCATTAACGGTTAAAATCGGCGGGCGAGAGAATCAGTGTCCACTGGTCGATTCTGTACCTTATTCCTGGCCCGTAATCATCACCAAGACCAGCGTGGAACCATCCTTGTCTTTTTAATAATCCCCTCTTTTTATTAGTATTTTCTTTTTGTTATTATTTGAAAAAAAAAACGAAAAAGCCCGTTCCTTTACCTGTTATTCTATTTTATTTTACTCATTCTTTGTTCTTGAGAATCAATTAAGAAACCCTGAGCCTTAGCTCAAACCATAGAGGTGCATTGCTCTTAATCTCAGTGTCAGAAGTTCAACTTTCAAGAGTTGTAATAGAGTGCAACTTTTTATTGGACTAGTAAATGCATGTGAATTAAATATTAAGTTATTTTTCACTCAAATAACTATAATTCTAATTATTTTATCCAAAATAAATAATTACAATAATAATTTTACATTTTTTAGTTTAGATATATTTTTTATTAATTTTTCTATCTCTTATGTAGTAGTTTTTTTTATTATAATATTTTATCATAATTATCCTCATTTGTGTCATTCATTATAATAAATAGTTGATTGTATTAGATTTCTGTTTAATATAAACAACAACAACAACAATAATAATATAATGTAGAACACGCTATAAGTAATATTTGTTATAAAAAAAATTGATAGAAGCTGTTTTATTTGTGATGGTAAAGTACTTATAAAATTACTTCTTGGTATTTTTAAATCTAATCAAAGATGTCAAAATTTCTTTTATCAGTGTAAAATTTAAAAATGGTATTCAATCTATTAAGAAAATGTCTTAATTTTATATCTTAATGGTATTATGTATTTATAAATTTTATTAAAACTTAAGTTAGTAAATTTATCTTAAGTTCTATGCTTTAGATTCAAAAAGCTAATTATTAAAATGGAGATTCTATATATATTACTTGGCTTAAACAATTAAATAGATTTACCATTAATTAATGTGTTATCATAACTTTGACTTTTTAAAGAGACATAAGCTAAAATTTTAATAAATTTTTTAATGTTATTTTCAAAATTGAAAAGGACATAATACAGGTGGGTCATTCAATAAAAAAACTCAAGTAAAAATAAATTTTTTTAAGAAGTGTAAGACAAATATGAGTCATGATGCCAAAGTATAAACTTAGTAAGTAAACATTGAGTTTTTTCAAAGGCATGTAATTACAAGTAACTATACATTACTCAAAAGGCTTAATTACTTTACTTTTGATTTTTTATCAAAATATACACAGCTCCAATATTTCAAAATCCACACTTACCCCAAATTTTATAGCTGATTCAATGTAATTGTTCTAAAGATTGAGGTAAAATCTTGTATAGGTTTTTATATTTTTGGATAATTAATGTTTACCCATTGATTTAGAAATTATACTCACATTACTGAAGTTTGAAAATGTAGTCATATTCATTGTTCTTATAATATAATTAGTCAATCATAAGAAAATAAACTCATTAAAGCATAATAGAATCTTAGTACCTAAAAGGAAAATTTAAAACTTATAATTTGAGGTTTAGTTATTTTATATATCTTTGCACTTTTTATTACATATATATATACATATATATATTAAGTTGCACCTTTAAAGTTTAATGAATACATTCCAAGTTTAAAAAGTAAACAAATTGATAAACACTATGTTTTTAGGCGTGTTTAAGATCATATAAATCAAACACATGTCTGTTACAAAATTTAAAATTTAGTGACATTTTTTAGTTTTTTGCCATAAAAAAACTTATAGAAAACATATAAAACAATCAGTAATTCTTTTTTCTATTTTTCCTTTTCAAATACTAATTTTATTTTCCTAATATGAAGCCTAAGAGCTCATCATCACTTTGTTATTTTTTTTTCTTCTTTTCCATAATTTTAGTTTTTTTTAAATCTAATAAATAGGAAATGATAAATTTGAGTATCATTAAAATGGGAAATAAAATAAAACTTAAGGATGAAAAGGTCATCCAGCATTTTTTACATATTCATGCTTTTTATCATTGGTTCAAATAAATATAATTATGAGATTTTTGAAACTTTTAAATTTCAATTAAAATACTTCATTCAAGTTTAAGGGTACAAAAAATTGATAATTTATGTTTAAGGACATGTCCCAAAAATATATAATTTAATTAAGGACATATTTGTTACAAAATTTTAACTTATTTTGGCTATTTGAGATTTTTGTCACCATTAAAAGTTATACTTAATATATAAATTTAAGCAAATGTACTAAAGCTAAAAATGGACATGCAAATTCCTCTTTTTTATTTTTTAGAAAGTAAACATGGGGCTTCTATTTTTTTTCTTTCTCTTTTAGATTCCCATTGCTAATTCTACCTCTAATAAATATACAACATCAAATTAATTTGGGTCTCATTAAAAAAAAACACCACATAAGTTAAGGATGTAAGAATTGATAAATTTTTTGTACTTGTTCTAATACTAATAATAGAGCACTACGTTGCATAAAAGTATAATGTTTATAATGAAATTAAAAAATCTACCATTAAATAGGGAAATAAAATAAAAATTAGGGATAAAAAGGTCTAACATTTGACATATTCATACATTTTATGAGTTTTATCATATTTAAATATTCAAATAGACATAATTAATAGGTTTTTTAAATGTTTAAGTTCCAATCAAAATACTTCATTCAAGTTTAAGAGTACACAAATTTGATAAAATTTTATGTTTAAGGTCATGCCCCAAAAATATATATAATTTAATTAAGGACATATTTGTTACAAAATTTTAACTTATTATGGCTATTTAAGATATTTTTTGCCATCAAAATTTATACTTAACATATAACTTTAAGTAATTGTATTAAAGCTAAGAAAAGACATACGGATTCCTCTTTTTTGTTTTTTAAAAACTGCACACATAAGACTTCTATTTTGTCTCTCTTTCCCTTTTAGATTCTTAGTGCTAATTATACCTCTAATAAATATACAATACCAAATTAATTTGGGTCTCATTAAAAAAAATAAAACACTCATAGGTTAAGAGTATAAAAGTAGATAAAAATTTTGTCACTTTTAGAATTTTTCTAATGTTGATAATAGAACACTACATTGCATGAAAGTATAATCTTTATAATAAAATTAAAATCATTATAACTTCTGAACAATTAACATGCATGTAAAATAAAAACCTTAATTCTTTACTCTCTTTGTGAAAAAAATAGTAGTTTGACACAATAAAAACATTATACTCTCTCAATATATGTCATAAGAATTTATTTATTCTTTTCTGGATAAATAGTAGTATTAGAGTGAAAAAATATTTATAATTAAGTAAGAAAAGCCTTAACTATACTTTCAATGTATGTCAAATGATTCTTGGTATATAAAACTAACTTGTAAGAAGAGAACTAAAATATAAAGCATCAACCCAAAAAAGCTTAAACCTAACCATTGAGATGAAGATATAATTTATTTAGCATTAAGTCAAATGAATCCAAATATGTTTTTGCGGATTTTTTTTGTCTGAAATAGATATTATTTTTTAATTATTTTTTTGTTTGAATAATTAAAAAATTCATAACAATTAATATAAAAAATTTATTTAATAAATTATTATAGATATATATAATTAGTTTTCAAATGATATTAGTTTTAGATGAAAAATTCTGTAAAAATAAAAAAAAATTATTGTGGATAATCAACTTCAAACAATTTTCTATTTTCCTTCCAAATGTATGATTTGAACCTCAAATCTTCATGTTAGAGCATTCATGAATTTCTATAACTCTCTAATAAGTAGGCCAAGTCATCTGCATAGATTTAGTTTCACTTGACAGTATGGGACCCCAATTGATATATATGAAGCTAAGGGTTTAAATTTCTATAAGGCTCCTAGTGTAAAAATACTCTTATTAAAAAATTTATTTTTCTCTTTGTAAATAAAATTAAAATTTTAATATATTGTTATTATTTGTTTAATGTATAAATAATTATTGATGAAAGGTTGTAAGTTTTAAGTATTATTATTATTATACTCTCTCTGTCACAAGTTCTTTATAACATTTCAGATTTATGACTTAAATTTATTTATTTTAATATGTTCTAGAAAAAAAAGTTATAAAATTACATTTAGAAACTATAAAAATTTTAATTTTCAAAGATTTTTTTTAAATTAAGCAAATATTAATATAAAAAAAATTAAGTCAAATTAAGTCAAAAAAACTACAATGGTGCAAAGAACTTTAGATGAAGATAGTAGTTTCAATGGCAAGTGAAGGAAAAAAAAAATTGACCCAAAACAAACATTCAAAAATATTTATAAAAAATTTAGGGCATATTTGTCAAATTTAACTAAATTTTCGTTAAGTCATGGTTTTTCAAAAAAATTAAAGCCTCAAAACAATATATGCACAATACTACTTTAAAACAACTCATAAGATTTGATTGACTCTAAAAAATAATAAAATAAAAATACATTAATACTCTTTATTATAGAGAAAAAGTTAGTTGCTAAGAATAAAAACTTATGTTCCAACATTCAAAATGATGACCATGTGGGAAAAAATAATTATTATAATTTTTCCAATATTTTAAAATATTAGAAAAATGTAAAAAAAAAAGAGTTGCTACTAAAAATTGTCTTTATTATCATATAAGCAACTAATTCTAGAAGTTAAGAATTTTTTTTCTAAAATTTTTCACAATGACCTTTGCTACAATAATAATTTTTTTCATAGTATGTACTTGAGTCATATATGAATTATATGATTGCTCTAATATGGACCGAATACCTAAGCTTTCAAAGTATAAATTCATCCAAGTAGATAAAAGAAAACTCAATTGATAAAAATTTATATTCAAAAGTATTTTTTATAGTAGAATAAACTTAGGCCATATTTGTTAAAATTAACTATGTTTAGTGGTCAAAGTAAGTTTAGTAGTCAAAATAGTAAATTTTCCAAAAACCAAAGGCTAAACGCATCCCACTTTGCTTTTTTTTCTCCCTTTATTATTATATTTTTAGTATTTTAATACTACTAAAAATCTAATTAAATAGGCAACTATATATTTATATCTCTGTAAGTGGATTCTTTTCTTTCCCTCTTTTTAGAGCCCTAATACTAACACAACTTTAATTAAATAAACAATATAAATTTTTTTTTATCATTAAAAGAGTAAAAGAACTTATAATTTTAGGATAAAGGAAAAACTACATGTGAACTATAAAGTGTTCACTTATATAATTTTTAATATATACTTTTTACACCTTAAATTATTTTTAATATGCAAACTTATAGATTTTCATGTGAAACTTTAGCATGAGTTTTACTATATAATAAGCTTTCATAGTATATATTCATTCAAGTTGCAAAACAAAAACAAAACTTAATTAACAAAAAAATTATGTTCAAAGGTACCTTTTACAGCAATACAAACTTTAGCTTGAGTTTTAACATATATTTAAATTTTTTATTCAAATAAAAAATTTAGTTATGAAGGTTTTTAAAATGCTAAGTTGAAATTTTAAGCTTTATAAAATATTTAGTTGTACAAACTTTAGCATGGGTTTTACATTTGAGTCTTTTATTCAAATAAAATATTTGGCTATAAAAGTTTTTGGAATGATAAGTTGAAATTTTAAGTTTTATAAAATATTTACTTGAGGTATTATTTGGTAGTAATGTAGAACCAAGGGTGATATATTTGAAGCAAAAAAAAAATTAATAGCAATTTAAGAGTTTTAGATAAGATTAACACAAAAATTGATTGTATATAATACGTAATTCTATAATATAGAATATATGGCGGGCAAGTTTGTAGCAAAAAATAAAACTTAGTGGCAAATTAAGGGTTTCATTTAGGCCCTGTTTAGTTCATAAAAATTTTCCAAATTTTCTGAAAATTAGAAAATGAAAAGAAAACGTGTTTAGCATATGAGTTTTCTTTTTCTATTTTCTAAGAAAACAATTTTCCAAATTGTGAAGAATTGGAAAACACTGTTTTTAATGTTTTCCAAATTTTCCATCACGTATCTCACTCGTGATTTCCCATCCTCTTTCACCGTCGGACACCCATCACGGACTCACAGACCAGGTTCTCCCTTAGAGTCGCCACCTGACTAATCGCCTCGTCACCGTCGCCCAACCAGCTTCCTCGGAATCAACACAAGCGGCAACAATCGGAATCGGCAATCGGCTTCGTCGGAAATCGGGTCAACGTGAAAATTGCAATCGGGCCACTTTTCCTTGCTTCAAACAACGAAATTGATTATCAGCAACATGACACAAAGCCACAGTGTTGGTCAGCAATGAGCGATTCATTGATTGAAGATGACGACAATGTTTGAGTGTCGTGCTTTAGGACGATGAAGATGGTAGCTTAGATGTGAGGAATAAAAATGTTAGGACATAATCGGCATAAAGTAAAAAGTTGGGGTCTGACTTTGGATTTTTTCTTTTTGCACTTTTGCAGCTGATAGACTTAGGGAAAATTGCTATTTATAATGCACAAACTTTTCTTAAACTTTCAAAAAATGGACTAAACTTTTCTTATTTATATATATGCATAATATCATCTTTACTAATAGTGAAACAAGTAAACATGTTTTCCAATAAGCATATTAGAAAACTGTACATAGAAAATGAAAACTAGAAACAGAAAATGAAAAGGAAAACTATTTTTCACAACTAAACGCCACCTTAGTATTCTAGTGTTAATACAACTTCACTTAAATAAATAATGACAAAACTGGGTTTCATTAAAAGAATAAAACAACGTATAATAGAAGAGTAAAAAAATCATTCAACATTTGTGCATCTTCGTACTTTTTATAATATAAGATAAGATATAGTTGATAACCCAATATCTTTGGCAATCCAATATCCTAGGCCTAAGTCCACAAGGCTACCCAACTTAATGCTTCAAGACTTTTTTCAACTATATGACTTTAGATGATATTTCTGTTTATTAAAAAAGTAAATCAATTAAGACCGATGGTGAGTAAGGGTGTTATCAAACCAAACCAAGCCTAAACCCCTTAGGCTTGAGCTCAGCTAGTTTGTGGAGAGAAGTGCTCAAGCTCGAGCTCAACATGCTTGCTATATCAAGGCTCAAGTTTAGCTCGACAAATGTTCAGATCAATTCAAATATTCGTTAGGCTTGGTACATGTTCAAAAAGGCTTGATGCAGAGGGCTCGGTTTGAACTTAATAAAAGCATGCTCAAGCTTAAGCTTATTAAGGCATGGTTGAGCTCAAGCTCGTTTTGAACATCATGCAATTATACACAAATGTAACAGCTTCTACCTTTGTACAATATGTTGAAGCAAAGCCTAACAATCACAAACAACACAAATACATGCAGCCCTTAGCAAACATATAATCATTTTAGCCTAAGTCCGGCAAACACTTTATTTTGCAGTTAAACCCTAAACAATACAAATACATAAACAACACAAATATTTTACTCAAAGCACAAACATAAATAGACCGTAAAAAATACTTTAGTTCTTTTCCTTTATAAAATTCCATGCAACCTCTTCATATGTTGTCTTCGAAAGAACATGATAGGAGCGAACAGGTGCACAATCACAAGCACATATGTCACAAATCTAAGTACTAGAAGAATTCATGCATGTACATCCAACAAACAAAGGGCTGGATATACGTGCATAAACAAAAGTCCATCCAGCACCGCCCCTCCCCCTTTTTTCTTAGTTGGTTTAAAAAGAAAATATGCAAGGAAAAGCCTTAAAATAATTTCTAAAATAACCTTATCTAGTGTGAAATTTTAAATTTGAATTACATAAAGAGTACATTTGGAACTCCCAAAAAAATAAAATAATGGACTTAATGGTCCATTCGAATGATAATATAATCAATTACTAATCTTTACCTTTTTAGTCTCTAGAACTAGTAAAAACTTATGGAACTAGCAAAAGACAAGAAAATTTCATTTAAATAGTCTCCTAAAATATGCTGTCAAATAGACAAATTTCATCCACAAAAGATAACAAGAAAATACACTTATCCTAAAATTCTATGCAACAAATGCTATAAGGTAGTATAGAAATAAATAAAGGGTTAAAAGAGTTAAGAGAAAATGTGAGTTCATATGATGATGGCAAGATTGCCCCATGCCCAGCCAAAAGGGCCTTGCAACAACAAAACAACTAGGAAACCAAAATGTAATCTTTGTAAGAGCTTTCATTTGAGTCCGATAGTTGGCAGCTTCTTATAACACCTTCTTGGAGAATTTATTTGCTAACTGTTGTGAAAAACATTAAACAAGCTCAATTATGTAAGAAAGGCTAGAAATAATAGGCTACGCCAATCCACTTTATTATCAATCAATAAATACTCGTCGAGGTAAGTACATCAGCCCCCTAAATATACATAAGCAAACAAAACCAAGCCAAAATGATCATCTCCGAAATTCAAGTCAATGGAGAGGGAGATGGAGGCTATAGTTGCTACTTACTAATTAGGAACTATGGATTTAGGCAACAAAAAAATCTAATTGAAAATAAAATATATATTTATATTAATAATATTCTATATGGTTTGATAGGCTGAAAACCTATCGAACCAAACATTAACTTATTCGGGCGGAGTTTGATAAGAGATTTGAACCCCAAAAATGGATTGAGCTCAGTCTTAAACACTACTAAAAAACATACATTTTTTTGCCGTTGGAAATTTCCAAAGTGATGAGCTGTTGGAAAAAGTATAAACAAATTTACAATGGTTTAGCCATTGGAAATTTTAAAAGTTCAATTTCCAACATGAAGACCATTGGAAAATTATGCTCCAAAACCAACAAATTTTATAGTAGTATTTTGAAAATATTTTGTTATGAATAATAATATTAAAAAAATATATATTTATATAAATTTTATTAGAAATAATAATAATAATAATAATAATAATAATAATAATAATAAGTATATTTTTATTATATTGATATTTATATTTATGTATATTCATATTGATATATTTACATATGTTTTTAATATATATATGTATGTATGTATGTATGTATTTTTTAAGTATATTTATATATATTTGTATATATTGACACACACACACACACACACCATATATATTATATTTATCATATTTATTTTTTAATAATAATAATAATAATAATAATAATAATAATAATAATAATAATAACCCAGTCCAATAGCCTAACCCAACCCATATATATATATATCCTAACCAACCCTATATATATACATATTCTAACCTAGCTCTTCTTTCTCATCTTTCTCAAGTAGTAGCCAAGGTTCAAAATAGGAGGCAGGGGACTATAAAGCCCAGACACAAGGGCTCCTAAGAAGGCAATTTGGGCGCTACAACATCCAGAACTCAAAAGGCACTGGCACTGCAATGCTCAGGACATGATTCCAGGATCCAAAATCTTTAAATTGTGGGGTTACAGTAACACCTGGTGTCGCAGCCCCAAAGAATTGTTCGTCTAAACGTTTTGTTTTTTCGCTCCGCTCACTTTCGAATTGATCTGATGCTTTAGTTTCCTTTTCTATCTTGCAAAATGAAAGTCCAAAGCAAGCAATAACAGAAAATGTAGTGTGGTGATGTAAAAAAAGACACTCAAAATTTCCAAAAAGTCAACAAATTTAACTATATAAAATGACATTTATCAACTCCCCCAAACTTAACATAATGCTAGTCTCTAGCATGCTCTAACTAAAAATGGAAAACAACCAAAACAAAAAAACTAACAATGCATACCCAATACCATATCATGAAATCATCCACTTCACAAAATCAATTCAAAAGAAGTCAAGATAAGTAGAGAAAGAAAAACCTTGCACCAATGTCAGATATTCGCTTCCTAACCTATGGTTGTCTAGTGTATTTACGGCTCATAATGCTACTTCATCCATAAGTTTACAAAATGACCCAAACTACCTACTAATTGTCCCTAATGAATATGTATGCAAATTCAAGTCCAATGACATATATTAAAAGTTGTATCATGACCGGGTTTAGTATGGACGGGAATCGGTGAGGTTTTTTGAGATGGAGCTAAATAAGTAAGCCAAACATAAACTCCATGGGCAAAACTAATAATTAAATCTAAAGTCCCACCCAAGGTATCCAAACTCAAGAAAAAGACTTTTCTTAGCTTCTAAGCAACATCCCAAACAACCCCCACATGCACAATTTTAACACAACACTTGAGTGAATTTCCATTAAACGAATGCAGTGCTTCTTTACTTTCCTTTTTTATTTATTTATTCATTTTTATTTTCAATTTTTTATTTTTATTTTTACAAGGGCTTTTTCACATTGACTCATTTTGCCTTTTTTTTAGGGAAAGATAATCTTTAATAAACTAGAAATTCACTCAATTTTCAAACATTGAATAATTGTGCATGATTAATCCATAAAACACCAAAATCATAACTACATAATTTTAACATTAGGCTTATAAACCCAAAATCTCCCCCAAACTTATTCATTGTTTACTCACATAATACTCAAGTTTTTACCCTTCTTAAGCTCATGCATGCAATGCTCAACTTACTCAATTGACCAAGAGAAGATAAATAAGAATTGATATGGTTCAATTATGTGGGTTGAACAACAAATATGGCTTAAAGACTCAAAGGGGGTTAGCTAAGGATTTTAATGAAGGGTTAGCCATTTAGGTATATAGTTAGCTCCAAGTTGTCATTTTCATCCTCTATTTGCATGCAACAATTTAAATATGGAGGGGTCCACGAGCAAATTAAGGAATCTATACACAAAACAAGCACCACTCCAAAGAAAGAAATCATCCGTAGCTCAAGTATATCACACAAGGCTCAAATACCTCACCAGATGTTGTTTCTACCATTAATGACAAATAAAAACTTTTCCTTCATTAACAAAACTTACAATTGACTTGAAATTGCAAATGAATACTTTCAAACACAATAAAAAGCATGCATTGGGTCCCTAAATACATATAACCTACATGTAAGCTATATGCTCCAACCTCCATCTACTATATGCCACACATAATAAGGAAAATAAATATGATATGCATGTAATGTCATGAAAAAAAAGTCACCAAAAACTAGTCTAAAAGAAAAAAACATACAATTAAATGTCAAGTCTTAGGAAAACACTCAAACAAGTATCATCCATGAATACATTTCTTCTCCAAATTTAAAACCAACATTGTCCACAATATTGACAAAAAAACCTAGAAATGATATTATGTTTCAGGAATCATACCCAGGATGCAGATGTTCCCGCCTCCAATTCAAACTATTAGTGATGATGGCATTTCACCTTTTCATGTTTGTTTTTTTTATCTTTCCACCATGTACCTACAATAAGCACAATAAGTAATTAAGTGACATTTTCCCTAAAACTCATCTTATTGAGAAGATAATTAAAAACACAAAGGAATTAAGAGATTTTGGGATTTATTGTCTTTAGCTAGACACCAATTCTTTTGTTTTTAGGCATTAAGTTTGGTGATGTGGTTCCACACTCTACCCATTGTAAGAATGTTTCCAATACTTAGAAAGTCCAATATACATCCAATAAGATGTGCTCATCTCCATGCTTGAGTTCTCATTTCTTTCCTCCTTAAGCATTTTGAGGTTTTTTATATTTTCATTTCTTATTGCTACCCATTTCTTCTTCATTGTTTTCTTCTTTTTTTCTTCCATCAATGAGTGTCTTATCTTATATTTTGTTTTCCCCTCAAAATTGAAAAGCTCAAATTCATTGATATATTTTTTGTCACCACTCATAACAAAAGTAGAAAAATTTTTTTGGTTAGATTCTACGACAACATCAATTCATGTACACTTCCATTTTAGGGGAAGAGATGCTAGAATCAAACATATTGAACTCCATTTTTTCATCCTTAAATATTGAATATAATCTTGCCTTCCTTCACGTCTATAATTGCTCCGAGCAGTGGCAAAAAAGGGTCTTCCAAAGATAAAGGGGACTTGGTAGTCTTATTACATGTCAAGAATTACAAAATCCATGATAAAGACAAATTTTCCAAAATTTACCAAAAGATCTTCTATCATTTCCCATGGATACTTGATATACCTATCCATCATTTGTAATTGTATTATGGAGGGCTTCATTTCTAACCCCAATTTGTTGGCAATAGACAAGGGCATTGAGTTTACACCTACATCAAAATCACATAATACCTTCTTGAACTCAACTTCACCAATTATACATGGAATAGTGAAGCTTCCGGGATCCTTCAATTTTGGTGAAAGCTTTTGTTGGACAATTGCATTACATTTTCGTATGAAGCATATGGTCTCAAACTCTTTAAATTTTCTTTTCTTTGTAGTAACTTTCTTCAAGAATTTACCCCAATTTGGCATTTGAGTTAAAGCCTCCAAAAATGGGATGTTGACATTAAGCTTTTTGAAAATGTCTAAGAACTTGCCATATTGATCATCAAGCTTTTTCTTTTGGAATCGTTGTGGGAAAGGTAAAGGTGGGTTAGGTGGGAATTTTTGCACTCTTTGAGGTTGCTCTTGTAATGACTCCACCACTTCCTCTTCTTCTTGAACTTATAATTCATCTTCCAAGATTGGTTTCGCTTGAATGAGTTTTCTCATGTAGGGATCTTTAAACTTTTTTCATCCTCTAAATGTAATTGCATGACAATGCTCCCTTAGATTTATCTCGTTGTCACTAGGAAACTTCCCTTTTTTAGATGTCTTTACCACCAAAGCCAATTATCCAATTTAATTCTCCATGTTCTTGATGCTTGTACTCATATTTGCCTCCATACTAGTAATGTTAGCACTCTCGGCTTTATTCTTCTCTATTCTATCTATTGTCTTTGTCACGAATTGCAACATGATTTATCCCATATAAGGCTTTTTCTCCATTGGGATTTAGATCACTTTTTGATCTTGCTAAACAAGTGTTGTTTGCTTTAGCTAGATTATATTTTTTTTCTAATGTATCCTCATTTTCTTATACTCCATCTGTCCCATATTCTTTGAAACACTCACTTTTTATCAATTAATCTATGATTTTTTATTTTTAGTATATAAATAAAAAAAAATTGTATATAAATGATAAATAAAAACCTATAGTTTCCAAATATATTTTTTTAAATTCTTTTCTAACAACCAATAATATAAATAAATTCAAGTCAAACTATGGCCAAAAGTCAACTGTTTTAAATAATATGGCTTTTTCTCCATTGGGATTTAGATCACTTTTTGATCTTGCTAAACAAGTGTTGTTTGCTTTAGCTAGATTATATTTTTTTTCTAATGTATCCTCATTTTCTTATACTCCATCTGTCCCATATTCTTTGAAACACTCACTTTTTATCAATTAATCTATGATTTTTTATTTTTAGTATATAAATAAAAAAAATTGTATATAAATGATAAATAAAAACCTATAGTTTCCAAATATATTTTTTTAAATTCTTTTCTAACAACCAATAATATAAATAAATTCAAGTCAAACTATGGCCAAAAGTCAACTGTTTTAAATAATATGGGATGGAGAGAGTAGTTCTTAAATCAGTTGGTGGGTAGTGGTATAATCACTACATCAACTAATGATGAACATGCTATGAATGGATAGAGTAATACTTGGACCAATGATGCTGTGACATGAACTAAATGATGCATCAAAATTTTGATTGTATAATTCTTGTGAAAAATGTTGGTAATGTAGACGCTTGTTTATAAGAATAGAAGTTTTCAGGCTGTATACTGCAATATCAAATTAGAACATGAAGTGATGACTGATGTACAACGGCTGATATAGCAAGTTGCAATTATGTAGTAGAAGAAACTTGTGTTTTTGTTTGGTTAGAAAATGGTTTGGTTGCTCTCGATGCAATTGAGCTTGAAGGTTTTATTTACTTGTTCAAATGGTGGAGGATAATGTAAGTTACATAATTTTCAATTCAAGGGTATAATAATACACATCAAGTTGTTAGTCGTACTGGATCATTTGAGTTTACATTACATGATCATCGATTTATGTAAATATGACCTTTTTCAAACTATGTGACTTTTTCTGCTTCTCTAGAAATCATTTAAGCTAATGAGGAGAAGTTGGTTAGATATAAAAGTTGGGTGTAAATTTTTATGGAATAAGGCTAAGGGGCAAACTAAACAGTTTTTCTTTTTACGTTAATGGTCATTAAAAGAGTTAGTTTTGGGGGTAAGCATAGGTGAGTTAACTTTTGGGGATAAGTATAGATATGTCAAATAAAGAAAATAAAATTAAAAATATAGATTCAAGTAAATCTTATAGAAGGGTTTTGGTAATTTTTCCTTCAGTGCATGCGCCACCCTCGTTTGCCTTTCTTGTGTAATTTCTGTGGTGTGCATGCACCACTCTCAATTCAAGGGTAATTTCTGTGTTGTGCAAATTTTTCCCTTTTTCTTTTCCTGGTAGGGTACACCGTACACATCAAATCAGGAACGGTGCATGTCTCACACCTCCTACTGGTCAATGGTCAACGGAAAAATCGGAGGGAAAACGAAGAAAACCTAAGAGCTTACGGCGTCGTTTCCTAAAAGCAAAAGGTGCAAAAAAGGGGAACCGCCAAAGCCATAAGCCAACGCACCAAAAGAAAGGATTTTATAAAAACACAGAAACCCTACTTCTCCCAGGCAATTCCGTCTTTTTCTCTCAGATCATCAAACCAAACCGAACCAAAGAGGTCACCCCAAAACAATGGTGGAAACCCACGGCGGCGCCAGGCCCTTCAAGCGAGCTCGTCGGAGCAACCGAGTCACCGCCGATCTATCCGACTTCCTCTCCTCCCCCCCCGCAGTCTCCTCCGGTAAGCCGTTCCGCGACGCCGTCCGGATCTTCCTCTCCAGCCATGCCAGAGCCACCATGGCCTTCCCTCCGCCGGTGCTACCCTGCCTCATGACGTGGCAGATCTTGTTCCGCGTCGGCGATCTGGCCGATGGCTTCGATTCTTCGCCGGCCGTGGTAGCTCTCGATGTCGTCGAGGAGGACGTCACCAGATCCTCCAGATCCGTCTACTGTGACCAGTGCCGAGTCGTTGGTGAGTCGACTCGCCCGAGTCTAGTTCCCTCCCTTGGCGAGTGTTTGCTTACTTGTTAAGCTTTGCCCCTAAAAAATAAAATACTAGAATAAGAGAAAGAAAAGTCGTGAATTAGGAACCCGAAACTAATCAGCCAGTTGTTTGAAAGCGAAATACATTAAGCTGAAGCTTATTTACTACTGCTGCTTTTTCAACTCTATTCCCTCCACCACACGGCATCTTAAAAAGAACATGCTAGAAGCTAGAGCATGAGCAAAAACTGATCAGCTTTTAGAAGAATTTTTATTTTGTTCTGGAGAGAGAAGGCTTTTGTCACTTTTCACATTGTACTAATTTCGGGTTTTTCTGGGGGTCGTCTTAATCATCGAAAGGTTGGAGCGGTCATCCGGTGTGCAGAAAGCGATACCATTTCATAATAAGGTCTGATAATGGATGTGGAGGCAATGGCTACGATAAGTCTTGCTCGGGGTGTGGCAATCCTCTGCAGCTGGCTGACTCGAGGTCAGTGATCCCAGCTTATTTCTTTTAGTATGCTGTTTCCGTGTTGTTATCTGGGCTTCATGAATTGAGAGTTACTTTTTTATAACCCTTGCTAATTTTTAGGTGCAAGTGGTGTAATTCGGAGGTTACTGCGGATGATCTTGAAGATTGGGCATATTCTCAGTTTGAAGACAACACCCATTTGCTTCATGGGGTCGTTCATTCAAATGGGTATGGCCATCTTCTCACGGTCAACGGCAGAGATGGTGGCTCCAGAAATCTTTCTGGATTTGACATCATGAACTTCTGGGATAGGTTGTGCACAACTCTGTCTGTCAGGTTTGTGAGTTTTCTTTGCCCAAACCTTAATTCCTTTATGATTTTGCCTGTAATTTTTTTCCTAATTTATAAGGGTACAATTTTTCGAATCGTCTTGGCTGGCCTTATTTGTTTTTTGGCTTGTCCTTTCTGTAACTATCTACCCCCAAACAAAGAGAACTTCTGTTAATTGCCGCCTTCTTTGTCCCAAGCCACTATATTCAAACTATAGGGTTTTTGTCTAGCCTTAAAATTTTGTGAGGTAGGTCAACATTAAACCGCGGCAGCACATACATGCAAAGCAGTCGTTGATAAGATTCAAAATCTGCCTGTATTTGCTACCTGACCACATCATTATGTTTTTGTCCATTGATGTGGCCAATGCCATATTATTACTAAGTTGTCATGATGTGTGGAACAGGAAGGTTTCTGTGATGGATGTTTCGAAGAAATACGGGATGGAGTACAGACTGTTGCATTCAATCATCAAAGGCCATTCATGGTATGGAAATTGGGGTTATGAATTTGGATCTGGATCTTATGCTCTCACAGTGGATGCCTACCAGAGAGCAGTACATGCCCTCTCAACCATGCCCATATCAAACATTCTACTACAAGATCGTAGTCCACAGACTAGAGTGCGGAACATAATTGCCTTTTACCAGTCCTTGGCGGATTCAGAGCTTCTGACTCTCAAGAATCTATTTTCTTTTCTTGTAAGGCTTATCCGTGACAGACGTACGAGCCAAAATCTAAGAAAATCAAAAGAACTAGATCTTAAATCCAGTCATGTTTTGTGTGCTTGGAGAAGGGATGATGTCCAACGCGTACAACAAGCGATGATTAAGGTGCTCATGGCAGTGGCTGGTGAGTCCTGTTGGGTTTCTAGACGTGCCCTAAAGGGTGCCATGTTCAAGACTGCCCCTCCAGAACTCATTGATTACTGTCAAAAGCACTTGGGAGGGTGCCTAGCTGCAAACAGTTTGGTGGTTCAGTCGAGGTGCAACCCCAACTCCAGTGACATGGAGTTCAGGTGAGGCAAACACAAACTTCACTTATCTCATTTTTTATTTTTTTAGCATTTCCAACGTGAACTGATTTGTCATTTGACAATGCAATATAGGCTTCATCCATTAAATTCTTCAAACCATCGTTCTAGTGTACCACCGAAGTTTCCACCAGAGGAGCAAATCAAGGGTGATATGAAGTTTTTGTTTGATTCCTTGTTCCATTCTGAGAATGCAATGAAGAATGGCCATCAAACAATGAGGGAACATTTAGTTGATTCTGCAATGAAACTCCTAGATTGTAAGCAGTTTGTCAAAGATTACAAACCAACGACCAACAACTCTGATGCTGTGTGCCTCTGGTGTCATTTGGAGCTTTCTGACCAGCCTAAGGAGGACCCTGTGCCCCCTCCAGAACTGATTGTTCTGCCTCGTAATGCCACTGTTGCTGACCTAAAAAATGAAGCTACTAAGGCTTTTGAAGAGGTATATGCAATGTTCAAGAAGCTCCAACTTGATGAATTGCTCAATTATGGCTCTATACAAGACACCATTACCTTGGCATTTTTGGTTGGCACATCTGGGTCAGTTAAAATTCGAGGCAGATGCCCGTCAAAGTATGGGCTGAACCGTTTCCGAATGGAGAGGGGAACAGAGAGTTGGACAGTTGATTGCCCTTGTGGGGCAAAGGATGATGACGGTGAGAGGATGTTGGCGTGTGATGTGTGTGGTGTTTGGCAACACACCAGATGCTCTGGAATTGTTGATTCTGATGCTATCCCTGCAAAGTACATATGCATGAGATGCAAGAATTCACCACCAAAGAAATCCTCAGGTGTTCCAAATTTTAGTAAGGAAGCTAAGAGAATTTCTGAAACTGACACCACTTGTAGGGAGCAAGCAGGAGCAGATGGTGGTGCTGCCAGCCTAACTTTAACTCCTGGTGTACGTTAATTGTATATATCTATCTGTACATATGTCAAATCCTGCTGGGGAAATGGGAGGCTGTTTTGAGGTCTAGATTTCCTCCCTCTTTTTTCGTCCGCTATATTCCAGCAACATGCTCTGTATAAAGATGACTTTGATATGCGTCCGAAAATCTAAATCTTCTCACCCCTAACATAGCTGACAAAACAACCCTTTGGCTAAATGGTACAAAAGTAATTACCCTCCCTCCTGTTAGCTACCTGATTTGTTTCTTTTGTTGTTGATGTTTCACTTGTATCAGACAAATCTGCATTGGAGACAGTAAGATTCTGAAACCTGCTACACATATCAGTATACTTCGAAACCACATCTTTGTAAAGATATAGTAGTCTTTCAACATCTGCAATTGTCAGTTCACCAGCCTCAGCTTCCAAATAAGGATAACCTGAGCCACCTAACACATTGGAGGGTTCCATACCACTCGATTAGTGCCTGACATGCATGAGCAGGAAATAATATCTCATTCCTAGAATACAATGACCATGCATCAGACAAAAATGAAAAAGACTGACCATTCATCAGACAAAATGAAAAAGACATTCAATTCAGCAAGCATGTGCAAACACGAAATTTTGACTTAAAATAACGTTCTATCAGTTCAATGAAGTTAACAAACCTAAAGGCATGTTTATTAAAAGATTTCACCCGAAACGGCAGTTCACTTAAAAAGGTACTCTACACTAGAAATGGTTCTAAAAGCATCATAGTTCCCCATGCATTCTCGAGGCTCATGTTAATTCTGCAAGAACCTGGTATATGCACATTTTGCCAATACAAAATTATGCAAAAGAATTTCATCAGTGAGAAAGGAACAATACCTTGCCAGGGTACGCCAATTTTGTTGGTTTGCTTTCTGTTTGCGGGTGTCAGTGAACCAGGTGAGTGTCTTCCATATACAACCATATCATATGCTGAATGCTCAGATTGGATTGCTCTGCTGGCCACTCTAGCTGCCTCCATGCTCTCTTCAAATTCGATTTCTTCAATAGAAAGAGATTTTGCATTCAACTCAATGATAAATGACTTGGCAGATACAACGTTTGTTAGATAATAAGCTGCTTCTGAGATAAGTTTTGCCTGCCTCCGATACAGCTGTATAAACTTGAGGTTGGAATGCAATTGAGGAGGATTAGCCTGAGAGAATCACAAAACTCAGCTCATCCATGTAGATGAGGTATATAGAAGTGACACGAGTATGCAATTAATGAACTTCATGGTGCCAACTCATGTTAAGAGAATAAAAAATTATGCTTCTTTCTAAATACAGTATGATGATGGTGACACATGATATGATTCGATCAAACAATCTATATGAAACCAAATCAAATGAAGAAAGTCCATAAAAGGATGAAGAAAGAAAAGCCAAAAATGAATGGAGCTTTAAGCTCGTGGTATTGATTAGCTAAGAGGTGCAGTATGGAACTTCTAAGCGTATCATCTGTGTTCACTAGCAGCCAATCCAAGCAAATGGGTAAGCTCATGGGAACTGCATCCTAATTTCCAGTGCCTTCAAGGCTAGCATGTCTAACTTAACAGAACTGGCGTGGCTCGAATCTCCAAGACCTTACCATAACATAGTTTGTTGTTTTTGAATTTGCAAGAAATTTTCCTCAATGAATCGTGCACTTGTTCCTACCAGCAGTTTCACTGTACTAATCCCAACTAACATGGAAGTAGGACACAGTTTAGTCAAGTGAGGAACACCTTATTAGTCTATTTTCTACCATAAGCTCAAAAGAAAGATGACCGGTATGCAAACTTTGTGCATAAACCAAGTAATATTGAACATCCATAAATCCATGAAAATGTTATGTAAGAAAAACATGTATTAATCCTAACTTCTCCTTTGTACCTCCTCACTATTTAGTTGAATGAATAATGACCCATGCAATGAGCATAGAAAATCACAACATATAGAACAGCTTATTACCAAGGAGAGCTTGCCTTGATGGTAACATATATAAGAACAGGAAGAAAATCATCAGCCCCTCCCACGATATGATCATCTGACAATGATATACCAAGCAGCAAATCGTTGATGATCCTGCAACAGTTCATGACACAAGAAAGTTTCTCCCAAGGAGCTTTTGCAGCATTGATCTTCCGTAACTCTTCCTCTGCATGCTGGAGGAAAAGAGGATCCCAAATTACAGATCAAGGAAGGGAAGGGGTAAAGGTAGGATGCACAAACTATAGGGACAACTTAAATGGTACCAAAAAATAACAAAGAAGAAAAATGTTCCACTTTAGAACTAAAAGTAGGACGAAGAATGATCAAGTATACAATGAAAAGAAAATGAGGAGAAAATGCAACATGTAATTAACTTCAAAAATGGAAAGCTCAATCCATAAAGGAAGTCAATGGGCCAAGATATGTACAAAAGCACGCAATACACAAAGAGGAGAAGAGAAAAATACAAACTTCTATAATGGTTCATTTTAGTCTCAAGTCAAAAGGAACATAAATTTCTCAATTGTTCTAGAGATCAATTTATCATATATATATTTAAAATAAAATAACAACGATTTACATATGCTTTGGTGTATATAATTTTCAAAATAATGCTCATGCGAGAGAGAGAGAGAGAGAGAGAGAGACAGAGAGAGAGAGAGAGATCCTTGAATCCACAAAATAAACTTTAGAAATGAAAATTTTATCCATTAATTTCAAAACAGAAGATTAACCATGCTGAACAAATGGGCATACTTAATATGGCCCTGCACCAGATGTATTTAGAGCCAATTTGTTTTAACTTAAATCAACTTAATCCAAAATGGCTTATTTTTATTTTGGCATAATTTTACCGGGAACCAATTTTATTTGAAAACCAATATTATGTAGATGTAATAATCCATTTGAAAGTAAATTTTCATTACGTCATTAATTTTTTAATCAAATTTTCTATTTTTAGGCATTAAAAAAGGAAAATTCATAAAAATTTAATAAGATTATAAAAATTGTATTTCCAATGGATTATTACACCTATACAATATTGGCTTTTAAATAAAAAAACATCTGATTTTATCTTTTTGTCAAGGTTGAAGAGTATTGCAGCAATTATACAACTCTGTAGCATTCATTAAGTAGAAATAATATTCTCAGTGTAGCCACAGCATGGAGAGATCACGGTGCAGTTCAGTAGTTTGTCATATGAGAAATTATATTGGTCCAAGTTTAGCTGTAGATGTGTGCATCTAGATCCTTTCTACAGGCTTGCACTAAAAAATGCATGTGCCTAGTGATGGGCATCGGTATGAAAAATTTGAATCACCTACTCATGTAGCTTTCAGTTTTTGGTGAAAAGAAGAGTTGCATTGATATGTACTTTGTTAGTATCACTACCAGAAATCATTTCCCTGGATATGAAATGTATACAGATGCTTTAAACATTGAAAAGTATAAGCAAAGAAATTTAATATTTAACTTGTGTTAACCAACAAAAGCAAGTGCAAACCCCAAAAAACACATGAAATTACAAAAAGAAAATAAGAAAAAGTAAAAAAAGGAGATGGTCTCAAAAAAATTCAGATTTAGCACTTCAAAGAGTAACAAGCGAGGTAGGAAAGATACCATCCAAGAAGCTTCGTTCTGAAGCACAGCTGGTATATCCAAATGCTTGGGTTTCAAGAAAGTTCGCAGCAAGCATATCTTTTCGGAAACTTCCTGGTCAATCTTGACATCCTCAGCAGAGGAAGCAAATGCCCGGGAGTACAATTTTGTCATAACATACTTCTCCAATCCCTGCTGTGTCTTACAAAATTAATATGATGCAGGACTTTATACGAATAAAACTAGATTCAGGCAAGATTCTCAAATTGACCACTGGTTTTCTGTGCACTACATGTATACAACTAGGGATAACCAGACCAGCACTCAGATTCAAATAAAATAGACCAAAACAGAATCAAGACAAACTTGCTAGGGCTTTGGGAGCTACTAAAAATCACAGTTCCACTGCTCACTTCATTAGAAAAAACCTTTTCTACCAGGAGTTTGCTCCATTTGGGTTATTTATAGATGGAATCTCTCAGTGTAATGTCCAAAATAAGAAATGAATCACCGTACTTGTTTTTCATTTCTTCCTCTGTCTTCCTCACTTTTGCTTTCTAATTTGGTACAGTTTGTTCAAATCTTTCATATGAAAAGTAGCTAACTAAGTCCCCTAAATACCAATAAAATCTTTCTGAAAAATCTCTATCCATAATTCATTATAGTCTCAAAAATGAAAGACATCAATATCTCTGCCAAATATGTTTTCAGGCCCAAGATTCATGCAAAGCTGTATCGAAATTCCCCTGTTCAAAATGAGTATATATAACCGTTCTGCCCTGCGAAGCATAAGATTAAAATAGGAAAAATTTCCTCAGTTAGAAGCCATGAAGACAAAAAGTGCAACTTCTGTTCTCAGGTAAAATTACAATAAAGTGCACCTCATGGAATAGGATGACTTTCAATATTTAGGCCTGCTTTCTGTAAATAGCTAGCTATATATGGCTACACCTCCTTGGCACTTTCTATTAATAAAGTAACTCTTCGTGACCAAGTTTCACTTTTCATTGACTACATGAAACTCCTAACAGCAAAAGAATAGACTAAGATGCAATTGACAAAGGCTTATTAGATGAACTCATAATGGTGTTGAAAGTGTGGGCTCTTGAATTGTACATCAACTTTACAAGAAAAAGTTTACCTCCATTGCACAGTCAATCTCTTCATCACTGGCACCTGCCCATAATGGATGATCCCTCATAGCAGCTTCCATTGTGAGAAAGAACTCCTGTACCTTCTTCCCATCATTTTCGGAATTAGGCGGATAAAATGAAAATGACACTATGAAGCTGCAACAGAAGAATTTCTTTCTTGCATTAAACTTCATTACATAAAGACCAGAAAAAGCAGTCAGATAAAAATTCTCATGGAGTATTCTTAGCCATGACTTGAAGAATTGCACACACGAAAATAAGCAGCGAACAACCTAGCTAAGTTGAAATAACATATTCTCATGTCCTCTGCCAATTTGCTACAAGGTCAAAAAGAAAAAGGGAAAAAAGTTCGCCATTCTCTAATATCCAGCTAATTCTGAAGATCATTCTCAGCAAAACCCGGGGCGAAAAGCAAGATTCGATTGACATGGAAGTGTCATCTTTCTCTTCTAGAAACTTAAACCCTAAATCTACAAAGTTGACTTTCCGTCAATCACCATGGGCTCTATTCTGCCTCCAACACAATGACTCACCGCCATCAACAAATACCACTAATCGAGACAATTGCAGAAGTAATTGGCAAGTCAAAAACAAATTATCCTACAATTAGCAACGAAATCCCATACTCTTAATCCCGTTTGATGCAAACTTGCAATAACATTACATTACGCGAAAGAAGAAAGAAAGTAGCAAGAAACAAACGATTGATCCAAAGCTGATCATAACAAGCAAAAGCAGAACAAACGAGAGAAGATTGAAACAGCTCAGCTCCATTCACAAGATATCAAATTTAAAGCAACAATACCGTGCATCGGAAGATATAACAAACCTCTTGATGGATCGAACAAGATCAAGAGAAGCCGGATTCCGCATTCTATCAAGAAAATCGTAGAACATGGCAGATTGATTAGCCTCCATTCGGTTCCTCAGAAGCTCGATCAATTCTTGTTCTACCAGGAAAAGCTGGACAGGAAAATTCAGAGTAACCGTAGGTTCGATAATAAAGATCGAAACAACATTCCATGAGCTTCAGCAGAAGTATTATAAAGAAGAGAGAAAAAGTGGAGGAAAAGGAGAGGAAAATCGAGAGGTGAGACCGAGGTCAGGCGTGGAAGGGCGAAAGGGAGGGATATGTAGAATGTTAGGTTTGTCACGTGACCGGCTCACATGCGCGGCCGTAAGAACAAGTGAATAACGGACTAGAATCCATTTTAGTGCTTTCGAGTTTCGACTTCTGGATGTGGCTGGCCTTTGGAGACTGGACCTGGACCTTGCAAATTGTCAATGGGCCTCTGGGCTTTGTTACACTTACCGTGCGATGCTCCATCCTGTTTCACCCCTGCTGACTTGGGAATGCAAGTTGGTTGGTTGGAGCAGCCCATTCCTGTTAAATGACATGTTTATCCTCTTGCTCTTCCTATTTGCCAGACTTTTTTTCTGCCCACGTACATAAAAAAATTTAACAAAATGCCCCGCTTTTTTTTTTGGCCTTTTTATCAAACTTTTCAAGTGTGATCACTTAAGTACCAAGATCTCAAATGCAGCAAGATAGCACGAAATAAGGATATGGACCTGTAACTTGCTATAGTGGTTGCAGGTCATGCGGTAGTGAAAATAGG
Organism: Aquilaria yunnanensis; assembly: GCA_039654915.1. Lineage (NCBI taxonomy): Eukaryota > Viridiplantae > Streptophyta > Magnoliopsida > Malvales > Thymelaeaceae > Aquilaria > Aquilaria yunnanensis. Next base: position 34,941,090 of record CM077600.1, on the reverse strand, counting down.
TTAAATGTTAGGAAAGCAAGGTTGGGTGGTATGAAAACAAGATTAAGGTGGAACGTAAATGAGGTTATAATGATAGGTATATTGGGGTGAACTTGAATCTAATATAAAGTAACAAGAATTTTTTATCCATGTAACCTTGTTAAATTGGTATGAAATTTTGGTTGCGGTGGTATGATATTAAAGTTGCACGGGTATCTGATTCTGGTTTTCATGGTACAAGATTGAAGGTCAAGTGGTATGGGATTACAGTTAAAGTGGTATCAACTTCAGATGCACCCGAGATTAGATTATGGTTAAGTGGTATGAGATTCAGGTTCAACTGGAACAAGATTCGGGCTCAAGTGGTGTGAGATTCAAGCTCATATGATATAAGAATCAGGTTCTGTGGTACGAGATTCAGGTTCATGTTGTATATATGTGGTAAAATATTCAGGTTCATGTGGTATAAGAATCAAGTTATGTGGTATGAGATTCAGGTTTATGTGGTATAATAATCTGTTCATGTGGTATATATGTTATGAAATTCAGGTTCATGTGGCATAAAAATCTGGTTATGTAGTATGAGATTCAGGTTTATATAGCATATATGTGATATGAGATTCAGTTCATGTGGTATAGGAATCATGTTATGTAGTATGAGATTCAGGTTCATGTGGTATGAGATTTAAGTTCCTATGGTATAAAAATCCAATTATATGGTATGAAATTCAAGTTTATGTGATATATAGTTGAGGTTCAGGTTCAGGTGGTATAAGAATATGGTTATGTGTAATGAGATTCAGATTTATGTGGTATATATGTGGTATAAAATTTAGGTTTAGGTGGTATAAGAACCAGGTTATGTGGCATAAGATTCAGATTCATGTAATATGATATTCAGGTTCATGTGGTATAAGAATCTGGTTATGAGGTATGAGATTCAGATTCATATAATATATATGTAACATGATATTCAAGTTCATGTGATATAAGAATCAGGTTTTATGGTATGAGATTTGGGTTATTATGGTATAAAAATCAAGCTATGTGATATAAGATTCAGGTTCATATGGTATAAGATTTACGTTTATGTGGTATGAGATTTAGGTTAATGTGGTAT